>SJYV01015109.1:66491-101314 GCA_006410875.1 Neotragus pygmaeus
TGGGCCACGAGGGGCGGGGACGCCGAATCGAAGTCAAGCTGGAGCAACTCTTCACTGTATTTTCAGGCTTGCACTGTGTTTTCAGCCTCGTGGGTCCTTTTTGGCCATGGGGATGGTTGAATAATGCAGGGCATAGTCCCTGGCTTGGAGAACATAGTTGAGAAGTGGCGGCCGTGGGGGGACTGTCATATTTTCAGGTAAGGCCCCACCTCTGTCTACTTGGTTTCTGGTGGGAGCAAAGGTTCTGGTGTGGGAGAGCGGTTTCGCGTGGTTGGAGTATTTCTTTTGGGAAGAGTGGTCCTCCAGAATATTGCAGGTTTTCCCTTAAGATGTGTCTTGAATGCTATTTCTAGTTTTTAGGTCATCCTTTTGAGATGTTTTCATTTTTACATGTGCTTTATGATTTGTAAAACGTTACACAGAAATAGTGCAGTGTGGGATTGGGCATGTATTCAGTGTTTACTGATGCAGGAAATGCCTCAGACACAGGCCCCTGAGGATGGGCTGGTGGGAGACAGGTGCAGGGAGCCCCGTTTGTTGGAGATTCTGGGAGAGTGTCCAGAGGGGTCCCCGGGGATGACCGGGAGTCCAGGGCTGGAAGAGTCACGGCCTGCAGGTACTTTGGTTGCTGGTGATGGTCCAGCTTCTGCCCTTTGGGCCACGTGGCTTATGTCTGTATTCTGCCCTCTGCCCTCGCATTCTGAAGCTGTTTCTGAGCCCAAAAAGGTAACATCTAGGCAGTTGGTGGGGCTTCAAATTACCTGTTCTCTCCCCTCCTGGCCTTTTTGCTGCCCAGCTGCCTGCCAGAAAGCCTGTCCACTGTACTTGGCTCCTTCATCCCTCCCCCTGCACCATGGCAGGTCTGCAGGCTCCAGCACTCTGGGCAGTAAGAGGGAACTGGAAAAGCCAGCGGGCTTCATTCACCTCTGTGTCCTGCACCTGCAGTGACCAGCAGCTGTGTTCCAGTAGTGCCTGTTCCACTGACTGGGCCCTGGAAGGCGGAAGGTGGCAAAGCAAAGGTGCTGACCAGGTTTCTCTTTCTCTCTCTCAGTTGTTAATGTCAGAAGAGGTGATGGACCCAGGGCAGGACTCTCCTAGGAGAGTATGGCTGAAGGCAGGCAGGAGAGGGATTTGCACTGTTCCCCAGGGGATGTGAGTGGAAGAACAGACCCGTGTGTGGTTGGGGCCACAGGCCAGGCTGAGTTCAGCTCTCCCCGCCTCGGGCTGGCCCAGCCCTGGCAGCACTGAAGCCCCTCCACTCCTCTGGGCACTGGCCAGCTCTCTGGGGCTCAGAGCCTAGATATGGGAGCCGAGTGGATCCCCTATCCACTCACAGAGCAAGCGACACTGGCTTGGGTAGCATGTGGGGTCAGGGGGTTGCTACTGGAACCCCAGGAATCTGGGTTTTCTAGTGGTCAGGGAGCTCTCTGTCCCCTGCCCACCTCTCATCTCTGCAGGCCCCTGTGGCCTCCCTCAGGCTCCGACTGCTCAGGTCTGACACCATCTCAGCCCGGGCTGCAGAGGACACAGCCCTGTCTCCCTGCAGCTGCTGCACAAACCCTAGTCAGGTCACAGGCCCATCCTCGGGAAGCTGGTGGTTTTGGTTCCAGAATGATCTAAGGAAGATAGGGCAGGGGCACGCCCCAGAAAGAGGGGGTCCCAAGCAGCAAACAATAGGCCCCCCAGATGCACCCCTGATCCTTCTGGAGAAGAAAAACCAGTGCACATCCCACGAGGAAGCCGTCACTAGAACCTGAATGAGAAAGCTCACTCTGGCAACCTGGTTGTGGAAGAGACAGATACATGATGGGACCCCATGGGGACGTCTGGAGGAGGACACCCTCCACCACCTGCATCCTGGGACGTCAGCGTCGGCCTCTTTGGCGCCATCAGAAGGCAGACTCAGCATGCAGTTTATGGTCTCCTTTGGGGCTTGCAAGGGAGACAGGCTTAATCCATTTCTACAAGCTCATCAACAAGCTCTGTCAGGACTTCACTTTTTTGATAAAACTTGACAAAGCACATTTTCCCTATTATATAAACAGAATATATTGTAGAAAATTTGGGAAATGCAGAAAAGTAGAAAGAAATCACACTAGTTCACATCACATGGCAGAACTACACCTTTTAAGTTTTTATATCTATACAAATTCTTTTTTCCCCAAATCTTTTTAGGATGGATTGCATCCATTATGCCTCTTAGCCCCATAACCCTTTCATGTGTGTTTCCTACACTCAGGGGTGTTCTCTTACAGACCCACACTGCAGGCACCAAGTCCGGGTAACTGGACACCAACACAACACCCAGCCAAGTGGGGCCTCTCATCCTGCCCGTGGTATTTTCCCTTCAACCCGGCATCCAGCAGGGTCACATCTTGTCTCTGGTTGCCCTGTGTCCTTAGGAATCTTCAGTGTGGAGCAGTTCCTCAGCCTTTCTTTTCTCCCCATAGATGATTTATTAGTTACAAGGGAAACATGGTGCCCACAGTCAGAAAACCAGACAGCGGTGACCATGTGATCAAAATGATCTCTAGCCAGTGATGAGTTGGTGGACACCATGTAGCTACACGTGACACCCAGAGGACACGTCGTTGCAGGATTCCAGCAGGAGAGGCATTGCCTGTGTCCAGTGATGAGGGAGGGGAAGGGAATGGGCCAAGGCTCAGAGCGAGGCAGGAGTGAGCCAGGCAAGGTCAAGGACTGGTGACTGGTTTCACAGCTGGGGGAGCTGAAGGAAGAAGCATGGCTGGAGAGGGGGTCAAGGCTGGGGGCCAGCGTTGGGCTGAGGGAAGGAAGGACTGCTGCCAGCCGCCCACTAGGCCTGTGTGCTGAGTGGGCTGAGAGCGTGGGTGGCTGCCAGAACAGATTTGAGGGGCAGTGCTAGGGGCCGGGGTCATTTCAAAGGCTCTCTGCACTGTGGGGGTCCCAGAAGGTGTTAGGATGGGGTGGCTGAGGAGCAATACAGGAGCATCTAAAGGAAAATGCCTGGAGCATGGAGAGACAGCACAGTACCGCGGTGGGCACCGGACATTCTCCACCCAGGCCCAGACCCATGTCTGAGGCTGACGCTGGAAAGGTTTCTTGGCCAGGGTTCAACAGAAGACCCTGTGTTGATCCACTCTGCACACAACCCCACTGCGTAGCCTATGGGGCTCAGAGAACTCCCGCCCGCCGGACCTGAATCCTGCCCACATGCTCCTGAGCCCGCAGGGGAAACCCCAGTCCTGGCCAGCACCTCGCCTCAGCGTAGGAGAGACTCCAGGAACGGACCGGCCAGGCTGTGACCCGGCTCGTGCAGCCCGAGGAAACCGTGAGATAGTAAAGCCCTCGAGTGTGTGGTCGCTGCGGACGAGCAGGGAGGGATCAGCCCGGGGACACAGGGCAGGCGGGAGGAGAGGGTCCACCTGCCAGGACCAGCCGCCGTCAGGCTGCACCGTCCTGCCCTCGGCGGATCTCCGTGGGGAGGGCGGCCAGGGGTCTCTCCGGCTCTGCCTGCCCCTTCCCGCGGGCGCTCTCTGCTTAATCCACGAGCGCCGGCCTCCTCCGTCGGTGCCTTCGCCCACTGCGCAGTCAGCAAGGTCACCATCCCGAGTGACAACCCAGGCCTCGGGCCCGGACCCGGTGGAGGCCACGGGGCCGGCTCGGAGGGCTCGCTCGAGAAAGGGAGGGTCCAGGAGGCGTCCCGGAGGTCTGCGGAGAAAAGCCCAGCAGGGGCGGGAGCGATGAATGTGAAAGTGCACGGACAACCGTCGAGGGTCGTGCACGCGAGGCTAGGGACCCCTGCCCGGACTCGCGCAGGCAAGTCCACGCTCCCCGCGGCTCCTGCTGCTGCCCTTGTCCCCCAGGGCAACCGAGTGCCGGTCCTCCGGCGCATAGAGCGTCACCGGAACTGCCTGCGCAGGCTGGGAGGGCGCTGCTTCCCGCGAACGGAGGGGCTCCGAGAGAGTGCGGGCGAGCCTGGGGCCCGGCGGGGAGAGGGCGGGGTGCGCCCGCGCGCAGGGACAGAAGACCGAGACAGGCCCCGGGGGCCGGGCACCGGGACCCTTGTCTGTCCCCGGCTGCGCTTGTGAGAAGGCTCACGTCCCGGAGGAGAGCGGAGGCGGCGGGCGGCTCTAACCTCGTCGGGGCCAGAGAGAGCCTCCCCCGCCCAGGGTGACGCCCCAGGACAGCGCCCAAGCCCCAGGGTGACGCCCCGGGACAGCCTCCAAGCCCCAGGGTGACGCCCCGGGACAGCCTCGTCCCTGAAGTGGAATCAGTCTGCCTGTATTGCCTTTGTAAATTGTTGAATTACCAGCAGTGCAGTGCTCCTTGTCCCTTCCCAACGGTGCGTGAAGGTGCTTGTTTCCCTAATTGTCTCAATGTTCCTAAGGGGCCACTGCTTTTAAGCCTTTGCTACTTTTAGACTGAAACATATTTTAAATTTCATTTTTAATTGCCAACCACGTGGAACAGTGTGGGACCCGTGTTTAAAATATATATATTGACTGCTTGTTTACTTTCTTCTCTGGTTACCTGCTTGTAACTTTTAGTAGTTTTTCATGCTTTCTTATGTATATGTAATAAGGTATCTTGAGGCTATGAATCCTTATCTTGTTGCAGGTATCTCTCCTGTTTGGTTTTTTTTTAATCTGTTTTTTATTCTAAATGTCCTATGTAGTTAAGTCTGTTAGACTTCACCTTTGGTGTCACACTTAGCAAAAGCATTCCTCAATTCAAAATTACACCATTCAGATGACTTGATTTTTTTGGTTTCATGTTTTTATATTCAGATCTTTATCGAGAAAAAATTTAAATACATAGAAATGTCTCCAGACATTTATGCATGTGTGCGTGCTAGGTCTCTTTGCAAACCCATGGACCATAGCCTGCCAGGCTCCTCTGTCCATGGGACTCTCCAGGCAAGAATACTGGAGTGGGTTGCCATGCCCTCCTCCAGGGGAACTTCTCCAAGGATCAACCATGTGATTCTTATGTCTCCTGCCCTGCCAGATGGGTTCTTTACCACTGGCGCCNGCTCCTCTGTCCATGGGACTCTCCAGGCAAGAATACTGGAGTGGGTTGCCATGCCCTCCTCCAGGGGAACTTCTCCAAGGATCAACCATGTGATTCTTATGTCTCCTGCCCTGCCAGATGGGTTCTTTACCACTGGCGCCATCTGGGAAGCCCAAAGACTGCTTAAAGGTGCTGGTTCATCCCTCATGGATCTGAGACCACAGCAGGCAGCTGACAGGTGCTCCCTCATCGGTCTGGGCTCCTCATCTGCTGGGAGGCTGGGGTGAGGGGAGCTAGCGTGGCCTAGACAGAGCTCCCACTTTCTGGGGTGTCTGCTTATTCAGGACCTTGGTTTATAGTGAGGTGGCTCCTCCAGGGCAGGCTCTGAACCTCCCTTCACTGAAGGAGCTCTGACTTTCCCCGTGTCATTTTCTCCCCTTTTTCCTCTTTCTCCTGGACAGGGCTCCCACTGAGGGCATTTCTGCAGGAAGCAGCAAACAGAGCCCGGCCTGGGTCTCCAGACCACCATGGAGAGGGCTGCCCTGATGGACACAAGCACAGGTGAGGGTGGTGGGGAGGCCTGGCCCAGAGGGCTGTCCTGGACTAAGGGATGTGGGGACAGCTTAGGAGTTGGAGCTTCCCCATCGACCTGCCTGGCGGCTGTGGAGATGTCAGTGGACTTTGGCAGCTTCTGATGCTCACAGTGCCCCACCTTCATGCCTTTGTACTCCCCTCACCCCACCTCCTTTGCTCTCCAGGCCACACTTTTTTTCCCATAATATTCACTCCTTCAGCTGCGCCAGGTCTTAGTTGTAGCACGCGGGATCTTTTAGTTGCTGTGTGTGAACTCTCAGTTGCGGCAGGCGGAGTCTAGTTCCCTGACCAGGAGTCGAACCCAGGCCCCCTGCATTGGGCGTGTGGAGTCTTTTCTCCTAGCCACACTCTGCAGCCCACTCTCTCTCTGGAACCCCAATCTGAATACCTCTGAAAACAAGAATTTTGTGTTTTAAATTGTAGTTGATTTACAATGTTGTTAGTTTCAGGTGTATAGCAGAGTGATTCAGTTATATGTATATTCTTTCTCATGTTCTTTTCCATTATATGTTATTGTAAGATATTGAATATAATTCCATGTGTTATACAGGAGGACCGTGTTCATCCATTGGGTTGCCCAAATAATTTGGGGTTTTGGTAAGATGTTACAGAAAAACTTGAATAAACTACTTGGCCAATCCCAGGCTTTTTTTGTTTATATTGACTTCCTCTATTTTTTTTTAACCAATATTTTATATATAGTAGTTTGTATCTGCTAATTCCAAACTCCTAATTTATGCCTCCCCACTTCGCTCCTTCTCCCTTTCCCCTTTGGTAATCATAAATTTGGTTTTGGTCTGTGAGTCTGTTTTGTAAATAAGTTCATTGGTATCTGTTTTTTAGATTCCGTGTATAAATGATATCATGTATTTGTCTCTTACTTCTTCAGTAAGATAGTATCTAGGTCCATCCATGTTGCTGCAGATGGCATCGTCTCATTCTCTGTGGTTGAGTACTATTGCATTGTCTGTGTGCACCACACCTGACATTTGTCGATGGACATTTAGGTTGTTTGCCTGTCTTGATTGTGAACCCAGTGCTTCTGTGAACACTGGGGTGCATGTATCCTTTTGAGTTTTCCCCTGATATATGTCCAGAAGTGGGATTTCTGGATCATATGGTAATTCTGTTTTTGGTTTTTAAAGGAACCTCCATACTGTTTTCCATAATGTCTGCACCGGTTTACATTCCCACCAACATTNACACTGGGGTGCATGTATCCTTTTGAGTTTTCCCCTGATATATGTCCAGAAGTGGGATTTCTGGATCATATGGTAATTCTGTTTTTGGTTTTTAAAGGAACCTCCATACTGTTTTCCATAATGTCTGCACCGGTTTACATTCCCACCAACATTCCCTTTTCTCCACACCCTCTCCAGCATGTTATTTGTGAACTTTTTAGTGATGGTCATTTTGACCAGTGTCAGGTCTTTCCTGTTGTTCTGGTTTGTATTTCTCTAACAATTACCAGTGTTGAGCATCTTTTCATGTGCCTGTTGGGCACCTGTGTGTCTTCTTTGGAGAAATGTCTGTTTAGGTCTTCTGCCCATTTTTTGATTGAGCTGGTTTTTTGTAAATGAGTTGGATGAGCTGTTTGTATATTTTGTAAGTTAAGTCCTTGTCAGTCACAACACTTGCAAATATTTTCTCCCATTTCTGTAGCTTGTTTTGCTTATGGTTTCCTTTGCTGTGCAGAAGTTTGTAAGTTTGATTAGGTCCCATTTGTTTTTGCTTTCATTTCTTCTGCTTTGGGAGACTGATGTAACAAAACATTGCTATGGTTTTTGTCAGAATGTTTTGCCTGTGTTCTCCTCTAGGAGTTTTACAGTATCACATCTTATATCTAACCCTTTAGGCCATTTTGAGTTTATTTTCATGTATGGTGTTAGAGAATGTTCTAAACTTCATTGATCTACATGCAGCTGTCCAGCTTTCTCAGCACCACCCAATGGGTGCTCTGGGATGAAGGCTTCTCTGCTGGAGGTGGCCTGTGGCTCTGGGGCATTGAGCAGCCTCCCTGGCTTTCCCCACTTGGTACTAGTGTAACCAAAAGTAGGGTCGAGCTGCTCACCCCGTCAAAAGCCAATAGAGACAAGGGTGACAGAAAGGAAAGTTTGCTTTATTTTGGATGCCAGCAACCTTGAGTTTGGAGGTGGGGCTAGTCAAGGCCACAGTGTTGTCTCAGGGAGTCCAGGGTCTGAGAAAGAGGCTGGATCCCAGCATGTGCCATCAGCACTGCTTGCCCCTGCACTCCCGGCCCTCTGCTTTGTTTCCTCCTGCTCTGCTGCCGACTGCTCTCTGGGCTACAGTCCATGTGGCCAAACCAGGGAGTCACCAGAGCCTGACTGAGGGTCTGTCCCCAGGCCTGAGACCGGGCAGACTGAGATTAGAGGCTTGGGCTTTTCTGGAGTCTCAGGAAAGGACACTGACCACCCTCCCCCAGTCCCTCATCCATCCTGAGAACTGGGCAAGACGAGAACAGGCAGGATCACAGGCATCTTGCTGTCAGCTCTGTCAGCACATAGCTCTCCAGCACCACCTGTGTGTCCTTAGCCGAGTTCTCTTCTGAGTTGTGTATCTCTGCCCTCTTTTCCAGCTTACCAGGCTTCCTGCTGTGCGGCTTCAGCAGCTGAGCACGGGGCTCAGAGTGCAGAGCTGATGCCTCAGCAGGCAGCCCTGAAAGAAGGGGGCCATGGAGAGGCCACACCAGGACTGTTACAGGGTCCTTCCCGGACACTGGGGCTTCCGGACCCTTGTGGGAATGAGGAAGCTGCAGAGAGACCCAGAGGTTCCCCTCGGGGACATGAGGTTCATGAGGACAGAGTGTCCAGGTCAGAGGTCACCCCGAACACAGCGTCGGCAGTAGATGGGAGAGGCCCCTGGAAAGGGAGGCCTTACCGATGTAGCACCTGTGACAGGAGCTTCAAATGCTATTCAGACGTGGTGAAGCACCAGAGCATTCACTCTGGGGAGAAGCCCTACGAGTGCAGTGACTGCGGGAAAGCCTTCATCCACAGCTCCCATGTTGTCAGGCACCAGCGCATTCACAACGGGGAGAAGCCTTACATCTGTAAGGAGTGTGGGAAAGCCTTCAGCCAGAGCTTCAACCTCATCAGACACCAGAGGATCCACACAGGAGAGAAGCCGTACGAATGTGCTGAGTGTGGCAAGTGCTTCAGTCAGAGGTCAGACGCTATGAAGCANTTCACTCTCAAGAGGCTCTTTAGTTCTTCACTTTCTGCCGTAAGGGTGGTGTCATCTGCATATCTGAGGTTATTGATACTTCTTCCAGCAATCTTGATTCCAGCTTGTGCTTCATCCAGCCCACTGTTTCTCATGATGTACTCTGCATATACGTTAAATCAGCAGGGTGACAATATACAGCCTTGACGTACTCCTTTGCCAGTTTGGAACCAGTCTTTTGTTCCATGTCAAGGTCTAACTGGTGCTTCCTGACCTGCATACAGTTTTCTCAAGAGGCAAGTCAGGTGGTCTGGTATTCCCATCTCTTTAAGAATTTTCCACAGTCTGTTGTAATCCACACAGTCAAAGGCTTTGACATAGTCAATAAAGGAGAAGTTGATATTTTTCTGGAACTCTCTAGCTTTTTCGATGATCCAACAGATGTTGGCAATTTGATCTCTGGTTCCTCTGCCTTTTCTAAATCCAGCTTAAATGTCTGGAAGTTCAGGGTTCACATACTATTGAAGCCTGGCTTGGAGAATTTTCAGCTTTACTTTGCTAGTGTGTGAGATGAGGGCAATTGTGTGGTAGTTTGAGCCCCAGCAAGATGCTGGCAGGCGCTGGAGCAGTGGCTGTGCAGCTGGAGCGACTGTGAGGAGATACCCCATGTCCAAGGGCACAGGAGAAGCCCCAGCAAGACTGTAGGAGGGGCGAAATTGTGTGTAGAACCAAACCCCATACCTGCCAGAGATGCTCAAAAGGCTCAAACAAACCTTGTACACACTAGGACCCAGCGACCCCACAGAGACTGAGCCAGAACGGTGTTCGACTGTCTCCTGAGGAGTTCTAGGTAGCAGTGGCCTGCTGCAGGGGCAGGGGCTCTGCGTGCAGCAGACCTGGGTACGGCATAAGCCCTCTTGAAGGAGGTCGCCATTAACCCCACCATAGAGCTGCCAGAACTTACACAGGACTGGGGAAACAGACTCTTAGAGGGCACCATCAGAACCTTCTGCACCAGGACCCAGGAGAAAGGAGCTGTGTCCCCACAAGAAACTGACTCAGACTTGCCCATGTGTGTCCAGGAGTCTTTGGTGGAGGTGTGGGTCGGCGGTGGCCTGCTTCAGGGTTGGGGGCACTAAATATAACAGTGTGTGCATGGGACCTTTTGAAGGAGGTCACCATTATCTTCCTTACCCCCACCATAGTTTGGCCTCAGGTCAAATAACAGGGAGGAAGCACAGGGCCAACCCATCAACAGAAAACTGGATTAAAAATTTACTGAGCATGGCCCTGCCCACCAGAACAAGACCCAGTTTCCCCTCTCAGTCAGTCTTTCCCATCAGGAAGCTTCCATTAAAGGAGAGAATGTTGAAATTGTTATCTATATCCTGGAAGTTCCAGCCATTCTCAAGACCCAGAATCATCACCATCAATGTTTAAGCCCAAGAAGACAACAGCCAGGGGCTTGCCAGGTGGCACGATGTTGAAGAGTCCACCTGCCAGCAGGAGATGTGGGTTCAGTCGCTGGGTGGGGAAGATTCCCTGGAGAAGGAAATGGCAACCCACTCCAATATTCTTGCCTGAAGAATTCCATGGACAGAGGAGCCAGGCGAGCTACAGTCTGCCATGGGGTCGCAAAGAGTCGGACACGACTGAATGGCTGAGCATGCTGAGCACGAAGACAATAGCCAGCATGTCGTGCCAGCCTGCAGCTGACAGTGGAGTGCCCGACCACTTGGATGGGCTTCCATGACTTCCGGTGTCCCGTGCAACCATCACAGTAATGCGACTCTGCACTTTAAACAAGTTCACAGACTCAGGGAGTGTAACAACATGAAGCAGAGTGAACAGAGAGAGACCCAACCCGGACACAACACAGTGAAAGCACAGACCAACAAGATGAAGACCTTGAGGAGCCGGAGAAAGACTCTATTGCCAGCCCTCAGTCACACCATCAGCCCACTGCTCAAGACAACCGGACGAGGCAGGAGACAGTGGGCCATGTCCTCAGTGCACTGGGAGGACACCTGTCCACCTAGAACTGGCTCCCAGCAAAATCATTTTTTTTAGATAAGGTGAAAACACGTATAAGGTAAGTAAAACCTCTGAATTCATTATTAAGCAGTTTTCACTGGAAGGACTTTTAACTAAAGTTCCTACTAGAGAAAGGAGGACAATGATTTCCAAATGATGGCCTTCAATACCAGATGAATGGCTGATGTGACTAAAAAGCCACACTGTGTGAGGATGCACACTGGGCCCTTCACAAGAGCACAGGGGCCAAAGGGGCCCTCAGGCCCTAAAAGCCTCCTCTCTTGGAAAGAGCTGTAACACACTTTAGACTTTAAATACTCTTAGAGTAGTTTAATGTAATTACTAAGTATAAACAGTGTATACGTTTCCAATTGAAGAAAAACTTGAACAAAAACTTACTATATCAACTGAAAAATAAAAAGATCTGAAGATAAAACTGATTGATCAGAGCAAGATGGCAGAAACCACCCAAAAAGGTTCATAATCACAGTAAACCTGACAAGATCAACGTCCAGTTGAAATAGGAAGGTTGGTGGGAGGAGCCTATAACCCAGAACAGTGGCACCTGTGAAGACAAAGTAGGCAGAGGCAGGGGTCCATCGAGGGGCCTCTGGAGGCGAGATGCCCACCCATTTGCTGTGTGAAATGCTGGAAGGGCTCTGAGGCTGGAGACAGCAGGTCTGCAGGGTTCTCACTGGAGAACAGGAAACATCTCGGACAAAAGACAAAGTCCTGCCATCGGCACCAATCTCACGGGCAACCGCACTCAGCTGCTCCAGAGGCTGCAAGGCCCCTGTGCTCAGAACACCTGCCTCCTCTCCAAGGGTGGACAACCAGCACCAGTGACCGAGGAGGTTCTGAATGCGCATACAAAGTCAAAGCAAAGAGAAGGGAGCTTCTGCAAACGCAAAGGAAACGGAGAGTGCAAGAAGTGTAGAAAAGGTGAGCAAAGCAGGAGTCAGTACTCCTAAGGAGATAAGCACAGAACTGTGTCCACTGAAAGAGAAGAGTATGGAGCTGCCCTGGAGGTACAGTGGTGAGGACTCCACTGCAGGGGGCACAGGTTTGATTCCTGGCCAGGAAACTAAGATCCTGCATCTCATGCAGTGTAGCAACCCCCCACCCCCGCCAAAAGAGAACAGAATAGTATTTTTAAAGGAACAGTTTAAAAGAAAACAAATCTTAGAAACTACATGTGGTAACCAAAATTAAAAACAAAGAAGATTGAGAGGTTGAGAGATAAAGTTGAGAAAATCTTTTTAAAAGAATAAAAAGACAAGGAGTTGGATAAGATAGATTAAAAATAACAGGAGTCCTGGAGGCCGGACTTCCCAGGTGGCCAGTGGTAAAGAATCTGCCACACGCAGAAGTCGTGGGTTCATCCCTGGGTCAGGAAGATCCTGTGGAGAAGGAAATGGCAGCCCATTCCAGTGTTCTTGCCTGGAAAATTCTATGGACAGAGGAGCCTGGCAAGCTACAGTCTGCTATGGGGTTGCAAAGCGTCAGATACAACTGAGTAACTGAGCATGCAGGAAGGGGGACGGGCGGAGAAACCAAAACAGTGGGAATGAAGTTATCAGGGAAACGATCTTAACTGTTTCCTCAGAACCGAGAGACACGAAACACCAAGGCTACAGCAGCTCCCAGTGCCCGCCACAAGCAGCAAAGGAAGACACACCGAGGCTCGGCGTGGAGAGGACAGCGTTGGTGAGCAGACTGCACAGAGCCTCTGCAGCACCCCGAGGCCAGGGACAGCCACGCAGCTCTCTGACAGCCGCAACTGGAGGCGCTTCCCCACCTGCAGGCTCACACACACAGTCGGGAGTCCAGGGCACGGCCACAGTGTCTCCAGACGGGCAGACTCACGCCCTTTTCTTCACTGCTGTTGATGAAGTTTTTTTGCAGGGGCTACAAAAACAAGATCCCAGACATGGGGGCAGGGAGGGGAGATGAGAAGCAGTGGGAGGAGGGGTCCAGGGCGGGGGATCCAGGAGACGGAACTTATTAGGGCTTCCCTGAGAGCTTAATTGGTAAAGAATCCACCTGCAATGCAGGAGACCCCAGTTCAATTCCTGGGCCGGGAAGATCACCAGAGAGGGGATGGGCTACCCACTCCAGGATTCTTGGATGTCCCTGGTGGCTCACCTGGTTAAGAATCCGCCTGCAAAGCAGGAGACCTGGGTTCGATCCCTGGGTTGGGAAGATCCCCTGGAGAAGAGAAAGGCTGTCCACTCTAGTATTCTGGCCTGGAGAATTCCACGGACTGTATAGTCCACGGGGTTGCAAAGAGTCAGACACGGACAGAGCGACTTTCACTTTTCAGGAGAAGGGAAGTGGGTGGGGGTAGCCCAGGAAATGGAAACCACTGCAGACAGAGGCCAGGGCAGGGAAAGCGCCAGGGACGAGGAGGAGCTCCAGACCTGGAACTGAGGCCTCCCTCCAGCCTGTGGCCAGGATCCCTGCTTTCCTCCCACACAGGATGCCCCCGACAGCACCACCGGGAGCCCCAGCCACAGGCTCCTCTGAGCTTCAGTGGGCCTGGGTGCAGAGGAGGGGGCCTCTTGAGACAGAGACCTACGAGCTACAGAGAAAAGCACCTGCCCCCCGGAACTGTAAGATGACCCGCCTACCGCTCCCGGAGCCTCAGGCAGACAACGGACTGGCCTCAGCAGGACACCCCACGGGTCACGCACCCCTGCGCCCCATGGACCTGGATCTCCCCCGACTCTGCCAAGACTGGGCCCTGAGGGCACAGACTCCGTGCCTCCCGCTTCCGGGACCTCAGCTGCTCATTCGGGGGCACATGGACCCACCCACCCACCAGGGAGAGACAGGCTGGGATGGCACTCGGCCACCCCCCCGTCCATTCAGGTGAAGAGGTGCCAGGGGTGGGGGGCGTCCCTACCCGGTGCCAGGACAGAGTGTGGGAGTGGGGGGGACAGGCCACACACAGCCAGGCCAGGGGCGCCTGCCAGGAGCGGGGCGCTTCAGAGCAAAGGGCCAGGCGTCCGCCGCCTCCTGTGTGACGACGCAGAAAACACTTCATTGTACAAAACTCCCCAGTAGGCTTTAATGGTGGAAAAAAATCACAAAGTCAGTCCCAGCGAGGCAGGGGCGGTAACTCCTTTAGAACTCAAAGTCTTCGCCCGCCATGTCAAGCGCCCAGGTGAATTTCCCCCTCTGGGTCTTGTAGACCTTCTCCACAGGCACCTCAAACTTCTTACACCTGCCCAGAGGAGAGGGGGTTCTTGGGGGCCAGGCACAGAGGCCAGGGCGCCAGGCTCCCTGACCTGCTCCTGGCACGGCCATCGGGGGCTGAGGGACCGGGGAGGGGCAGTGTACCCGGGGCAGCCCAGGTGGCCTCCGAGTACGGCACCTGGGAAACACTCACGGGGCACACGGGCAACCCAGCCACCACACCCCTGTGGGTGGGACAGCTCAGGGTCCTGCCACAGCCCCAGAGGCCTCAGGCAGAGAGGACCGATGACCAGGTTTGGCATCAGACACAGCAGCCAGTCAGGTCCCGTCACAGGAAAGACCTGTGCTGACCACAGGGCCCTGGAGACTGAACTGGGGCCACTCGGGGGTCCAGTCCCTCCTCCAGGTCACGCACCAGGTGACGCCGATCCAGGGGTCTAGGTAGTTGAGCTTAGAGGTGCCCAGGGCCACCTGCTTACTCTCCTTGTCTGTGGCCTGTGTGCTCACTCAGCAGCTGCTCCTCCAGCTTCTCCAGTAGCTGCCCCCTCTTCTCCAGGAAGCTAGCAGAAGGGGGAGGGGCCAGCCCCTATGCTGGCATTGCCCTCGCTCTGCTTAGGTCCTGATGAGCTCAGTGTTGGGGGAGGGCTCACTGTCCCCCACGGCCCTCCACCGTCTCCAGGATGAGCCCCACGAGACCAGGACTCAGGGAAGACCACCCTCGGGACGGAGTGGGGACTGTCCATCCAGGCCTGTCGGCCCAGAAGGTGAAGTACAAAGCACACAAAGGCCAGAAGCACACAGAAAAGGGGGCAGAGGACAGGATCAAATGTCTGTGAGAGGCTCAGTGCCTACTCCCACCACCTTAGAGAAAGCTGACGCATCGAAGCAGGAAGCAGCTCTCACTCCCACAGGCCCGTCCTGAGCCATGCATGCAGTGCCCCACAGATGGTGCGGGGCAGACACGCAACACCCACACGCACTTCAAACTCGGGCCTTGTCCCAGGGACTCAGGCCCAAATCCACCCGGACCCGTGAGGATGGACCGCGCATGGGGAACACCCCCACCAAGGCCCGGGCAGCCCCATCAGATGCTGCCGTGGGACCCAAGACAGTGCCTGTCCCAGGCTGTGGATGGGGTGGGCTGCAGGCCCAGACGCGCTATGTGGCAGCTGCCAGAGGCCGNTGGACCGCGCATGGGGAACACCCCCACCAAGGCCCGGGCAGCCCCATCAGATGCTGCCGTGGGACCCAAGACAGTGCCTGTCCCAGGCTGTGGATGGGGTGGGCTGCAGGCCCAGACGCGCTATGTGGCAGCTGCCAGAGGCCGACAGGCAGCTGCTGATGCCACCGAGAGGGCTGGCAGGTGGGGGGAGAGGCGCGGGGTACACGAGTGTCGCGGAAGACACACAGTCTGCCAGCAGCTGCCCGAAGAGCCTCGCTTTCCACTGAACAGAACACCCTCCAACCCAACAGCTGGCGCTCTCACTCACACCCCGTGACTGCAAGTGCCCGTGCGCACCTGAGGACACCTTTGCCCCAGCAGCCACGGTGGCGGGGCAAAGTGGCTCTGCCAGAAACAAGGGCATGGACGGGAACCACGGGCAGCAGGGCCCGGCGGGGTGGGCTGGCTCCTGGGGACACCACCAAGCACCGACCCAACAGGGACACGGCAAAGCCACCACCTGGGTGGGTGATTAAAACTGCCCACAAAGAACGGCCCGAGCCCAGAGGCCTTCACTGGTGAACTCTGCTGCTGCTGCTAAGTCGCTTCAGTCGTGTCCAACTCTGCGACCCCATAGACGGCAACCCACCAGGCTGGAGTGGGTTGCCATTTCCTTCTCCAATGCATGAAAGTGAAGTCGCTCAGCCGTGTGCAACTCTTAGTGACCCCATGGACTGCAGCCTACCAGGCTCCTCCATCCATGGGATTTTCCAGGCAAGAGTACTGGAGTGGGTGCCATTGCCTTCTCCTGGTGAACTCTACCGAGTAGCTAAAGAAGAATTAACTCCACCAACTGTTCACAAATGGTCAGACGAGCAGAGAAGGGACAACTTCCCAAGNCCTACCAGGCTCCTCCATCCATGGGATTTTCCAGGCAAGAGTACTGGAGTGGGTGCCATTGCCTTCTCCTGGTGAACTCTACCGAGTAGCTAAAGAAGAATTAACTCCACCAACTGTTCACAAATGGTCAGACGAGCAGAGAAGGGACAACTTCCCAAGCCCCTCCAAGACCGGTGTCTCCCCAACACTGGGCCAGGGGCCGGGGGCTGTCTGAGGTGGCTGCACCTCAGAACCCTGTGAACGAGCCTCTGAAGGACAGGACCACGCAGCCCGGCGCTTCTCCCCTGCACTTCTGCACTGCTGTACCTCTGGGCACAAATGTAGTGTGTGGTAAATCACCAAGTATGACCGGAAAAGACCCCCACGGAACTGGGAAGGGAAAAGAAGGTTCCACCTGACTCAGGTGGGCTGGGCCCTCCGGACACTCACCTCTGGGACCTGCTGTCCCCTCGGGATGTGTGGTGAGCCCGTGCCTCCTGCAGCTCTGTCTTGGCCTCAGCTACCTGCTGCTTCTTGGCCTCTATCTGCAGGGGAACAGGGGCCCGGTCGGGGCCACTCTTGCCCCACCTGGTCCACCCCAGAGACCAGCGTCCATAGCCTGTCGGCCCCACGCCCTGAAAGCGTGCCCATCCGCCCAATCAGGGTGCCAGAGCCCTGGCCTGATCATTCTGTGGCCAGGGGACAGGGTGAGGCCAAGGCGCCCCAGATACACAGGCTGCTCCCCCAGACCTGGCCTCTGCTCCATTGACCTCCTTCCTGGGCCAGAGGCCCTTCCACACCACTAGGCCGCACGGGCAGCGTCTGCCCCCCTCCAAGCCAGCTCTCCCCTGCTGGCAGCCCTGAGTGTCCTGAGCATCTCCGAGGGCCACCCAGCCCCAGGGAGGGTGGGGGGCTGCACGGCCACCCTCAGAGGCCCTCCGCAGTGCTCCCTGCGCACCTGGGACTGAAGCATCTGCATTGACTTGTCAAAGGTCTTGGGCATTGTGCGCTGATGGCTGCAGAGAAAGGCAACAGCCCGGTTTGCTCGGTTGTAAGACAGAAGTTTGGCAGCTATGCTGTCTTCAGCTGGAAAACGGGGGTCAGGAAGTGGCAGCCAGGACCGCCCAAGTGAGCATGTGCCCAAGGAGCCCGCCCCCTACAAGGGCCTCGCGGGCGGGACCAGACCCCACCTCCATGAGCGTTGGGATGAGGGGCCCAGAGAGGCCAGAGCACTTGGATGGTGGGGCAGCAGGAGAGGAGGCAGCAGGAAGAGGGTTCCCACCTGAAGAGGGCCATGTGGAGCTGGGGGGTGCCTCAAGCCCGACTCAGCAGGGGAGCAGATGGGAGACCGGGCAGGGGATCTGTGGGGGGCTCGGTCTGGGGCCCCTGACCCATTCCCTCAGGCCAAGCGAGCTACACTCCACCCCGGCCACCAACCACACGGCCCTCCTACCAGCCTAGCAGCCAGGCCCCAGCGCACGAGCAGGCGCCCCGTCCCCACACAGACAGCTGCTCACCTCGGGACAGCGCTTGCAGCTGCCCCTGCAGCAGGATGCTGGCATTGTAGGTTCGGAACACTCTGGCCGTCAGGCCATCCATTGGGTCCTGCAGGTGCCTGTTCGGGCTGGCAGTCCGAAGGTGGGGGGAGGGTGGGGCTCAGCACGAGGCTTCCTTGGGGACAGTCTCACAGCGCTCCTCCCGGGCCCTGTCCCGGCTCCCAGGTGGGACGGAGCCACCAGTCAGACGGAGGGCCCTCGGCCTTTGTGTTCAAGAGAAGGTGCTGGCCAGTGCTCATGCTCACTGTCCTCGTCAGACCAGCCGTTGGGTCACCCCAGCGGCACCGCTTACGGTCAGCCTGTCAAAGAGCTCGTCCCGGGGCCCTTGTTGTCCATGAACAGCTGCAGGTTCCAGTACACCTGCTGCGGAGGAAAGATGCCGTTACCGAGGCGCCCTCATCCCCAGGCAGGAAGGAGCCTCCTGAGGATGAGCAGAGTCAAACAAGGGCCCCAGATGGACGTCTGTGCAACGGGTCCCGGCTTCTTCCGGAGCAGGCAGAGACTTGTGGGGTCACACGCCGCGTGTCAAGGCTGCCCTAGCCAAGCTGGCGCCACCCTCGTCCCCACAGGTCCACAGGTGGCCCCACATCCACAGTCACACTCGTCTGACAACACAGGGCGCCCAGGGACGTCCGTGGCCCCTTGGCCCCATCCCCTTCACCCTCGCTTCCCTCCCCACCCTGAGTGAGTGTGAACACCCTCCTCCTGGGTCTCCAGCCAGCCCCACACTGCGTGTGTCCCACAGAGCTGGACACCCAGCAGCAAGCTCCCGAGTGACCAGGACGGCCCGCGTCCCCTGACCCAGTCAGTGCCTCAGCAGAGGACCCAGCCTTCGCCCTCTGTCTCGTGTGTACGCATGAAGGCATGGCCACCAGGAAGGGCCTCGCTGCTCACAGCCCAGTTCCAGCCTCCAGACCCGTTTACAAGGTCCGGGGAGCCACTGGCCTCTGGGTGCAGCTGGAAGTGCTCCACGCGGAGGGAGCATCAGCCACCATGTCAGCCGCCCTCCTCCCCATTCCCAGCCCGCAGCACTAGCTGGGCGGACCCCCGTCAGGGCATAGTGCATGTGCCCTTGGGAACACACGCACAGACGGGCACACGCCCACCCCTCCACCGGCCCAGAACACAGAAGGCCCGCTGTCCACCCCCAGCCATCTAACTCAGCCTTTGCCACCGACCAGAGCACCACGAGAAGCCCGGGGGAGGCTCGGGACCACCCACACCTTGTTGATGAAGTAAAGGGCCACAGTGCACTGTCTTGCCCTTATATCTGGAGACGTCCAGGCGGTCCGGTACTGGGAATGGATCTCGCTCACAACCCCTTTCAAGCGCCGAGCCACCTCGTACTTCCCCCAGTCTCTCTCCCCCTAAAAAAGGGAGCAAGGAGCCCCCTTCAAACAGGGAACTGCTGACTCTCCTCCTGGGCCCCCTCTTAACCTGCTCCACTCAGGGCAGGCAAGCAGACTCCAAACTCAGTTAAAGACGGCATAAACTTAAATTCCTTATTTTTTAAGACCAACGGCCACTGGACACACTGTGATTCCGAAACTGGCCAGTTAACACCTACGATCTCAGGGACTCTCTGCCTAAGTGGCCCAGTTAGGCCAGGGAAAGCAAGGTCACACCCGGCGCACCTTCAGCTTGGAGCCGGGGTTCAGCATGACGTATCTGATGAAGTTCTGCACGTTCTCCATCCATGCCGCCAGCCACGTGACTGTGCAGACACGCCCGACCTCCTTCCACTGGGGGCCGGCTGGGGGCTTGGGTACTGTGGAGTCCCTGCAGAAGGAGAGCAACCCAAATCCAATGATCAGGACCCCAACACACCAGCCAGATGCCCTCATCTCCCATGGCCATGAGCACCACTAGTGCTAGGTCTGTCTCAGAGCCGTCTCGTCACCCAAGCCACACCTTTGTGCCACCACCCCTGGCCCTCAGCTCCTGCCCGTGACAGGCTCCTTCAGAGCTGCCCCGGGGATAACCCCGTGTGTTGTGAGCCGTGGCAGCTGCAAGGATCACAGGCGGCTGTGCACTCCTGACAGGCCTGGGCTCCCAGGGTGCACCTGCCGGCCCGGCTCAATTGTGACCCCCTGGGCCCCCTCTTAACCTGCTCCACTCAGGGCAGGCAAGCAGACTCCAAACTCAGTTAAAGACGGCATAAACTTAAATTCCTTATTTTTTAAGACCAATGGCCACTGGACACACTGTGATTCCGAAACTGGCCAGTTAACACCTACGATCTCAGGGACTCCCTGCCCAAGTGGCCCAGCTAGGCCAGGGAAAGCAAGGTCACACCCGGCGCACCTTCAGCTTGGAGCCGGAGTTCAGCGTGACTGTGAGCCACCAGGGAAGCCCCCTCCCAGGTAAGGGGTGGGGCCAAAGGCACCTGCTGCAGTTGATGACCACATCCTCCGGCAGGACCCTCCTCTTCAGCCTCTCCATCTTGGGGTGGTCGCCCCAGCCTCAGGCTGACCAGGGGCGCAGCAGAAGGACAGGAGCTCCTGCGCGCCTGCCACCACTTGAACCATGGAAAACCGTTCAGAGTACACAGACATGCACTCCCAATGGAGTAAAATCTCAAGTGTGGGGCAGGGTGACGAGGGCTGGTTCAGCAAACAGCACCCGGGCTGCTATGGTCACGTTCCTCTGCAGGGAAGGCGCCCTCCAGTCCACCCCACAGAGCCTGGAGTGACGGTGGGACACCCTGCGTCGGGCCCCCTCCCAGGTGAGAAAGTGAGAGTTGCTCAGTCCTGTCTCACTCTTCGTGACCCCATGTACTATTCAGTCCCTGGAATTCTCCAGGCCAGAATACTGGAGTGAGTAGCCTTTCCGTTCTCCAGAGGATCTTCCCAACCCAGCGACTGAACCCAGGTCTCCTGCATTGCAGGCATATTCTTTACTATCTGAGCCACCAGGGAAGCCCAAGAATCCTGGAGTGGGTAGCCTATCCCTTCTCCACCGGATCTTCCCAACCCAGGAATCAAACCAGGGTGTCCTGCATTGTAGGAGGATTCTTTACCAGCTGAGCCACCAGGGAAGCCCCCTCCCAGGTGAGGGGTGGGGCCACAGGCACCTGCTGCAGTTGATGACCCCGTCCTCCGGCAGGACCCTCCTCTTCAGCCTCTCCATCTTGGGGTGGTCGCCCCAGCCTCAGGCTGACCAGGGGCGCAGCAGAAGGACAGGAGCTCCTGCGCGCCTGCCACCACTTGAACCATGGAAAACCGTTCAGAGTACACAGACATGCACTCCCAATGGAGTAAAATCTCAAGTGTGGGGCAGGGTGACGAGGGCTGGTTCAGCAAACAGCACCCGGGCTGCTATGGTCACGTTCCTCTGCAGGGAAGGCGCCCTCCAGTCCACCCCACAGAGCCTGGAGTGACGGTGGGACACCCTGCGTCGGGCCCCCTCCCAGGTGAGAAAGTGAGAGTTGCTCAGTCCTGTCTCACTCTTCGTGACCCCATGTACTATTCAGTCCCTGGAATTCTCCAGGCCAGAATACTGGAGTGAGTAGCCTTTCCGTTCTCCAGAGGATCTTCCCAACCCAGCGACTGAACCCAGGTCTCCTGCATTGCAGGCATATTCTTTACTATCTGAGCCACCAGGGAAGCCCAAGAATCCTGGAGTGGGTAGCCTATCCCTTCTCCACCGGATCTTCCCAACCCAGGAATCAAACCAGGGTGTCCTGCATTGTAGGAGGATTCTTTACCAGCTGAGCCACCAGGGAAGCCCCCTCCCAGGTGAGGGGTGGGGCCACAGGCACCTGCTGCAGTTGATGACCCCGTCCTCCGGCAGGACCCTCCTCTTCAGCCTCTCCATCTTGGGGTGGTCGCCCCAGCCTCAGACTGACCAGGGGCTCAGTCTTGAAACCGCCAATCTTCTCGCGGTACCCATCTAAGATACAGTAGCCAAACTCTTGCTGAAGTTTTTCCTCCTCTTCTTTGAGCTTCTGCATTAATATAACATCATGTCAGTTTTAGTGGTGAAGAGACAGGATGCTTGCCACGTGAGCAGGACTAGTCAGAGCCCCGTCACTGCTGCAGCAGCCTGGGCAGCCTAAAGGAAGCAGGCCCAGCACAGGGTACGGCCGTGACGGTCCGCTGTCACCGCGAGTGGGAAGCATGGGCCCACTGGTCCTCACAGCAGGGTCGTTGCTCCACGTGCTCCAGGCAGACACAGCACTTCTTAAATACATCCAGTTTAGGGGCACATAACTCAAAATCAGCTGAGAATAACAGAGCGGAGTCAAAGTCCACTTCACCACTCTTGGGGCTCATCTAGAAAAATCCCTCAGGAGCATTTTTTGAGAGAGGAGGGGTCGTTTTCTGTACCACCAGCTGCCTCCCACATGAGACACCAGAAGCCCAAGCCAGACTGAGCCCCGGGGCAGCCTGACCTGCTTCTCCTCCCTGGACAGAGCCTTCTGGGAAGCAGTCTTGTCCACAGAGTGTCTGTGGATCTCCGTAAAGCCACATCTGTCCAGGTGCTTGACGACCTTCCTCTCTTCTGCTGTCATTTCTGTAAGGTCAACCCCGGGGGCCATGATGGGCCGCCCCTCCTCTCCCTCCCGCTGGCGGGGGAGGTGTCTAAGGGAAGGAGCCCCCCAGATCCCGAGGACCAATGACAGCACACTTCGCCAGCTAAAGCCGCCCCACCCCAGCCACGCAGAAGGACCTGTCAGCCCGCAACGCCTCGGCCTGGCAACCTATCCGAACCCCCGTCCATCTAGCCTGACCATCCCTCACAACTAGCATATAAAAGACACCCGCAACACGGTTAGGCGCGGACTTCCTCGACCTGCCTCGTTAGGGTCCGGGAACCCTGCCCGGGAGCGCTTCGCCATTAAAAAGCCTGTTAGACACTCTTTTCAGGGTCCTGGTCGTCTTTACCTAACAATTTCCTACGTGAAACCATATACTCCCATCATCTAACGCAGGCAAGGGTCACACAGGCAGCGGGGACCCTCCCCCTCTGTGGCGGGGGTCCCACTCCACAGGGAATTGTGATGTCCCAGAAGCAGGAGGAACCAAGGCCACCCTGACCAGCAGCCTCTGCAACTGTCCCTCCCCCAAGAGAGCCCCTTCAGGCAGCTGCCCAGGCGTGTAGGCAGTGAGCTGAGGTGCCAGAGCTTCCTCCCAGGGTCCCCGAGTTGGGCCATGTGGCTGCATCTGAAGAACGGTCCCCAGCAGCTACCGTGTGGACTGCACAGCCCTAATGGGCCCTTCACTCACTATGAGTGTCGGCGGCCTGCCACCCTACAAGTGGTGGGAACACTCACGTGCTTGGCAGCCCCTAATTCAGCCACATACACACTCACAGAGCCTGTGGCCCCGCCATCCCCTAGGTACCTGTGGAGAAGGGGTGCACGGCCCCAGAGTGCCCTGCGAAGCACCCAGGTGCCCAGCAGCCAGAAAAGGCACACAAGTGGCCCCAGGGTCTGGCCTGGAGCAGCCGGAAGGGCCCGGGTGCACAGTCCACAGGCAGAGCCAAGACGGGTGCAGGTGTGCACAGATCCACCCAGCACCTTATCTTCAAAGAGCTTCCCAACAAGTATTTCTGTTTCCTGGGAACAGAAAATGGCCCTCCGGGCCCCCCACAACCTCCCTTTCCCAAGCCTGGCTCTGCCTGCGCCTGTAGGGGCAGCAGAGGGGGGAAGGTGGGCCAGCGACCGTGGCCACGCAGGGTGTACCTTCCGCCAGTCATTGGTTGTTTTGGAAGACTTCTTTTGTTGTATATTCATGATGCAATATTTTCCCATAAAACGTAGCAGCCTCCTCTAGCCACCTCCTCTGCTGCTAAGCTCAGCATTAAGGGCTTTGGGAAGATACGCGGATTTAGGGGGCTGGCCCTCACCCCGCAGCACACAACATCCTGCCCTTTAAATCATTCTTTGTTACACGCATTGTGCTGTATCATGTTATAAACTCGCCAAGACCAAGGAGCTCTGATTTTTAAAATTCCGAAGCACATGCTCAGTTTAAGAAGATGACCACACCTGAGCATCCTGGAGCACGTGCCAGGCCCCTGCAGAAGGCAGACACAGGTGCTACATTTGTCCTGCTTTAATGATTTACTGAGAACCAAAAAAAAAGAGGAGAAAAGGAAAGATATGAGCATCTGAATGCAGAGTTCCAAAGAATAGCAAGGAGAGATAAGAAAGCCTTCCTCAGCGATCAATGCAAAGAAATAGAGGAAAACAACAGAATGGGAAAGACTAGAGATCTCTTCACTCATCTAGAGCCAGACATCCTGGAATGTGAAGTCAAGTGGCCCTTAGAAAGCATCACTATGAACAAAGCTAGTGGAGGTGATGGAATTCCAGTTGAGCTCTTTCAAATCCTGAAAGATGATGCTGTGATAGTGCTGCATTCAATATGCCAGCAAAACTCAGCAGTGGCCACAGGACTGGAAAAGGTCAGTTTTCATTCCAATCTCAAAGAAAAGCAATGCCAAAGAATNAATTTGGAAAACTCAGCAGTGGCCACAGAACTGGAAAAGGTCAGTTTTCATTCTAATCCCAAAGAAAGGTAATGCCAAAGAATGCTCAAAGTACCGCACAATTGCACACATCTCACACGCTAGTAAGTGCAGTCGCTCCATCATTCCAACTCTTTGCGACCCCATGGACTGCAGCCTCCCAGGCTCCTCTATTCATGGGATTTTCCAGGCAAGAGTACTGGAGTAGGTTGCCATTTCCTTCTTCAGGGGACCTTCCTGACTCAGGGATTGAACCCAGGTCTCCTGCATTGCAGGTGGACGCTTTACCCTCTAAGCCACCAGGGAAGCCCCAAAGTAATGCTTAAAGTTCTCCAAGCCAAGCTTTAGCAATACGTAAACCATGAATTTCCAGATGTTCAAGCTGGGTTTAGAAAAGGCAGAGGAACCAGAGATCAAATTGCCAACATCCACTGGATCATCAAAGAAGCAAGAGAGTTCCAGAAAAACATCTATTTCTGCTTTATTGACTGTGCCAAAGCCTTTGACTGTGCATCACAATAAGACTGTGGAAAATTCTGAAAGAGATGGGAATACCAGACCACCTGACCTGCCTCTTGAGAAATCTGTATGCAGGTCAGGAAGAACTGGACATGGAACAACAGACTAGTTCCAAATAAGAAAAGAAGTACGTCAAGGCTGTATGTTGTCACCCTGCTTATTTAACTTATATGCAGAGTACATCATGAGAAATGTTGGGCTGGAGGAAGCACAAGCTGGAATCAAGATTGCTGGGAGAAATATCAATAACCTCAGATATTCAGATGACACCACCCTTATGGCAGAAAGTGAAGAGGAACTAAAAAGCCTCTTGATGAAAGTGAAAGAGGAGAGTGAAAAGTTGGCTTAAAGCTCAACATTCAGAAAACTAAGATCATGGCATCTGGTCCCATCACTTCATGGGAAATAGATGGGGAGACAGTGGCTGACTTTATATTTTGGGGATTCCAAAATCACTGCAGATGGTGATTGCAGCCATGAAATTAAAAGACACTTACTCCTGGGAAGGAAAGTTATGACCAACCTAGACAGCATGTTAAATAGCAGAGACATTACTTTGTCAACAAAGGTCCATCTAGTCAAAGTTATGGTTTTTCCAGTGGTCATGTATGGACGTGAGAGTTGGAGTATAAAGAAGGCTGAGTGCCAAAGAATTGATGCTTTTGAACCGTGGTGTTGGAGAAGACTCTTGAGAGTCCCTTGGACTGCAAGGAGATCCAACCAGTCCATCCTAAAGGAAATCAGTCCTGGGTGTTCATTGGAAGGACTGATGTTGAAGCTGAAACTCCAATAGTTTGGCCACCTAATGTGAAGAGCTGACTCATTTGAAAAGACCTTAATGCTGGGAAAGTTTGAAGGCAGGAGGAGAAGGGGATGACAGAGGAAGAGATGATTGGATGGCGTTACCAACTAACAGACATGGGTTTTGGTAGACTCCAGGAGTTGGTGATGGACAGGGAGGCCTGGTGCGCTTCGGTTCATGGGATTGCAAAGAGTCGGACACAACTGAGTGACTGAACTGAACTGAACTGAATATTGGTCTATCCTTGTTTTCTCCCTTTTCTGAGGTCAGCTTTGATCGTTCACATTTGGGAACAGAATCATCTGTCTTCTGCAGACCAGTTTACCGTCATAATGCTTTCTCACAGTTTGTAATATCTCCCCATGTCTTGGTAATTGGTCTCTTTTCCTTTCTTGATATGGTGTATTTGTGCTTTTGGGGGGATCCAAACCCATCCTGGTTGTACTGACAGACAGAACCTCAATTATTTTGGGACAGCACGCAAGGACAGTGCATTCAGTCTCCCATGCAGACACACGAGGCCATGTGACAATGTTCTGGGGGAACTGGGGGGACATCTTGTTTTCCTCCTGATGCTTCTTCCTCCCTGGAAACCAGAAATGAGCCCAGAGGAAGTAACCTCACCTCCACTGCGAGGCTCACGGTCTGTGGTGGACACCCCTGCGGATACACCCACTGCCACCACCCACCTGTGAATGGTGACCTGGGGAAAAATAATAAACATTTCACTCTCCAGGGCTAAGCAATACACCCAATCTTATGCAGTCAGAGGCGGAGCCTAGACGATAAAAATCTACCCCCCTACCATTGAGCCTCTTGGGGATTAATCAACTTTTTTCCCTCAAACACTCAGTTTCTTTGCTATGCAACTGATGTCAGCTTTAAATGTTTTGTTATTTCCTCCTCCTTTTTTTAAATTTGGTTGATTTGTTTCACATATATGATATCTATATAGTAATAAAGTCATGTAAAGTTGCAGAATTTCCTTTTGTTCTATAAATTTTATATAATGTTATTTACTTTCTAGTTATTTTTTAGGTAAAATGCAGTTTGTGTTCTTTCTTCTAATTCACACCTTATTTAGAAGTATCTCTTCATTTCCAATGGTTTCCTTTTATTTTGGATGCTTTTTGTTGTTAATTACTAGACATCCATTCTTCAAAACACAAGTTTTGGGGTTACTTTGTTATAGAAGGTTTGGAGCTTTACCAGCCTCAGGTCTCTAAGACCTGCTGAACCAAGAAGGAACCTCCTCGGCGCCCCATTGCCTCCCCAGGGGTGACCGCTTATAACTCTGAGCTGCAGATTTGGTGTTGAATCCCACAATTCTGAAGAACAAGCATCTGCAACTGGAGGTTTTTATTTCTTTATTTATCTGTTCATTTATTTTTGGCCGTGCTGGGTCTCCGTTGCTTTGTGCAGGCTTTCTCTAGTTGTGCTCGTGGGGGTTATTCTTCCTTGCCAGACACGTATTTCTCCTTGAAGTGACTTTTCTTGTAATGGAACACAGGCTCTGGATCATGCGGGTTTCAGTAGTTGTGGTGCTTAGTTGCTTCATGGTATGTGGAATCTTCCTGGACCAGGGATCAAACCTGTGTCCTCCGCATAGGCAGACGGGTTCCTATCCACTGCGCCACCAGGGAAGTCCCGGACCACATGCTTCTGCATCTGGAATTCTGCTTTCTAACTGAGGCCTTATCTACTGACTTCCCCCTCAGCAGGATGAAGCTTCAGCTTCTCTCACCCACTTCTTCACCCTTCCCCTCTCTCCTCCTCCCAACAGAAACTCCTTATGGTGGTCCTCTGTGATCAAGCTGCCAGGACAACCTGAAATACACAGCTAAGTCAGGTCATATTCTGTGTCCCATTTTCTTCCCTCGGAGTTAACAATTACCTTATTTTGTTGTTACTATTGTTTCAGATGGCCAGGGTTGGCCAAGGAGCTTAGCTTACAGGATTTAGCTCTGGGGAAAGACAGGATGTGGCGTGGCCATTTGGGGAGGGGCCCAGGGCTCTGCACGGAGACATGGCAGGGACCGTGGGGAAATGGTTACTATGGACAAGGCTGGAGCTTTATCAGAACCTGATGAAGATTTGCTATGGCTAGTGCATATGCTCTGGGGTTCCTGCCCCTGCTCTTCGGTGAGGTGAGCCCCACATGAAATCTGAGTGCGTTCCAGAGTTGCCGTAACTAGAGAAACTATGAAGGGCCTGGGGTAACCCTGCAGGGAGAGCAGGTTAGGGAGAGTTCGGTTTTGGAGGCAGGCTGGTCCCGGAACGTAAGTCAGTTCTAGCCGTAGGTGGTGAAAGTAAGATGATTCTGGAAGCAGGTTGCCGAGGGGAGTTCTGGAGTGTGGGCTCCAGAGGCAGATTCCCGAAGAAGGTTCTGGAAGCGGTTTCTGGAAGTGTGACAATGGACGGCACCGCACTGGGGCCACCAGGCCAGAGCCTGGGTCCCCGAGCGGAGACAGGAAAGCGGACCTTAAGGGCTGCACTGGCGCTCGTGCCAGGAAATCCGTTAACAAGCCATCGCGGGTGTTTTCTTCAGACTAGCCCTACGGAGACCCAGCCGCCCGGCGGGTGGAACCCCGGCTGCCCCTGGGCCCTGCGCGGCGCCTAGTTTCTCCCTTTTTCGCCGGCAGGCGGTTGCCAGGGGCGACCGCATTCCCCTGGGGCTCCGCGGACGCGAGTGGGCAGGGCTTGGCTTCGAGAACCACCTCCCTCACGCTCTGTTGGCCAGCGCTGCTGTCCGTCGGAGTCGCCACGGCCGCCGATTGGGCAGCGGGAAGTTTCGCACGCTCGGTGGCCTGCGCCCCGCCCCTCCTGCCGGCGGGACCGCCACCCCCAGGAGAGGGCAGTGAGGGGTCCTTCGCTCCCGGGGTCCCTGCGCTGGCGACGGCCTCCAGGCGGACGCGGCCCGAGCAACGGGCGGCGATGGTCCCCGAGGACAGATCGGACGGCCCAGGGGCCGGCGAGGAGAGCGCCCGGCTGCAAGCGGGCACCGTCTGCAAGGTGGGAGTGCCCGGCGGCCGGGGGGCGCCGGGAGGTGGGTTCCCAAACCCGGCCGCTCCTGTTGCCCGCTGCCGCGGGCGAGCGCTGGGCTGCGGGATCTGCACTGGTTTCTCGCGCCGCTGGACTCCGGGTCGAAACGTCGCGCAAGGTGGGCTTAACGGTGGGGAACGGGGCCCCGTGCGGAGCCAGAGCCCGGCCGCTGGGCTCCTGTCTAGTGCGTTTGGGGGACCCCTCCTGCGTCGACCGGAACAGGTCGGAGTGCAAGTCCAGCTCGTGGTTTTCTCCAACACTCTAGGACCCCCTTCTCTGGCAGGTGCTGGACTGGTCAGTGACAGCCCGTGGCCTTCGTGTTTGTTCCTGGCATGTCATTCCTCCTTTCCTAGCTGTTCCCTCTCTCCTAGGGCTGTTCAGCTGTGCCCTGGCCACCCAGCTCTGTGTTTGATGGAACTTTTAGCAACAGGTGGCTGATGCACCCGGGTACAGGAAATGGCTGGAGGATTTCCCAGCAGGGTAGTTTCTCTTCCTCACTTCCCCGCACCTCTGCCCCCTCCTGAAACCCCTGATCCCGCGCGGGCTGTGGCCTGTGGACTATTTCCAGGAGGACTGAAAAGCTGTATAAGGGAGGAGGGTGGAGACATTTGAGTTTGTGTCTGGGGAGGAGGCGAGCTCTGGCTGCCTCACCTTGGAGCCTGGGAGCCTGGCTGTTCCCTGGGAGTCACTGAGAGGCTTCCCAGTGTTTATGCCAGGCCTTGGGCATCCACATACACAAAAGATTTCAGTCCAGTACCACCAAGCGTAGCTGCACCTGCACCAGGGAGGGTGTGAGGCCTGGCCCCACCAACCACCTTGCAGTCTGCTACCAGACCTGCGCTGGCCTAGTGGCCTGCACACTTAGCCACTTCCTCCTGGGCTTCTGGGGGTCCATCAGACCAGGGCTGCAGCAGGGAGAGCGTGGGAGAGGCTCGCTGCTCTTCTCCATCAGGTGGGGGTTCTTCCACACATGCACGAGCTGGCAGACCCCTTCACCACCCGGTGTGGAAATGGGGGTGAGCACCACCCAGCACTGCAAATTGGGCCACAGTCGCACTTCCCACCAAGTCATGCAGCCAGCCTGAGTCCTGGAGGGAGCGCTGGGGTCACGAGGCCATGAGGGGTGCTGGCTGCAGGCCTCAGAGGGGACTATAGTCTCCCACCTTCAAGCACATCTCTCCGGGGGCACTTGACATCGGACACCTGATGAGCTGTGTTGACGGGACAGTCCCTCAGGGCTAGCAGCCTCTCCCCAGTACATGGAGCGCCCCTCCCGAGGCAGACAGCCTTGCTGCTCACTCAGAACCTTAGGCTGGAGCTGTGCAGTTGGACCTTCAGAGGGAGAGCAGTAGAGCTTCAGCTGTGGCCTGCCCCCTGCTCCAGATTCTCAGGCCTCCTAGAAGGGCGACTGCCCATGTCCTCTTCTCATTCCCTTTTGCACCAAGTGGGTATGGGAGGTACCATGAGGAAGAGGTGAAGGCCAGTGCGAAGACAGACACTCAACCAGCAGAGTGGAGAGAAGAGAGCCGTGTTTTGTCTTCCTCCTGCCTGATGCCACCTTGACACCAGCCCCCTTTCTGTCTACAGACCAGGACCTGTCCAGAGTCCCCCAGCAGGCAGTCATCCAAGGTGGTTGCTCTCTCTCTCCCATTGTTCAGTGGGGACAAGTCCCCTCTCCCCAGTTACCTCAGGACCACTTGGAAGTCCCAGAAGAATGCTTCCTCCTACAGAAAGTCTTCCCTGATTGATCTCTCCTGAGAACACTGGAATGTGGAGGAAATGTTGGGCCGTAATCCAAGGTGGCCGTGTGCCATGAATCTTGTCTGTGCAAGAGAGTAAGGTCTTCTTTAGGGTGCCTCCTGCTTGGGGCTGGGATAAGCTATAGCCCCCAGAAGGCGGGGACTGCTCTGTGTGTGGCAGTGGGGACATATTTCCTCAGATTTGTGCAAGACAGCGGCCACTGCAGAGAGACTGCATTAGCCCTGCACACCTGTGCTTGAAAGGGTGGGGTCCTGGGAGGCACTATGTCCTCTTCCCTGTTCTGTTCCAGGGCCAGGAGACCACTTGAGCCTGAGGACATGGTCCAAGGAAGAACATTCTGAGAAGTCCTTCCCAACTCTCGGGCTGGTGACTGACCAGGCTGGGAGGCCCCTAAATGGCCACAACGGCACCAGTCCCACTGGGGCCCTGAAAGCCCCTCCCCTCACAGAGGAAACCTCTCACCCTCTGAACCTGCCACAGGGCTCTCTGCCTGGGGCCCGGGACACGGGCAGGCTGGCGGGATTGCTTGTGCGCAGGGCAGAAGCCGCAATGAGGCACCTCAGATGAGGCTGTCAGAAGGCCTGGCCCTCTGCCTGTGAGCGGAGCGACCCTTGGGGCCTGTGGTTTGGGCATTTGCTGCAATAAGCGGCCAACTGGGATGGAGCCTGGCCACAGTGAGTGTGGCCCAGAGGAGACCCAGCACCCTGCAGGCAGGCTGCTCTCCATCAGTGCCCTGGCAGGAGCTGGCTGGGCATCCCCTCCACCTAAACGTGCACAGTCTGGCATTTGTGTGGGCAGGACGGGTCATGGGGGTTACAGAAGGAATTCAGAAGTGCAGGAGGATGCGGGGAGCAATTGACCATCTCTCGGCGGGTCTCCAGCTGGGCTGCTGAGTCCCAGAGCAGCACCTGACAGGCCCCAGTGTCTTCCCAGGGCAGTCCAGCCCTGTCGCTGCCCGCCATGTCCTTGCTGGCCTGGCCCCGGTGACCTGTGACCTCTTCGCAGGGCTGTGACCTCTCGGCAGATTCACTGCATGGCCGCCTACAGAGCCGCAGGGCCCGAATCCACCAGCAGATTGACAGGGAGCTGAGGATGCGGACAGGCGCCGAGAACCTGTACAGGTGGGCGCTGGCTGCCCGGGACACCCGCCCACGGCTGGACCCCCAGGAAAGCAGGGCCATGTTCCCAGAGGCCCCCATGAGGCAGGCTCACCCAGGGCAGGGCAGTGACATGGCGGGTGCCTGGTCTTTTGGTCCATGTGTGAGTCCATGACCAGGCCTCCTGTTCAGGCTCCCGAGAGGCAGGGCTGGACTTCGCACCAGGGTCTGGGGCAGCCATGGTGCCCAGCTGGGACGCTCACAGATGACTCAGGCCCCCACCTTGGTGGCCCTCACTGGCAGGGTCAGCTCAGGGCCAGCCAGGTTTCGTGCTCGGCTGGAGAGGATGTCCCCAACAGGATGGGCATAGCAGCTGCACTTNCCAGGCCTCCTGTTCAGGCTCCCGAGAGGCAGGGCTGGACTTCGCACCAGGGTCTGGGGCAGCCATGGTGCCCAGCTGGGACGCTCACAGATGACTCAGGCCCCCACCTTGGTGGCCCTCACTGGCAGGGTCAGCTCAGGGCCAGCCAGGTTTCGTGCTCGGCTGGAGAGGATGTCCCCAACAGGATGGGCATAGCAGCTGCACTTTTTAGGCTGAGCTGTGGCAAGTGACAGGTGTCCGGAGGTTGAGAACCTGAGAATGAGTCCTTGAGACAGGAATGCATCTCTGCCTTGGAGCCTGTGTGTTCACGGCTTCACACCCACCTGCTCTCTGGGTGCTGATCTGAGCGCGGGGGAGGGGGCCCTGCCTGCCCGAGCCACCACCAGTGAGCACAAAGCCAGGTGCAGGCCAGGGCTCTGCCAGGCCCTCCTTTTCCTTAACCCTGCCTCCCTGTCCACCCCATGCCTTTCTGGGCACCCGGTAGTCCCTCTGGCAGGCACAGAGGGAGTCCAGCCCCATCTCTCCACGGAAGTAGCCTGCCAGTCTCCAGAGCACAGGCATGAGCCGTGTCCTGGGGGAGTGAGAGGTGGTGGGGGGACTTACGCCCTGGAAGTTCTGGGTCCGAGCACATGTACTCAGGCCAGAGTCATGACACGTGTACGGACAGGAAACTGCATGGCCCACAGGGAGCTTCAGAGTGGAGGGGGTCATCTGGTGGGCCCTGGACCCCACCACTGCCCCCCAGGGTGGCTGGGCCCCTTGGCACATCACTGTGGAATGGGCTCCAGAGCTTGGGCTGCGATGAAGCCCTGGGCATGGGTCCCCTCGCAGCGCTAGGGCTTCATCTCAGCCTCCCTCCTCTAGAGCCACCAGCAACGCCCGCGTCAGGGAGACTGTGGCCCTGGAACTGAGCGACGTCAACTCCAGCCTGCAGCTGCTGAAGGAGGAGCTGGCGGGGCTCGACAGCAGCGGGGACACGGGCCAGCCCGAGAGGTACGTGTGTGAGTGTGTGCAAGGACGTGGACTGGTCCCAGAGGCGTGTGTGTGTGTGTGTGAGTGTGTGTGGGGACAGGGATTGGCCCCAAAGGCGTGTGTGCATGCAAGTGTGTGTGGGGACAGGGACTGGCCCCAGAGGCGCGTGTGCATGTGAGCGTGAGGGAGACCACCACCACCACCCCTGTGTGTGCAGGGCCGACATCAGGCAGGGCCTGAGGGACGTGGCGTGGCGTTCCAGAGCTGGAGGGGGGGCGGTGCATCCAGTGTAGCAGGCGTGGTAGTGGGTGACTCCAGGGCCACCAAGGACAGCGGAGTCCAGCCCTAGAGTCTGGACTCGCTGCTTCTGGTTCTAGCGAAAGCATCACTGCCCCCATGATCCCCCTGGGGCTGAAGGAGACCAAGCCCCTGGACTGGGCCCCGTCCCTGAAGGTGAGTGCTGGCCTGGGCTTGGCTCTCAGGGATTTCCTGGTCAGCAGTCTCACTAAGGTGAGGACTCAGAGGGAAGAAGAGTCTGACCTGGAGCCACCTGGCCTCCACAGCCAGAGGGGATTTTGATCGGGTGGGCTTTGCAGAAGAACGCACCCTGGGACGGATGTCAGCAAAACTGGAGGTCCCAGGACGGCTGCCAGGTCCCCGGCTCCTGCTCTGAGGTTTCCGCTGGCTGGGGGCTGCCCCTTCTAGTCAGAGCCTGTGCTGAGAAAACCCGCAGGTTCCGGGGGACCTTGTGGGGGCTCCTAAGCCCCTGCGGCCAGGCCAGCAGGAAGGTGCCTCAGCCTCGGGCGTCCGCTGGTAGGTGGCGGGTGGCACTTGGCTCGTGGGAGTTAATAAGGGTAAGGGGTTCCAGTAGAGACATCCCTGAGTCCCTGGGCCCTGCATCTATGGTGGGGGTCCCCTCGCTATGGGGCTTCAGCCATGTAAGGCTGGGAGGCTCCAGGGAAGTCCCGCGCCTGCCCTCCCCCCGCCCCAACCTCAGGAGCTGATCTGCAGGCACTTTGGGGAGGATGGAGCTTCCTACGAGGCTGAGATCAAGGAGCTGGAGGACCTGCGGCAGGTGGGTGTCAGCCCCCCCAGCCCCCAGGAGAGAAGACTGCTGGCCTTTGGGAACGGCTGCTCTGTGCCCATGCCCGCCTCCCACTCCAGCACCCTGCAGTCCCCTGGAGTGGCACGTGTGGTCCCCAGCAACCCCCGGGAGGGCATGTGTGACTATGTTCACCCCTAGACCCTGGGGCGCCCCCTGGAGCTGTGACATCCCAGGGGCTGCCCTGTGTGCCCTGGGGTGGGTGGAGACAGTAGGACCCAGCTGACTTCCATCTGGCAGGCCACGCGGACCCCCAGCCGGAGCAAGGCCGGCCTGGAGCTGCTCACGGCCTACTACAACCAGCTCTGCTTCCTGGAGGCACGCTTTGTCACCCCTGCCCAGAGCCTCGGGCTGCTCTTCCACTGGTAGGGGCTCGGGTGGTCAGGAGCCCCGGGGCCATTCCTGAGACCCCCAGCTTCTTGTGGGAACTCTTCCCAGCCTGACCCAACCCTGCAGGTACGACTCACTGACAGGGCTTCCAGCCCAGCAGCGGGCCCTGGCCTTCGAGAAGGGCAGCGTGCTGTTCAACATCGGCGCCCTGCACACCCAGATAGGGGCTCGCCAGAACCGTTCCTGCCCTGAGGGCGTCAGCCGTGCCGTGGAAGCCTTTCAGAGGGCTGCTGGTGAGGCCGCCAGACCCTGGCCCCACAGCTGTGCCTGCGCGGTCCTTACTTCCAGGCTCGAGGGCCAGAGTCGGGGTAGGGGGGACAGGCGTGGTGGCCCCCTAGCCCGAGGGGCTCCGCACACACAGGCCCTCTGTGATGGGCTTAGGGCGAGAGCTGGGCAGCCCCGCTGAGCCCCCTCTCCCCTGCAGGGGCCTTCAGCCTCCTGAGGGAGAACTTCACCCATGCGCCCAGCCCGGACATGAGCCCCGCCTCGCTCTCCATGCTGGAGCAGCTCATGTGTGCCCAGGCCCAGGAGTGTGTCTTTGAGGGCCTCTTGCTTCAGGCCCCCGGGGCCGCCCAGGACTGCCTGGCCCAGCTGCGCCTCGCCCAGGAGGCGGCCCAGGAGAGGGCGGGGAGGTGGGGGGCGGCTGTCCCAGGGGATGGACCAGGCTGCTCTCGACTCTCAGGT
>SJYV01015109.1:102508-116602 GCA_006410875.1 Neotragus pygmaeus
CCCTCAGTCCCGCTGTGTGCCAGCAGGTGGCGGCCGAGTACCGGCTGGTGCATCGGACCATGGCCCAGCCACCCGTCCGGGACTACGTGCCCTTCCCCTGGACCACCCTGGTGCACGTGAAGGCCGAGCACTTCCACGCCCTGGCCCACTACCACGTGGCCCTGGGCCTGTGTGATGGCGCCCGTGAGTGCCCGCCCCACGTGCCCACTTGCCGTGCAGCCAGGGGCTCGTGTGGCGGCTCACCGCCCTCTCTGACCTCCAGCGGTGGCCGAGTCGGAGCTCCCCGTCCATGAGAAAGTGTTCCTGGCCTCGGCTGGGGCCCGGGGCCCAGTGCTGCCCCAGGAGAGAGAGGAACGCAGCAAGCTGGGTGAGGCCCTGGGCCCCTGCCTGCGTGAGCGCCCCACTCCAGCCGTCACTCCCCATGGGGCCCCAGCAGTGAGGGCGGCTTCCTGGGCAGGGCAGGCACCCGTGGGAGGCAGCTCTTCCCTGGTGGACCCAGGATGAACCTGGAAGCCCTGACCTGCCCTCCTCCAGCTGCATGTGGGGTGGGGGCCTGGAGGGGCCCCAGCAGCATGAGACAGCTCGGTCCCGCAGGCAAGGCCCACCTGAGGCGGGCCCTCCTGGGGCAGGAGGCGGCGCTGCAGCTGCACGCCGTGTGCCGGGCCCTGCGCTGGGAGGACCTGCTGCAGGCCGTGCTGGCCCGGGCACTGCGGCGCTCTCTGGCCAAGTACTCGGAGCTCGACCTGGAGGACGACTTCCACGAGGCCACCGAGGCCCCNGCCCTCCTGGGGCAGGAGGCGGCGCTGCAGCTGCACGCCGTGTGCCGGGCCCTGCGCTGGGAGGACCTGCTGCAGGCCGTGCTGGCCCGGGCACTGCGGCGCTCTCTGGCCAAGTACTCGGAGCTCGACCTGGAGGACGACTTCCACGAGGCCACCGAGGCCCCTGACGTCCAGCGTGAGCACCAGGCCCCGGGGTGGGTGTGTCTTGGCCCCAGCGGGGGAGGCAGGCAGAGGCTCCACGTGCGATAAAGCTCCGTGTGCCACACAGAGAGCCCTTGGAGGAGGAGCCGAGCCACGATGGCTGCTCCGTGCCTGTCCCCGTCCCGCCAGGGACGACAGACGCCAGAACCACCATGCTCCTCCTGCTGGTGGTGCCCAGAGGGCCGGAGTGCACGGCTGCACCTCATGCCACCACCCTGGGACCCTGAGCCTTGGACTCAGCCCTGCCTCCCTTCACCTTCATCCTTTCAGCTAAGACGCAGCAGAGGGCAGAGGGGAGGACACCCAGCTTCTCCCGGGTGAAGGTAGCTGATATCTTCCACCGGCTGGTGAGCACCCTCCCAGGCCTCCCCTTTCTCAGCTCTCTCCTGGCACTCAGGCAGGTCCTCGAGGGGGGCCCCACCCTGCCCAGCCTCCCTGCTGACGCCACCGGCCTCTGTCACTGAATGGAGAGATGAGGGCAACGGTGCTCCAGGCCCGGGGGCTCCTCCAAGTGCAGCAACCCAGCCTGGCCTGTGACCTCTGACCTCCCCTAGGGGCCCCTGTCGGTGTTCTCAGCCAAGAATCACTGGCGGCTGGTGGGGCCCATTCACCTGTCTCGAGGAGAGGGAGGCTTCGGCTTCACGCTGCGGGGAGACTCGCCTGTTCTCATTGCTGCCGTCGTTCCAGGGGGCCGGGCTGCGGTAAGCCCCCCTCACCGAGGGGGCAGGGAAGGTGGGACCACCCAGAGGTGGAGGGTTGCTGTGGGACTCTCCCCATCTGCTGCAGGAGGCCGGCCTGAGGGAGGGTGACTACATCGTGTCGGTGAACGGGCAGCCGTGCAGGTGGTGGAAACACGCGGAGGTGGTGGCCCAGCTGAAGGGTGTGGGCGACGAGGGCGTGAGCCTACAGGTGGTCACGCTGCTGCCTGCTGCCGAGCTGCCCGTCTCGGTGAGCCCCAGGACCTTGGGAGGGTGTCCCTAACTCCTTTGGCCAGGCCCCAAATACCCACGGATGCTACGAGAGTGCTGGGACAGTCCTCCATGAGGCCCAGCCCGCCCCTCAGCTGCTCCGGGCAGAGGCTGCCTCTGGAGCGCTGCTCCCCAGCAGGGCAAACCCATGGGGGCCCCACTCCATGACCATCCTCACATGGACCCCCCACCCCCTGAATCCCCCCANCTGGTGGTGGGGGTTCCGGCTCTAAATTCTGCTGCCTGGGAACGCTGCAGCCCGGGCCCGGCCCCTCATCCCCCAACTCGAGGGGCCATCACCTTCCGCTCCCTAGTAGGGCCCCTCCCGGAGGGCCTCTCAGGCAGCCTGACCCTCAAAGAGCTTCTCTTGCCTGCACGCCTCACCCTACCTCTCCCGGCTACATTCTCCTCCCCCAGATCCCTCTGCCAGGAAAGTTCTATCCCAGGTCTTGGGAACCCAGGTGTCAGCGGTGAATTTCTGCCGGCTCCCCCTGCCCGGTGTCAGCCCCTACAGCTGGTCTGCCCCCGTGGCTGGAGGGCGCCCTCCCACCAGAATAGGATAAGGCGGTGGGCTCCCTGCTCCCAGGTCTGACCTCACCTCCAAGAATAGGCATGGCAGGCAGTAGTGCCTAGTGGATAGTTCTGAGTGAATGATTGAGCCCCCTCCCCTGGAGAAAAGGAGGCGGCCTTTTCCAGGCTGGCCCTTCTCCACCGGGGCCAGGGTCCCCTGGTGGCAAGGAGGGCTGGGCTTGTGTCTGGGTGGGCAGGCAGGGCTGAAGCCGAGTTCCCAGCACCCTAACAGGGCCTCCCCAGCGAGTGGGTGGGGGTGACTCTGGCCTGGGGAACTGCTGACCCAGGGAAGGGCCCGCCCCCTGAGTGAGTGGGCTGGTCCTGTGCTCAGAGGCGCAGGCAGGGCGAGGTGCTCAGCAGGGGGACAGCTTTGGACTCCTGCAGGACTGACTGGTGTCCCTTCCCTGTCTCTCAACTGTCCCCTCCAAGTGCTGGGGATGATGCAGCCTGTCATCACTGTGGCCAGCTCAAACCTCCCGCTTGTCTGCTCCCTGGAGCAGCTAGAGGTGAGGAGACCCAGGCCCATGTGGCTGAGTGTACGCTCATTCTGGGGAAGGGGAGGCCACGGAGGAGGACACCTTGGCCTTGGCTGACCCCACCCTGAGCAGCTATAAATAGGAGGCCCGGGAGGGGCCTGCAGACAGTCCCCTCCAGAGGGCAGGGCTGCTGTGGAAATGGAGAGGGGTGGGGGGGCTACAAATGGAAGTGGGGTGCCCCCAGTATAGAGCCCTCTCTGTAGGGCCAGCAGCTGGGGAAGGGGGCCAGAGCCTCTCTCGGTCTCTTGGAATCCCAGCTCAGAGATTTTGCTTAACCAGCTGCAGAGGGCAGGCAGCTGTGGCATGTGTGAATGTGTGTTTGGGGTGTAGGGACCCCTGCACCAGTGGAGGGGGAGGCCCAGCCGTGTGCTCTGCATGTGGGGTGGGGCCTGAAATGCTGCAGCCCCCAGAGGCCAGAGCAGGCCCTGTGCGGTGGGCGGGCTGGGGTGGGGTGCGGGTGACCGGTTCTCAGCTCAGGCAGCCTCCCTGGGCTGGGAGCTGGGGATGTTGGGGCAGGTAGCCCTGGGGATCCCAGAGGGCAGGGAGGGGCTCCCTGCAGTGGGGCAGCCTATGGGAGTGTGTGTGGGCCACAGGTGTGCAGCTGTTTCTGTGTGGATCGTATGTGTCGCGTGTATAATGAGTCGACACGTGTTGTGTCCAGCGTGTTTGTGTGAGTGTGTCCCCCTTTCCTCTCCAGGGTCGCATTCTTGGCCCCCAGGCCTCAGGAGGGCGACTCTGGCCCCTGGGAACACTGCCTGCACGCCGCCCTCCAGGCTGCCCCAGATCTGCTCTAACGTCCCAGGCCCCCCCGAATTGCCGCCCCTCCTTTCCTCCAGGCGCTAAGCCGTCTCTCCCTGCTCCGGGCAGGGCTGTCATCTTGGTCTGGCCTCTGGTCTTCAGTAGATGAGGCAGAGTTGGGACTCACACTGTATGAAGTCACAAAGGAGTGAAAAACGAATTCCTCCAGAGGCGGGGGCAGGGTGGGGGGTCAGGGCTGGGCCCAAGGCTGCGAGGTGCAGCTTCTGTCTGCAGGATGGTTCAGGGAGCTTCCTTCCAGAGCACAGAGGGTGGTGGTGTGAGCTGGCATTCCTGCCCCGCCCGAGGCGCTGGGTTAGGCTGAGCTGGGAGGTGAGGGGTCACTACGGCCCCTGAACATCCGATGCGCACGACAGCCCAGGGACCTGGGCGTGCAGCCTGGATGGGCAGCGCCCTCCACCCCAGGCCGGGGCCCTCGCTGCCCTGCCAGGTCTCTCTCAGCCCGGTCCAGATGGCTCCAGGGTCTCGATGCAGTCACTGCCCCTCACACCTACAGGATGGGAGTTTCATCACAGGCACACACACCCCAGCACTGAGCGCGCCCGAGGTCCCCAGGTGTGGTGAGGTGGCAGCCTCCACCAGGCACCTCCCTCCTGGGCCCCCAGGAGCTGCAGCGATCCTTCGATCCTTCGGGGAGGGCAGAGGTTCAGCCCCCAGCACTTACGGGGGTGGCGTCCCACTAGAAGGGGGCGCCCTGAGGGGGCACGTGGGAGCCTCTGCTCTAGTCTTCACAGGCTGCCTGCTTTCCTGTAGGAGCTCTGCATCCCCTCAAAAGCTTTCGGGAAAAGATTTGTCTCTAAACTCACACATGAGCGCTCCTCCTATCTCCCTGAATAATTTCCACGTCTTGTATGTTCATTTGTCTTCTCCATTTTATCTTAGAAGGAAAACTGGAGGAAAGAAGGGGGTGGGGAGGAAGGAAAGAGGGAAGGAGGGAGGAAAAGGAACCAGAAGAGGAAAGTGAGACCAGCCTGGCCCGCAGCCCGGCCCGGCGGCCGGCAGACGAGCCCAAGCAGGAGCCCGAGCTGCTCTCGCTTTGCGGTGGGGGTGGCCCCTTTCCCAGGCCTCCCCAGCCCCCACGCTAGATCCAGGCCCTGAGAACTGGGCTCTGGGAGGCCTGGGGTGCTGGAGGGAGCCTGGCCCCCTCCCCGTAAAGAATACTGTCAGGCCCTGCTTTCTCTGCCAGGAGGACTCCCCAGTGGTTCCTTAAGCGACAGCGGTGAAAACTAAGGTGCCTTCACCCACACCAGCCAGCGGCTGGCCCTCCCAAGCACGAAGACTCTGGGCCCCTCCTTGGCCAGGCCGGCAGGGACCCTCCTGGCGCCCCCTGCTCCCTTAATTCATCCCCATCCCTGCATTTCTACTTCTCTCTGCAGCAGCCGAAAGAAGCCTGCTCCCTCCCAGGTGGGTAGGGTGCTCAGCCTGTGTTTGGGGATTTTGCTCCATTCCTCCCAGAGACCCAGCCTCCTGATTCTAAGTTTCATTCTAAAGCGAAGGGGGAGGGGGCAGCCCTCGGTTTTGCTCTGCCTCTTGGATTGAGACTCTGAGACTAACTCAGGTGATGTCCTCTCGGGAACCGCAGCTCTCCCAGCCCAGAGGAGCTGGTGCTCCCAGACAGAACAGCGGGGTGCTCTGCTGAGGCCAACGGGCTCCAAACGTGCAAACCACAGGGTTCACCGGACCCTGCCCCTATCCGTGTGAACCGAGGTTATTGGCCAAGCATCCTGCACTGACCCCAGGCCCTTGTGCTGACTCCAGCCCCCCAGGGCCAAGTTTCCAGGGTGCTGCCCTGCCCGTTGCTCCCGCGCAGTCCAGGCCTTGGTCCTGCAGGTGGGAGACCACAGGCTCAGAAGAGCTGAGGTCAGCGCTTGCCCTGCCCAGGACACATGCTACCAAGGGTAGCCTTGAGCCCAGGGTTGCGTTGGGCGGTCATGGGAGTCGGGGCCTGACTGTGCGTTTCCTTCCTGCGGGGCAGCTCAGGGGCAGGTTCCTACCGGTCGGGCCCTGGCAGCAGCCTTTTTAAACAACTCCGGCCACTCTCCGCTTCAGCGGGGGTGGGTCATCTGGAGCTAAGGCTGGGCTTAGTTCGGGAAACTCCTTTTCTATCCAGGAAAAAATACGGCAGAAACGAAAACCACAGAAAAACCAGGCAGGCTCCAGTGACTTTTGGATCTAAATGAATTTATTCTGTGTTTGTTTTTTTTCTTTCCTCAGTTTCGTAGCAAATGAAAAAAGAACCCAACAAAACCCCACAGCACAACAAAACTTGCAAGGAGTTGGTATCTCCCGGGCCCCCCACAAGCAGGAGCAGAAGGAGCCCAGGCCAGGGTGCAGTCCGGGGCTGGGGGCTTTCAGGGGCCAGAGCAGGGCTTTCCAGGGCCGGAGCGTGGCCTCTCCTCCCTCTCTTCTAGCCACTTCAAAAGTGATCAGGTTGTTTAAAAAAGAATCCACAAACAAAACAAAACACATTTTAAATTAAAATAAAATTATACACTTTCTCCACCGGACTCCATGCCAGGAGATTCAGGCGAAATCTCCTCTCAAAAAAAGTTTTTTTTTCTGCTAGAAATACTGTGCATTACTTTTTTTTTTTTTCACTTCTCTTGAGGGTTAAAATAAGATATATTTCCCCAGGAGCCATAAATACGATCTGGTGCATAGAGAAATAGCAGCTCGGAAGTCCCAACCAGCTCCCCCCCTCTCCCCCCCGTGGAGTACAGTAGGGCAGCAGGACTGAACACAGCATAGATAAGGCTCCTCCGCGTCAATATCTAGGGAACGCCAGTGGCAGGGTGGGGGGCAGGCGGGAAAGCGGGCAGGCAGGGGCCAGGACCCTCCGAGCGAGAGACACATGCTGGGACACGCGGACATCCGAGGGCAACCCCGGCGGGAAGAAGGGAGCTTTCTCCGGAGTTTTCTTTTCTGATCACCGAGCAAAATAAATATAAATACTTCGAAAATAAGACCGCTTCAAAAAGGAGTACAAAAGACCTGGGTAAGGAGGCCGAAAGAAANCCGTCCACCCCCCACCCATCCCTGCCCAGCAGCTAGCAGGCATTGCCACGTAGGTTCAAGGTGGGCCTGTGGGCCCAAGGACAGGCTGGCGGCATTTCAGAGCCTCCAGCAGCTGCACGCTGACGCCGTCCTCACCTCCTGGAGCCTTCCCCATCCACACAGGCTCCCACACGTGCAGGCAGGGGAACACACTGTGGGGCCCAGCCACGAGCATCCCTTAGGACTTCCCCCGCCCCTGGGGAGTGGGGTGGGTCAGGGATGCTCTCCGCTCATCCAGCCTGAGGACCGGGAGTAGGGCACCTCTGGAGGTCACTTCACCAACTTTGGACAGGTTTTTTGCGGGGCATGAAGTCCCCAGAGCTGGGGGGGGCGGTGCAGGGCTCCCTCCTGCCCCCACCCCAAGCTTACACATGCCACACCCACAGTCCCCGTCACCTGGGCCCGTGGCTGGTGGAAGCCCTGCTCCTGGGGGGCGTGTTGCTGGGCTCTGGGGCCGTGGGGGTGGCTGCTCGCCGGCCCAGGCGCCTCGGGTTGCGGTGGAGCAGCTGGCACTGGGCACCGCGGGGGCACACGCCCCTACGGGAGAAGTCAGGGCACAGCAGCGTGTGCTTCCTCTTGCACTGCAGGAGAAGGGGCACGGCTGGGTGAGCCGGTGGAGACCTCGGCACCACGTGGGGGACCCTGCCTGCTCTGCCCAGGGTTCCTGTTGGGGATCTGAGGTCCTCAGGCCAGAGAGGCCCCAGGGCGCTCACCCCTGGGTAGGGTCAGTCTGAGGGTCAAGGGCACTTCCCTGGTTGTAAGAGCACCACCCAGCCTGGCCCTGGGCCTGGACTGAGGCTGAGGTGGGGATTCCCAGGGAGCTACCTCCTCTCCTGACTGCAGCCCACCTGTCCTGGCAGAGGATCAGGGTGGGGGGCACCCCATGGAGGGTGCACTGTCAGGCAGGTCGGAGCAACAGGTGGCCTCAGCTCTGCCCACCAGGCCCACGGGGACCAGAGAGCCTGGACCCAAGGCCCACCTCTCCATGGCCCCTCTGCCCCCAGGCAGGAACTGCAGCCCTGCCATGTGCCTGCTTCTCGCCTGGTCCTCCTAGAGGAGGGGGCCTATTCTCCCACCCCCAATAGCTGGCTCAGTGTGCAGCACCCAGGAGGAGGAAGCCACCCTCATGCTGACTAGGTGACAAGTGACGTGCTGGAAAGAGACCCAGATGGAAACCCCTGCAAGCAGAGCCCCAAACCAGCCCGTGTGCAATCAGTCAGCTCCAACATGTCTGACTCTGTGCGACCTCATGGACTGTAGCCCACCAGGCTCCTCTGTCCATGGTATCTCCAGGCAAGAACACCCAGAGTCAAGTTTAAAACCAGCTCTGGTGCCTGAGGGTGCCCCCTGGCACAGCCACTGGAAGTGTCATAGCAACAGCCTTGAGACCACTTCCTTCTGGACCCGTCACCCCCACTGGGCACATGTCCTCAGAGCCCGAGATGTTGGCCTGGCTCCCAGCACCCAGGACAAGGCTGGCCGAGGACCTCACGGAGCCTGTGCCCATTCTGTGAGCAGGATCTGGGCACTGACCCCATTCTTGTCCCCACACCTGGCCCTTGGCTGCCACTCAGGAACTAGAGGCCCTTCACACTGGTGCCCGGGGTTGGTGTGAAGACAGGCAGGTAGCACCCCTGCACCCAGATGACTACCCCTCCCTGTGCTGGGCAGACCCAGCCCTGCCCCCCAATGCCTGCTCCCCCAGCCCCAGAGTCAAGGGCCCTCTGCCCTGAGTCCCGGTGGTCCCCTCGGTGGCACATGCTGCAGCGGGGTCTCCTGGGCAGGCAGAGGGATGGGCAGGGCCTCTGGGTGGAGAGCCCACCCTGGGCTGGGTGCAGAGAGGTGGCTAGGGGGTGCCGTCTCTGTGCCGTCCTGTGGTGGCCATGAGCCCCGCTGCTGCCCTGAGCCCAGGTGGCTCAACAGGAGCAACACACGGGAGGCGGGACCCAGCACAGAGGGATCCGATAAAAGGCAGCACCTCGGTTTCCTCCCTGACTGCACGGTGACATCTGTGAGCTACTGGGTCACGTACACTCATTCCAGCTGTTTCTGTCTCACTTTCTTATGGTGGCACTAGAAACTGTGAAATCCCAAATGCAGTTCACATCCGGTTGACTGTGGGACTAGAGATGGCTGGTCTGTCCTCCCAGAACAACCCAAATCTAGGCTCAAACGTAAAGAACTTTCTGAAACCATCCAAGAACTACTGAGCAGGTGAAATGATGGAGGGAAATCTACTGGGCGCAGGGCTGGTCTCAGACCTCAGGGCCCCTTGCCATCCTTAGAGCAAGGCTGCCATGGAAAAAGCAAACCCAACACCCCTGCCCCTGCCCCACGCACCCCGTAGAGCTGGAAGTAAGGAAAATTCCCGGGATTACAGCCTGCCAGGCTCCTCTGTTCATGGAATTCCCCAGGCAAGAATACTGGAGTGGATTGCCATTTCCTTCTCCAGGGTATCTTCCCAACCCAGGGATCGAACCCGGGTCTCCTGCATTGTAGGTAGATGCCTTACCATCTGAGCTACTAGGGAAAGCAGGAAATAAAGAAAGTCACTGCTAAATAATGCTTCAGTCAGTCAAGAAGCAACAGAAGTTAGGTGATATTTAAAACCAAATGACAACACTAAAACAACTCATCAAAGTCGATGGACTGGAGCTAAAGGAGGGCTCAGCCTCAGAGCCTTACATTAGCAAAGGGGAGACACTTCAGAGTCAGAGGAAACAGAAAAATAGAGAAAGCAGAGAGAAGCACCTAAGGAGAAAAGAACATATAAACAACGTCAGGAATGACAAAAGTGCCGTTAACTGCTGGTGCTGCAGAAGGTGATACAATGAACAAATTTTATGCCAATAAATTTGAAAATACAGACAAAATCTACAAATTCTAGAAAAACTGCCAAAATCTGACATTAAATCTGAATGAATATTCCTATGATCATAAAGGAATTTGAATCAGTAGTTAAAAAAATTAGGCAAGCGCCAGCCCAGGGTTTCACAGTGGTTCTATCAGATATTCAAGAATGCACTACCACCCAACCTCTCATGAATAAGCCCACAGAAGAGGACAGCAGAGAACACTCAGCTCAGTCTACTCAGCCAAAGGGGTCTTAAAATTGGAACCTGACCGCAGCGAGATGATCAAACAACCTTTAGGCCAATTGCATGAACGATGATCCACGTTCTATACAAATCATAAATAAACTGAAATATGTAAAAAACGAGTCCTGAAATGTGTAAAAAGACCATGTGAGGACCAAGCTGAGTTTATCTCAGGAATGCAAGGTTAGTTTAACGTTAGAAAATCAGGGAATAGAAATCCATACATTAGCAACCTAAGAGAAAGGAACCATGTGATCACCTCGAGAGGCAAGAAAGAAGAGCGTCATGGAAGTCAGAATCAACTCAAAGTTTAGCAGATTACAATAGAAGGGAGCTTCCATAGCTTAATATAGAACCTTCAAGAAATCATCATCATCACTCATCAAGGGGTGCAGCTGGAAGCCCACGGCCATGAGTTACAATTTCACTGGGCTTATAGGCAGGGCAGAAAAAGAAAAGGCATTTAAACTCAAAGAAAGAAAATACGGTCATTATTTGCAAAAGATATGATTGTTTATGTAGAAAAACCAAAAAGACTAAGTCTCATGGATGAATTACTACAATTACTAATATAATTTAGCAAGACTGCTAGAAACGAAATCAATATTAAAAATCGTATGTCCATAACCAATGAACAGTAAGAAAATAACATTTAAAAACAAGCTCTTTATAATAATAAAAAATGTGAGAGAAATAAACTTAACAGAGATAAGACAAGCAAGAATTTTATCAAATGACATCAAAGGAGAGTCTGTCACTAGAGACAGCGCCTTGATCATACATACACAGGACACTCACTGTAGAGACCGGTGGCTGAGACCAGTTCTCACCAAACTAAGGCACAGATTCAAGACAACCTGAATCCAAATTCCAACTCTAAAAACCTTACCTGGAATTTAAAATACATTTCTGGAAGGATAAAGGGGAAAGAACAGCTAAAATAGTCACAAGGAAGAAAAAAGTGAAGGAATCTGCTTCCTTGTTATGACTTATCCCAAAGCTCAAATAACCAACAAAGGTCCCTGTAAGTCAAAGCCGTGGTAAAAGACTCTTGGAAAAGACTCTTGAGAGTCCCTTGGACTGCAGCGCGATCAAACCAATCAATAATAAAGGAAATCAAGCCTGAATATTCATTGGAAGGACTCATGTTGAAAGTGAAGTTCCAGTACTTAGGCCACCTGATGCCAAGAGCCAACTCATTGGAAAAGGCCCTGATGCTGGGAAAGATTGAAGGCAGGAGGAGAATGAGGTGAGAGAGGATGAGTTGGTTGGACAGCATCACTGACTCAACGCACATCAATTTGAACAAGCTCCAGGAGATAGTGATGGACAGGGAAGCCTGGCGTGCTGTAGTCCATGGGGTCGCAAAGAGTCAGACACGACTGAGCGACTGAACAACTGAACAACAAGCTGGGACTGTTTAAATAAGACCTAGACTAGTGTAACAGCCAAGAATCCAGGTTGCAGTAGGAACTGACTGTATACCAAGAGCTGCTGGTATGGGAACAGTGTATGTGCTGGGCTGACTGCAAAGTTACAGGCAGATTTTTTTACTGTGTTGGGGGTGGGGTGGTATTCAAGGGTGAGTTGTATAGTACAGAGATTGAATCAGGTAATCATAAAACCTCCCAATCAAGAAAAGCCCAAGACTAGATGGTTTCAACAGGTGAATCCTACTAAACATGTAAAGAATTAACACCTATTCTTTTCAAATTCCTCCAAAAACACAGATGAGAGAATACTTCCTAACACAAAACAGCCAAAACAATCTACAAGGCTAGCCTTATCTTGGTTCCAAAAGCATACAGAGATACTACAAGAAAAGGGAATTAACAGATCAATATTATTATGGATACAGATGTAAAAATCCTCAACAAAATACTACAAAACTGGACTATATTAAAAAGATTATAGACTATGATCCAGTGGGATTTATTCTCAGAATGCAAAGACGGTTCAACATCCAAAAATCAATCAATATACTTATGATTGATCGATGTGGTCAGTATGTCTGATTGACTAGCTTAATAGAATGAAGGGAAAAAACCCCACATGATTATCTCAACTGATACAAAAAAGATTTGGGCAAATAGCTATAAGATTCCACCTATGTTAAATACCTAGAATAGGCACATTCATGGAGACAAAATGTTGATTTGTGGCTGCCAGGAGGTGGAGGGGGGGAACAGGGAGTCATTGCCAACTGTTTAGAGATTCTCTATGGGGCGATGAAAAAGTTTTGCAAACAGATAGTGGTGGTTGTATAATACTGTCAGTGTAATTAATATCACTGAACTATACACTTAAAAATGGCAAATTCTGCTAAAATTAAAAAATTTAAAATGTAATGCACCAAAACCCACAGTACTGTGCACTTAAATGGGTGATTTGTACGGGATATGAATTCTATCTCAGTAAAGCTGTGAAGGTTAGGAAAGACTCTGATGCTGGGAAAAATTGAAGGCTGGGAAAAATTGAAGGCAGGGGGAGAAGGGGACGACAGAGGATGAGATGGTTGGATGGCATCACCGACTCGATGGACATGAGTTTGAGTAAGCTCTGGGAGTTGGTGATGAACAGGGAAGCCTGGCATGCTGCATTCCATGGGGTCACAAAGAGTCAGACATGATTCAGCGACTGAACTGAACTGACATGGAGACACTGTGATTTCCAAGAAAGACGTCCAGAGGACAAGGAGCTTCTGCAGGGCATGAGGTGGCGGGGGTGGGCCGCTGACAGGCGAGGGACAGAGAGATAAGGAAGTCGTGGAGAGCAGCCAGGGACCATGAGGGCGGAGGAGTCGCTGTCGCTACATAGGTGGCTGCGGATGATACCCACGCTCGGGTCTGCTCTGCGGCAGGAGGGGCTGGAGGCGCAGTGCTCCAGGCCTAGGCAGGGCTGGACCTCTGGCCAGAAAGCACCCCGGGGATGTGTGAGCAGCATGAGTCTGGTGGGCATGCCGAGCCACAGCGCCACAGACGCCCGACCAGGCTGGCCGGGGCAGAGGGCAGCGCTGGAACACCCGCCCTCGGTGTCTCCCCCAACACGCGTGGATTCGACAGCAAGCCATCGGGGAGCCCACCACCAGCGCCAGGAGTGGCGGAGCAAGTGTGAGGTGGCCGCTGGGACATTCGGCGGCTCACAGGAGGCTGGCCATGTCCCCGAGTGTCCTCAGAGTCCAGAGGGACAAACTGAGGAGATGAGAGAGGCTGACCCATGAACCCCAGACCCAGGAGCAGCACGTGGCCCTGAAAAGGTGAAGGACACGGATCTACTCCAGCTTAAACTATTCACAAGAAAAGGGGACGTGTGTCTTTAACAAGCCAGCGCTTTATGAAGCAAGGTTAACAATTCCACTTGATTCAGTGGAATATTATAAACTCTCTGGGGCCCATCTGAGGACTTCCACTTCAGAAGCAAGGTGACGACTCAGCACTTTTTATATTATTTAGAGAATAAAATTAACCCTTGCCCGCCCAGGCTGCTGCCTCCGCCCCCACTGGATCCGGCCTGCTCAGCGCTTTTCCCATCTATAATTACAAGCCGCTATCCATCATGTGGCAGCCACGCAGCGCCCACACGCTGAAACGCACGCAGTAAGCACTTCCACTAATAGAAGCAGAACTTAAATATCGCCTTGATATTTTCATTTACATTGGAATCTTTTACAATAATCACCCACAGCCTCCATGGGGTTCCTGCGCCTCCACCTCACCCCACCTGAGCTGCTCTGGAGCCACCAGTCAGGCCCCACCTCTGCAGGAGGGGCCTACGCTGGAGGTCCCCGAGGGCTGTGCACAGGCAGGCAGGGGAGCGGCTGTGCTCCCACCGTGCTCCCCACAGGGTGAAGCCCAGCCCGGAATAGGGAGCTGGCCTGTAGAGACACTCGATCCCCGGGCTCAGGGCCCGGCCTGCCCCCTAGGGCAGCCCGCAGGCCCCGAGGCAGGGTGGTCACTCACAGCATCTGCAGACAAGGAGGCAGCGGGCCTTGCTGAGGCTCTGGACTGGTGAGGAGGCTCCCTCAGGGCACTGGGATCCACTGCCCAGGGGCCCCACCCAGGCCACAGGGGGA
>SJYV01015109.1:127883-149133 GCA_006410875.1 Neotragus pygmaeus
AGAGCGGCCCCCAGGAGGGCCAGCGGGCCGGGGCGCGGGCTGGGCGCTGGGGGGGGTGGCTGGGGGTGGGGGTGCGGGACACACCTGAAGGCCCTGCTCCTTCCCCAGGGACCGCTGCCCTGTCTCTCCCCAGCCACAAGCAGAAGTGACTCAGGGGCACCCTGGCCAGCGGCACCGGGAGGTGGGGGGACACTAACTGCCCCCAGTGCGAGTGCAGCAGCTGCTTAAGGAGCGGGGGCTGTTTTATGTGCTCCCATCTATTCAATCGGTACTGCGATCAATGGATGCATTACAAGCTTTCCCTTTAAGAGCCTAATAAACAACAAGATAGAAAGTAAAATTCTCCATAAAATGACACTTTTAAAAATCCATTTTAGCTGAAGATATTGGTGTTTTGTGTGTTAGCTACAAAAAGCGGGTATCACTGGGCCTTAGTGGCCCCCCTCCGAGTGCAGAGCTCAGCATGCCGGGCACAGGCCAGGGGGCCGGCTCAGCTGCCCCGATCCTTGCTCCTCGGTGTCATCCTGCAGGCCGGGTTGTCGCTCAGGCCCCGGGCCTGACCCTGGGGAGGGCGGGGAGGGCCTGGCCCCGCCGCAGCCACCCCTCCAGCACCCCTCACGCCGGGTGTCCTTCTCCTCTCTCTCTGCCCCACTGACACCCTAGCCCCAGCCCGCTGTGCATGTGAAGTCCAGTTCGCCCACCCCTGTCCTCTCCCAACACATGCAAGAGAGGAGGGAAGAAAGCTGGGGTAGCAGAACCTGGCCCCGAGTCCTCTGGGAGGAGCTCAGCAAGTTGAGGCCCCACCTGGCTCACTGGCTCCTGGAGAACATGCCGGAGGGCACCTCCTGGGGCTCCCTCCTCCACTCTGGGCCTGCCGTCAGCCCTGCTGCCCACACAGCCCCCTCACGGCAACCCCTCCTCTGTGTCCACGGCTCAAACCCCATCACCAAGGGCGTGCGGGCCAGCCCAGAGCGCACCCCACCACCACACCCCCAGAAGCCCTGGCAGCTGCTGCCTTTCGCTATCCTCGTGGCAGGACAGGCCTCGCCGAGGCCCCGATCAAAAGCCTGCCTGCTTGGCCTCTGGCGGCACAGGGCTGCATGCCTTCGCAAGACCTCCCATCACATCCTGCCTGGTGATCTCGCTTGGGGTCTCTGCCCTCACCCTCCTTGGAAGCGCTGCTGGCTGGCACTTGGCTCTCTGTACGCTAGAGCTGGCCCTTCCCAGGACACTGCTCACAGCCCATCCCTCGCTGAGCCCCGCGCAGGGCCTACTGCTCAGAGTGGGAGGGCGCTGGCCACCTGGACCCCACACTGTCTCTCCAGCTCCCCCTGCCAGCACGCAGACCTGTCACTGGCCCCAGGACTTAGCACCACTGTCCGCCTCGCTCGAGCCTCCCTGTCCCTGCAGCTGCAGCCCCTCTTCACCCCTGGATCTCACGCCAGTTGCCTGTGCCCTTTTGGGGAGCCCTAGGACACTCAAACTCGCATGAAGGGGCCCCAGTACCTGGACATGGCCAAGCTGAGAGAGACACTGGAGGGCAGCCCAAGCCAGGGACACGTNCCCCTGGATCTCATGCCAGTTGCCTGTGCCCTTTTGGGGAGCCCTAGGACACTCAAACTCGCATGAAGGGGCCCCAGTACCTGGACATGGCCAAGCTGAGAGAGACACTGGAGGGCAGCCCAAGCCAGGGACACGTGACACAGTGGAAACACCACAACACCCCCAGACACCACAAGCCCCGGCCATCAGGGACCCTCGTGTCACGGCTACCTAAAGATACTTGAGAAGAGAGGAGATGGGGGAGGCAGGCGACCCGCCCCACAGGCCCCAGCAGGAGGGCTCCTCTCAGAATCATGTGAGCACAGCACAGCTCCCGGGAGAAGCCGCGGTGGGCCTGCAGACCCCAGGGACAGGCCCCTGAGCTCAGCGTAAAAGCTCCTGCGGGTCAGAGGGTGAGCAGGGAGCCAACGACAAGTGAAGCTCGCCCATTGAAGCCGCCAGGCCACCAGTGGGGCCAGCTGGACCACCAGGAAAAGCCGAACAAGCACCGCAGGCGACGCTGTGGCAGATGTCCACTGGGGAAGGCCAAGACTGAGCCAGTGTTCCTATGGCTGACCTGAGGAATACGGAGGCCAGACAGGTGGGGGGGTGGTAAGGACACACAGCCCAGCAAGAGCACAGTCTCTGGCTCTGCACTTCTGGGGGTGGAGGTGAGGGGGGCGTCGGCTCAGTAAACGTTTTGCTGTAAGGAGACCAAGAAACCTTGACCCCTGCCCCCCACCACCTCAGACCACAAGTAAAAGTTAACTCATAAGGGATCTCAGACTTAATACAAACAATGAAACAGCCAAGCTTCTAGAAAAAAATGTGACCTTGGCAAATATTTCTCAAACAGGACACTCATAAAAGACGACTGATAAACTAGACAGCACTAGGCAAGCCCCACACTGTAAGAAGATCTCTGACTCAGGAATATAGCCATAATATATAAAGAGCACTAGAAAATCAATAAAAAGACCAACTAATACAAACGAGGGTGAAAGACTCCACAGGGCACTGCACACTACCTTGCGTGTGTAGTCTGGGGGTCCTCCCCAGCTGCCCGCTGCCCAGCATCCACCTGCCCACTGAGGCTGCAGCTCCTCGTCACTCGGCAGCATGCCCCACAGGACAGAGCAGCAGAGACAAGTGGCCCCCAGATGTCCACCAAGAGCACACGGAGAGCAGCGTGGGCACACCTGGGAGGAGCATTAAGCTGGCTCAGGCTGCTGTAGATCACCCCGTCTCCCCACAGTCCTGGAGGCCAGCAGCCTGGATCAAGGCACCTGCAGAGGTTACTGGAGAGCAGGCCCTCTCAGCTCTTCCTCCTCATATAAAGACACCAATTCTATCAGATCAGGGCCCCACCCTGACGACCTCATTCAGCCTTGACCACCTCTCATCTCCAAAAAGCCACACTGGGATTCAGACTTCAGTCTATGAGTCTATTTGGATAATAAATGGTAAGCAAAAAGAGTTACACAAAACAGCACCTATTATATGAACCTACTTATATGAACTTCAAGAGTTTTGAGACATAGCTTTTCCAGACATAGGAGAGGGACCACAGGGTAGGTGAGGACGTGCAGGGGGAGCACCTTGCAGGGGGTAGGTAATGTCCGGGGGTAGGTAATGGGCACACCCTGTGGTGGGTACACAAGATAAAAATCCACAGAACTGACCACTGAAAATACAAACAAACCACACGTTTTGCCTATGGAAATCGAAGGTCTGGTTCAGAAGGCCAAGTTCAGGAACAAGATTTTACATGATAAAGGTGACATTTTTAAACAATGGGAAAAAGTCTGAATGTTTAATAAACATTCCAAAGACAACCAGGAAAGCGTTAAACAAAATTAAATTTGACCTTTAATCTCACACCAAGTCTCCAAATAAATTCCAGGTAGATTCCAGTTTTAAATGTAAAGCTAGAAAGTACAGCACTAGAAGAGAATAGCTGAGCTCATGTAATCATGGGACAAGGAAAGCGGTTCTAAGCAAATCAGTGTGTTATACTAAGTCTTAAGAGACCGACAGATCTAAGAACACAGAAAACATAAAAGTTCCATTAAAAACCCTCACAAACGAAGGCAAAACAGAAATTGAGGAAAAACATGTAGTCTGCCAAAAGAGTGCCCCCCCCAATATTTAGATTCTTGAAAACCTGTAAGAAACAGGCTAGAGGCAAATGATCAGTGCACAAAAAAAACGCTGAACTTAACAAAGAGCATGAATGCAACTGACATTAAAAGAGCTCCCTGGTGGGTCTAGCGGTCTGGCTCTTTCACCGCCAAGACAGGTGTTCACTCCCTGCTGGGAGAACTGTGATCCCACAGGCCAGGTGGCGTGGCAGCAACGAAAACCACCAAAGTCTGAATGAACACTGGATCGCAATCTCTTCCAGAGCATAGGCAAAGTTTCTGGCAGGGGCAGCTAACACCTGGAAGGACAGAAGATGCACACCAGTGTGGCAAAAGGTGCATACCTGACTCTCCCTGCGGCCCAGGGGCGGAGGCCCAACCTGGATGGACCCACCTCAGCGAGGTGGACAGAAGGCCGCTGCCGAGCAGGGCAGCCCCTTGCTGCGGCACAAGGGCAGACTAGGGCAGCCGCCTGGGACACCGGCCTGGCAGCTACAGTCCAGCATCCACCTCCACCACCAGCCCCGAAGGCTTCCGGGGGAGGCAGAACCCTGGGCGAAGCCTTCTGCGGAAGCGGGAGGTGGAGGCAGCGCAGTTCGCACAGGGTCTCACAAGGCAGAGTCCTTGCCAGCACCGGGGGCACCTACTGGTGGACGACCGTCCAGGTGCAAAGCACTCGGCCCCTACGACCCGCACTAGGGCAAGGGGCGGGTTGGGGGGAGCCCTGGAGGGCAAGGGGACGAAGCCCACCCTCCCAGGACTGGAACCCAGCAGGGCGGGGCGCTGCAGCCGGCAGGCGGTGCCCCAAAGCAAACCCCACCCCGGACACGCCCACCAGGCCCCCAGAGGAGCCCCACCGAGGGACAGAGCCGGGGCCATAATTTATGCTCCCCCGCCTATGCTTTATGGCTTTCTTAATTCGGCTCCTGCTACTATTAATGTAGTTAATGCTGAGATTATATCTATTTTCTGGCGTCAGGCAGTGATTTATTCAAGCCATTTTTCCGGTGGAGGCTCCCACGCTGTTAAATCAAGCGCCTTGCCAATTAAGTGCTGACTTGGGAAGTGGACGCAATCTTAACAGACATCTAACCGCAAATTAAACCGGGGCTCCTTACTCTGGGGAGTGGGCGGGGCAGCCACAGAAACCTTGCTGACTTCAAGGAAAGTCAGAGAAAAATAAACCAGCTCGCTTGCCGGCTGCCCTGACTCCAGGAGGCAGGCTGCCAGTCAGGCTCGAAGCAGTGGGGGTCAGGGTCCCGCCCTGCGGGGAGCGCGGGTGGCAGGGGAGGGCAACAGTCGCTGGACCTGTCCCAACACACAGAGACTCTGCAACCGCAGCCCCTCCCACTGGAGCAAACACTGCTGGGCGTCTGGCTCAGCAGATGCTGGGTGGAGCCCTAAGTGGCCAGGGGTGGCTGAGGGGTTACCGAAGGCCCCCCTCTGAGGACGCGCAGGCCACACAGTGGTGGGGGCGGGCAAGCATGGGAGGGGAGAGGGAGGTTAACTGGAGCTCTGGCAGGGGGAGCACGTGCCCAGCCCATCCGAGGGTGCCCGTGCCTGCTGGGAGCTGCCTGCCCAGAGCGCCTGAGAGCCGCACGTGGGGCCTTGGGGACAGGCAGCAGCCAGGCGGCCTGAGGCCCAGCAGGGCCTTCCTTTAGGGCATGGTCCGCAGCACAGTGAGCCCCCACACCCCACAGCCAACGCAGGGAGCCTGTTTTCCTGTCCAGGGAAACCCCTAGAACAGCTCCTTCCCTCACCCATCTCCAGAGGCCCTGAGAGGGGAACTGTGTTTGGGGGTACGACCAGGCTGGAGATTGATATATGCAAAGAGTTAAATGTGGTATTGATTATCTGAACACTGCTTTACTACCACCTCTAAAACCAAGATAAAAGTGGTGTTTAAAACGATGTTTGATTGTGTAAGGCACCCAGGAACTGCTGGGTGACAAGGACGTTTTATTTCTTCCTGTCAGGAGCAGTATTTTCAGCTTCCCTGTTCCTCATCCCCAGGAACCCCTGGGGGCACCAACACAGACGCACAAGGGCTTGATGCAAGGTGTGGCTGGGGCCTGGGCACAACTGAGGGAAGCCCCACGGGGCTCCACGGGGAGGAGCCTCGAGGGACCCTCCCAGCGTCCTTCTGACAGTCCTACTGCCTGCAGAGCAAAGCTTCGCTCGGGCGAACGAAGGGGTTCCCTCTAGGTTTACTCTGAAGCACTCTGGCCTATCCACTGGTGTCTCCGTGAGGCGTGTTGCCAAGCACGCGGGGTGGCCACACGGTGGCCAGTCACACGGGGCCCTGCAGGGCTGGCCTGGGTGACGCGTCACCTGCCCGACTCTTTTCTACTGCTGGTCCGAAGGCTTCCGGGCAGGCCCTGGACACTTGAGCCAGCTCCCGAAAAGCAGACGCCAGCTGCACGTCCACGATCGAGATGCAGTGCACTGTGGATGGCCTGGGTCCACGCGGGGCGGGGGCCAGGCGGGGGGTTCACGTGTGGCAAGGACGAGGGTCGCCTGGGGCAGCGTTGCCCTGACAGGCTGCGCAAGGGAGGCTCGAGGGTCACTGCCAGGGATACGGGCCGGCCTCCTCGCCTCCCTGCTCCAGGCACCCGCACACAGCCAAGGTGCCACGGGGCAAGACAGAGGGAGGGGTGCACGTGTCCGTGCGTGGAGAAAAGGGACAGAAAACAAGAAAGCCACCGACGTGAGGAGGCAGTAACAGAAAAGCAGGACAGAGAGACTGAAGACAGAAGGCCAAAGGCTGGAGGGCCCGCGAGTCACACACAGACGAGAGACCAGCAGGGCAGGTGGGCAACCGGGGGCTGCAGATGACAAGGACCGTCCCAGAGGGGCCTGTGGCAAAGCCTGGGTGGGAGCAGAACACGGGCCATGCCAAGGGCAGCCATGCCTGACCAGCCCTCCACGGCAGCTCCTGGCCAACCGGCATGGCCTCAAGGACACTGGCCCAGGGCAAAGCCCTGGCCCACGGGACTCCGGGCCAGCTTGCAGCGGGCCTGGAGAGGGAAAGGCCCAGCGCCGTGTGCCAGCAGCTCCAGTCTGAGATGCAGAAAAGGTGAGTCTGGTGTGTGCCACTTCCCACACCCTCCACAGATGGAACCCAGGTGCCACCTGTCATGAAGTCTAGCCACAAACACTGTGGCGACAATGCCCGTGACCCGGGCCCACACCAGCAGCCCCGCAGCCAAGGAGGAAGGGGGGCACGGAGCTGCCTCAGGGGTGACTCACAGCACCGTGTGGATGCCAAGGAGGCTGGACCAGAGGCTCGGACGGAGCCCCACACAGGCACCTGCACGCCCGTCAGTGTCTGCCCAGAACTGGCCAAGAAGGACGGCCCTGGCCCGGGAGCTTCGCCCCTGCCCGGGGGCCGTGTAGCGCTGGTGGCCCCACCAAGCACACTGTCTCCTCGGTGTTGGGCCCCGGCAGTGCTGGCCGCTGCCCCTGATCTCACACGGCCCACCCTGGAGCTGCCCGCGCTGGGGAGGACGGGGACAGACTGGGCCCAGATGACCAGCTGGTTTGAAGCCAGGGCAGCCCTGGGTGGGGGCTCCACGTGCCAGCCCACCCAGGAGGGTGCGCTGACAGGGCACGGACAGAAGGGGGACGACGGCAGCTGGCCTGGACCCCTCAGGGTCCTGCGTCCCACGCCTGCCTGCCGGCCGGGAACCGGGCCCCTCAGGGTCCTGCGTCCCACGCCTGCCTGCCGGCCAGGAACTGGGCTCTGACGAGGCCAGGCAAGGCCCCTCTGGACCAGGTTCTGGAGGGAGAGCGGGCACCAATGGCGCCCCAGCTCCTGTGCCCACAGGGGCAGCTGTGGCCTGGTGAGGCTGGCCTCCCTCACCTCCCCGAAACCACCAAGGTGGTGAGAAGCCGAGGCCCCAGGCCCTCCCAAGCCCCACCGAGGAGGCAGGCAGGCTTCAGGCCTCAGGGCTGCCGACAGCCGAAAGGCCTGCTAGACTCAGAGAAATGAATAAACCACCTAGGCTCGCTCTGAAGCGACTTCCAAATTAAGAGTTGCATCCTTGCTGTCAGGCCCCCGCCAGCAGTTTCTGTGGCACCTCCCGCACAGAAACGCACCTCAGACCATCTATTAGAATGATGGAGGTAAAGGGACCCACAACTGCACTTCTTCCTTAATGAGCAGCCGAAGGGATCGGTAAGCATAATTTCAGAGGCCAGTAATATTTTATATAATCGCCAAGCGGTTTAAATTGAAAACCCCCAACTGAATCAATATTTACTGCATTGAAACGAAATGAATAGTAATAAGTCACTAAGCTCTCTGTCCTGTTTCATAAAATAAAAAATTATAAAAATGAGCACAGGCACAGGGAGGCCATCACATTAACTTTTACAGCACTCAGGGAGCCGTAACCGCCTGTTCTCATAAAATAAAATCCTAAAAAACCTGCCAGAGGAGACCTGCTTCAGCATCATGCAGGGAGGCAGGCAGGTGGGAGGCAGGAGAGGAGGGGATGGGGTCACCCCAGGGCCCACCCTGACCTCTGCCAGTCCCATCGAGTCCCCAAGAAGACCCAGAGGAGGCAGCCCAATCGCTCCGAAGCTCAGCACCAAGAGCTCTGGTCTCGCAACCCCTCTGCGCCCCTGCCGTCACCTGCAGGCTGAACTTCTGCTCTGATTTCTTTCCTCTCTCTTCAAATCCCACATGGCATGCTCTTGGTGGCTCACGCGGGCACAGGAGAGTCTGTTCTCAGAGCATAAGAGCCTGTCGTGAGGGCAGAGGCCGGGCTCCAGCACAAAGGCACTGCGAGAGGTAGGCGATGCTGCAGAGCGCCACCAGGCCAGGCAAGAGGCCCCGGGGAGGGGTCCACGACCTTACGCTGAACAGGGGCCAAGGCTGGTGGTACAAGCCCCCAGAGGGCCGAGAGCCCTGGTGAACCCACTCCAGGCTCCGAGGCGGGAAAAGCTGGACACACAGCCCTACACAAGTGGACGGGTCCTGTGGCTCAGGAGCAGAAGACAAACCAGCCATTAAAAACGGACACGGGCCGTGAGCACGAAAGACACAGGAGACGGGAAGAGCCTCGAGCGTCTGTGCCTAAGTGTCCAACAGCCCTGGTGACCAGGAGACTGCAAGTTAAAACCAGAGAGCCACACACGTTGAGAGCATGCCATGACGGGAACCCGGGAAGGCCTGCGAGGAGGAAGCACACCCCTGGCCCAGACCCCTCGACACACAGTCTCAAGAGGTCACGCAGTCACGCTCTCTCTCGAGAGCAGTCGAGAGATCCCCCCACGGCTGAGAACCGCCAGGAGCTACTGGGCTCCCAGGAGTCGGGCCTGTGGAGAGAAAGTCCCAGGTGAGCCTGGAAGTGTCTGCTGTGCAGGTGAAGGAGGCTCGGTGAGGGGTGGTGCCACGTGGAGGGAGCCAGGGCAGCCCAGAGGGGCCTCCACAGGCCAGTGTGACGGCGAATGGATGGTTAGAACGGAGCAAACGGTAACAGCTCACAGTCTCTCAAGTGAGGACCTTGAGTGCATGCGAGAAGGACATACAGGGCGGTGGGGAGGAGGGGCGGCAGCTCCCTGCAGGACGCTGCGCCCCCAGGGCAGGAGGCCCACCAGGGACGGGCTGCTCACACGGCCAGGCATGACAAACACCCTGAGGGACCTACAGGGCTCCTGCCGAAGGGCGTCCCCACAGAGCGGATGGAGCAGAGGGGACAGCGCAGCAGATGGAGCGGGGTGCACAGCATTGGGGCGCCCAGGCAAAGAACACACTGTGGTTCCACGTACCATTATTGCAACTCTTCTGTGCTTCTGTGTAGGTGAGAATAAAGTTACCCAAAACACTGCATGCTAGAAACTGACTAGGAAAGGGACACAGAGTGAGACCAGGAGCCCAGGGCGACTGCCTGCCACCCCGCCCTGCCCACCGGCCCAGCCCCACCCTGCCTTCTGACGCACCCCTCTCCACAGCTCCCCTGGGGTGGACGGGGGGTCAGCCGCAACAGGGCACTGTCCCGAACATGCTGACATGAAGCGGCCACTCAGGGCACGAGCCACAGAGCAGGGCTGCGGCCCGGCAGTGACCGTCTGCACAGAGCTGTGCCTGGCCCCCTCCACTCAGCACAGCCAGGCCTGGCGAAGACCTCGGCGGCAGTCACACCTGGGTGGGGCCTAACACAGTCTGTTCACCACTGGGCCACAGCTTCCAGACAAGCAGGGGCCTGACACAGGGCAGGCCCTCCACAAGCACCTGGGGACTGAGTGGACAAGAGAAAGGCATGGACTGGCTCCTCTTCCAGAGACCCAGGGGCAGTGAGACGCCACCAGAGCCACCTGCCTGGGGACCAGACCCTGTGCCTGCTCTATCTGGCCAGGCCTGAGCTGTGGCACTGACGACCCAGGAGAGAAAACGCTCAGCCAGGGGTCATGTGCAAACACCGCGATCTCCAGACCAAGTGGAAGGCCTGTCTCCAGAGGGAGCAGCCCCTGGGGGCCACGGCAGGCCCTGCAGAGTGTGGGAGCCCCTCCTATCCCACTCAAACGCCCCAAGGAAGTGCTCTCACCTGGCATCTCACGTACCCAGTGAGGGGGCAGAGCCTGCCTCTGACACGGAACCAGGACCGCCTCGATGGCTCACTGCCCACAGAGCCACCAGCCCCGCCCCCGCCCCCATCATTCTCCCCGCTTGAAATGGACACGTGCCTTTGTAGCAGGACCAGTTCAAAACTGCATTGCATTCCACTCGCACGGCCCCTTCAGAGCCCCTACGGGAGCTGCCTGAGTGGCGCTTGGTCCAGGGCCCTCCTCCGCTGTCTAACAGGCCACTCACTGGCAGCAGGGCAGCCAGAGGCACAGCTGGGTGGAGCCAGGCTCTGCCCCAGGGCAGGCGGGCACCTTCACAGCACAAGGCACCCCGTGTGTGACCTAGGGCTGCACATAACAGTCTCCTGGGGAAGGGGCCGTCTGGAGGAAGGCCGTGGCCCCCACAGGTGCAGCAGCAGGCCTATCCCACCCCCAGCACCTCCCGCGGCCACTGCCCTCTGAGCAGACACCCTGGGCTACATCCCTGCCCTGGGAAGCCCACGCCACGTGGCCCTCACCAACCCCATGGCCCCTGCCCAGAGAAGCCTTCTCTGGGCCCACGACCTCCGTCAGCCTGGACGAGTCTCCGTGCTCCCTGGCACTTGCCCCACAGCAGCTTCTGCTTCTCTCTCTGCTGACTTCTGACCAGAGAACTCGCCCAGCACAGGACAGCTGCCCGTGGGTAGCCCCTTGGGGGCTGCGAGCCCCGCCTGGGCTGAGCTGGGAGGGCCTCTGCGCACCCCCAGGCTGGCCCCCCGGAGTTGGGGTGGGGCCCGGGGGGTGCTGCTCCCCCAGGGTGCCCCCTGAGCTCCTACAAGTGCCACAGACCCTTCAGGGCAGGGTGGGGGGCTGGGGGGACCCTAGTCCCACTGCCCTCAGAGGACACCCCTGCTCTGACTCAAGGCTGTGTCCCCCCCAAACTCCCATGTTGAGGCCCCAGCCCTGGTGTGACACTGTTTGGAGATGGGGCGTTTGGGGGGTGATGGGGGTGAGATGGGGCTTCCCTGGTGGCTCAGACGGTAAAGCCTGCGATGCAGGAGACCTGGGTCGATCCCTGGGTCGGGAAGATCCCTGGAAGAGGACGTGGCAACCCACTCCAGTGTTCCTGCCTGGAGCATCTCGAGGACAGAGGAGCCTCGTGGGCTACAGCCAGGGGGTTGCAGTCAGCCATGACTGAGGCGACCTAGCACACAGGCACGCACGAGAGTGAGGCGAGGTCATCAGGGCAGGCCCGTGACAGGAGCAGTGTCCTCCTGAGACCTGAGCTTCTGTCTCCCTCTCAGGTGAGGACAGAGGAGGCAGGCGGCCGTGTGCCACAGGAGGAGGGGTGGCCCTGGCCGGCTCCCTGACCTCAGACGTCCAGCTCCAGACTGAGCAATCAACATCTGTGTGAGCCGCCCCACGTGCAGCGTCTGCTCGCAGCAGCCCAGGCCGCCCAGCACCCTGGTAAGGCAGGTGGGGGGAGGCTGGGTGGGGCGAGGGGGCTGCCTGCCCCCCAGAGGGGCAGCTGAGGGGATGGTGCAGAGCCGCGGTCCCCGCAGGGACGCTGCCCATCCTCACGACGACGGGTGTCACTTTGGAGAAGCGCTTTAGAGCCTTCAAAGTCACAGCCCAAACCTCGTCAACCATCTGAGATTACTTAAGATTTACTGCACAGACACAAAAATAAAATAAAAGAGGCCAGCACGGCGGGCGGCAGGCCCGGTGACAGCACCACTTGTAGGCAGGACAGCGCGGCCCGCAGATGCGGCGGCTTAAGCACAGCGGCTTCTGTTTACTCCGCACTTTCCCATCAGATGAATTCAGAGAAAAAACGAGCGACAGGCCGTTTAGGGACATAAGTCACATCTCAGCTTCAGTTCAGATTCATGAACTTGCTAGAAGCCAGCGAGGGCATGGCAAATCCACAAATCTTAGAATAAAAAATTAAGCCCTCTCTCAGCGTGAGCCTCAGCTCCGAGGCGCACTCCGTGAGCCCCTCTGGAGCGAGCACCAGCCTGGGCCCACAGGGCCAGTTGCCGTGGCCCCCACAGCCAGGCGGCCCCCAAGTGGGGCGTCTGCCAGCCTGGACAGCAGCATGGAGCAGCGCCGAGGGTAACCTGGGCCAGCGTCGCTCCCAGGAGGGGCAGACGCCACTGTGTCCCGCCTGCTCGGGCCTCTGCACACTCTTCTGGCCAGGGCAACCGGGGACTTTCGATGGGACGACGGACACACATCTAGGGAGCCTGGTGGGCAGTGTCCGGTTCAGGAGGGCATGTGTCCAGGAGCTGCTGTTCAGGGACTTCCCACCTTCCATCTGCCCCAATGGGATGAGGGCTGACCAGCAGATGGACCTGATGAGCTAATGGCCCTATTTCCAGCGGACTTTCCTCTCGGGTGTTTCTGGAGTCAGAGCCTCACCACAGCAGCACCAGAACCTCCTCCACCTCCAGAGCAGACAACGGGGGTGGGCGGGGACCCCAGACTCCTGCTGCAGATGTGGGCTACCAGGTGGGCCTCAGCCGCCTCAACATGAGGCCAAAACTGACCGGGGGCTCAGAGTAGGTAGGTTTCCATCTAAATCAGGGGGCAAAATGCAAAGCCACCTCGTGAGGCAGACGTGGGCCCTGGTGCACGGGACAGCGCTAACAGCAGTGGCCACATCGGCACATGGGTCAGGCCACAGTGAGGCTCACGGGCCTCTGGGGGGCAGAAGCCAAGGATGCTGCCATCTCTGTCACCTCCCGGACACCCGGAGCCAGGCCTGGGGACACCCACCCCGCTGGCTCCCGCAGGGCAGGGGTCAGGCAGAGGGGCTGCTGCCCCCGAGGATGAGCGGGTGGGGTGAGAGCAGGCTGCAGCGTTCAGAGGCCACATGCCCTCTTGAGACCTCAGGACGGCAGGGCCTGCCAGCCAGCCCACCGCTGGTGTCCTCTCTCCCTGGGGCACCGATCAGGAGCCCGAGAAGAGCCCTTGGTCCCTGGGCTCAGCCTGGTGCCTGGTGGACAGCCCTGCTTTGTGGTCACTCAGCAGCCAGGAACCCATCCTGGCCTCGGCCCAGTCGCCATTCCAACTCCTCCTTCTGCCAGGGAGAGCTGGGGAAGCTGCCGCTGCGGGACAGAGGTCAGGGTCAAGGCCAGCAGGCTCTGGGGCCTCTCCACCAGCTGCCGGCCACACACAAGCAGCCCCAATTCTGAGGGACTGAAGGAGCAGCGTGGACAGGCATCAAGGTGGCCGCCAGCCCCAGGGACAGGCCGATCCCGCTGCCCTGACAAGCTGAGCCAGGCGCGAGCAGCTGACGGCAGGCCAGGCAGTGGTGGGCGGCAACTCTGCCGAGGAGGCCCCACCAGGGCACAGGTGACCTTGGGCACAGGAACCCATCCACTGGCAGCCACACTTCCCGGGCCTCCCGGCCACTCAGCTCCCCCACTCCCAGACCACATTCAGGGGCCTCCCGGGCGCCTGGCGAGGGTCAGAAAGGCCTTCAAGGAGGCAGCCCCCGAGCAGGCCCCACACCCGCCCTCAGCTAACGCGTCTCGGCCACACCTCCGCACTGGGCTGCTGAGAGCTGGGGCAGCTGCAGCCAGCAAGCTCGGCCAGGGCTGCAGGGCCGGCACCCCAGGCACCTGGCAGGGCTCCTGGGGGGCGACCCAGCCTCCCCACCAGGCCCAGACCGCCTTCACGGGGACGCGGAGCCTCAGGCAGGCAGCGGCTGAGAGGGGCTGGCGGCCAGGCTGGTTGGGCCTGTCCCAGCAGCTCGTGCTGTGCACCCGACCCAAGCGTGGACCCCACCCCTGTCCACGCAGCAGCCCTGCCGGTCCCCAGAGCTGAAGGGGAGGCACAGCCCAGGCCCTGCTGCTGACTGGGCCATCCTCCGCCTGAGGGACTGGACACTTGCTTGAAACAGGCGGCGGCTGCCTCAAGGGCGCGCCCGGCCACCTCCCCCCTCAGGAACCCTGCCCCTTAAGCCTGGCGCTCATTTCTGATCAGTGACCCCATCACAGCCTGGCACACTCAGCACTCAATACTGGCCCAGCTGGACCCACACCTGGGCTCCCGTGGCCCCAGGAGCCAGAAGGAGAGGCCCGCTGGCGCCTCCTGACAGAAGTCACGCAGGCCCAGCAGAGGTGGGGCCAGGCCTGGGCTGCCGAGGTGGCCGGACGCTGGCTGCAGGGGGGGAGGCGGGGGCAAGAATCAATAAATCTGAACCTCATTCACGATGATCTGGGGCTCTTATTAAGTAAATTAATTTAAGTTAATTTAGCTCGATCATGACTCCCGATCACAGTGATTTAGTGAGGGGGAAATTGCATTAGGAAAGGCCATGCTCACCAGATAGGAGAACGGAAGAAAATTAGACCCACTTAGCACTGTGAATTAATATGGAAATAGCAGGTGTAAATTTAACCTTATCGAGAGAGTGAAAATTATCTTCATAAATTTGTAGAAATAGCCCCCAAGATGCTTATAAATCTATTTAAAACAAAAATATTACAAAAAGTGCAGTAAAATTAATTTAAAATATACTTCCAGCTATCGCCTCCAGAAAAGCTGGCAGCAGGGCCAAGTTTCGTGTGGCCTAGCGGGAGGGAGGAGGGTGGTGGGCACTGCTGACTGCCTGGGCAGGCTGACCTCCTGGCCCACCTACCGTGGGCCAGCAGGTCCCCAGCTCCTCTCCCGCAGCCGCCCAGCCTGCACACGCCCTCAGCCAGAGGCCGCCTAGAGCCAGGCCACAGCCCTCGTGAGCAGCAGGCCCCTGGGGCCAGCAGGTGGAGCAGGCTGCAGCCTCGCCTCACGGCCCTGACAATCCCCATAGGACAGAGAGCTGGCCCAGCCTCTCTCACCAGAAGCTTCTCCCTGAGGGACACCCAGTGTGTGTGGCCTAAACAGTCCCGGCCGTGGCTGCTCCCAGACCAGCTCCAGCGGCTTGCTGATAACAGGACAGGGAACGTGAGAATGCATGAGTGCGTGGCACACACGGGTTGGCCACATGACTTGTGCAGAAATTGCTGGGTGAAAAAATTAGAGCATTCCTCTGCCAACAACTACAGACCAAGCACTTGAGGAGGTGTGCTCAGGCCCTGAGGCCCTCCGGCCCGCCCCGGCCTCCGGAGCCCACTGGTGCAGGCTTCTTACCTGGACAGGGAGAGCCGCCGTGCCCGCCAGGCCGGGGGGACCGGGGGGCCAGGCGCGGTGCTGAGAGGCAAGGTCGGCGTCTTCTTGACGATGCGGTAGCGCGTCTTGATCACTTTGCTGGTGGGAGGGGGCCGCTGGCCATGCAGGGTGGAGGCTGCAGGGAGACCGAGACACAGTGGTCAGGGGAGGCGGGGGAGCTGCCCACTGGTCGATCCGCCCTGCCCACACCCACCCCGCTCTCTGGGGAGCCCAGCAGCTCCTGCAGCCAGAGCCGGCAGCAGGGCAGGCCCAGCTCCCGTGGGCAGTGAGGAGGGGCCGCGGGGGGGCCGTGGAGGCTGGGGTGCAAGGCGCTCATCTCTCTGGCCACCCTCACCTGCCTCCTGCATCCACGCAGATTTATGTCCTTAATCACTTCCGTTTCCATAACATTTTGCAGAGTGATATACACCACAGATTTCCTCCTTGCTGAAGGTTTCATGCAATTAGCAGGGATCTGTTTTGCCCCAGTTCCCTCAACTTGATAGCCAGCAATTTCTCCATGGCTTCAAGGAACACATCTAACTCCTGCCTTTCGTAACGCACGGCTCTAACTGCCCAGATAATTAAAGCTAGCACAGCGCTGCCGCCCCTCGTGGCTCAGCCAGCACCCAGGCCCTCAGGCCAGGCAGCTCGGGCCCAGGCTCCCAAGGGCGCCTCTCCTGGGGCCCACTTCCACATGCCTGCACGCGCCCAGGGCTCTGCCTGGAAGGGGACCACAATCACCACACCCGCAGCAGGCGGCTTCTGGGCAGCACAGCTGGGGGGGATGGACACACGGGAACGCCAGGAAAATGCACTGGTCTCACCACCAGAACTCTGGCACAAGGGCAAGCATCAGCTAACCCTCAGCTGAAGGCCGCCCGGGCCCGGCATGGCCCAGGAGCAGGCGTGGCCCCACAGGGCCCCACGTGCCTCGCTGCTTTATGCCAGTCCCGGCAATGCCCAGCCACCCCACTGTCCAGCGGCACAGACCAGTACGTCCTGACCTGAACCTACTCCCCTCGGCCAAGGACACATCTTCCCAGCATCTGCAAACCCCACAGGAAGCAGTTACTGCTCTGTGAATAGTGGCGGTCACACTAACTAAAAACCATCTCCCAGAGCTGGGAACACAACAGCCCACCAAGCCACAGCCAGGCCCTCCCCTGCCAGCAGTCAGCGCCTCGGCCTGGACCTCTTTTCCAGGCCCACCCGGCCCGGCAGGCAGTGGGGTGGGGGCCTGCCCGGGGCAGTCAGGGCCAGTCCACCCAGCAAAGTGACCGTACCTGCACGGCCACTGGAACGGGCACTGTGCCTCCCTGTCAAATGCTGGAAGGGCCCCGCCTTCCCACGTGAGACGGCCAGGACACAGCACGGACTCTAGGCCCTCCTAGCAGCCTCCACAACAGAGGAAAGTGCAGGCTCCACGCACCCAGCCGGGTCAGGTTAGGGGTGGGCTGCAAGGCCCAAGGAATGCTGAGGGCGGGGGATGCCTCTGCTCCCCAGGACTGATGGCAGGGACCCACAACCACTGCCCACCAAGAGGGTCCACAGAAGTCGGGGCAAGGCCTGGCCACACCCCGCCCCACCTGTCTCCATCTGTCTGTCTCCTCACAAAGGCGGAAGCTCAGCAGGGGTCATGGAGAACGAGGGGAGCTCAGCAAAAGTACAGGCTCATCTGGAGGCCCAGGCCTGGTGAGTGCCCGAGCGGGCGGGTCTGCAGCCTCAGGCAGCCCTACACCACACACAGCCCAACATACCCTGGGTGTCAATAAATGTTTGTTGAATTGAATTTTCAAGGTCTTACAAACAAGGAGAGACCAACGAAAATCAATAATAGCTTGTTCCAACTATGGGCTCAGGAACATGAGAATTCCTCTAAGTTATCACCAAGCCCCACACTGACCTCATGGCCTCCAAACCCACCCCAGCTCCCTCCTCACAGAGCCTCTGCATCTGGACAGACCCCTGCCTGTCCCCNTTCACATCTCTGCAATGCAGCCCTACTGTGAGAGCAACTTCATCATTAACTTACTGCATTTTCCTTATTGGTGCCCCGTTACCACTTCCAAAAATACACAAACTAATAAAGTAGACCCTCCCTCTTAAGAGGCTCATTGTCACTCTCCAGACATCTCCTTGTCACACCTCCACCCTCCAGATCCAAGAGGCAGTGGGAGAGCACAGAGCCCATGCCCCGCCCCCACAGCGTGCTACGGCCCCAGGCCTGGGCCGGCAGACCTTCCTGCTCTCCCGTGGGCAGCATGGGCCCAGGGGTGGACGCCTGACAAGGGCCCCAGAGAGGACCATCCAGGGCGCCCCTGTCCAGGACACGAGCCCAGCAAGGCTGAGACGGGTGGCGTGCCACCCTCGTCCTAGGGGTGGTAGCACTGGGGGCTCCCAAGACCACACAAGGCGCACAGGGGCCAGAAAGCTGGGGTGGGAGGCCCGGCAGCCCGGAAGCCTGTGCGCAGGCGGGGTGGTGGGTGTGGTCTCCAGGAGGCAGCAGGCTCCTCGCATGGGCAGGGCCGGCTGAGCCCAGCCCAGCACAGCCCCTCCAGGCAGCAGGCTCTCCCCTTCCTCCAGGCTGGCTGAGGTCTGTGTAGATAATCATGTTATTTAGATAGGATGTTGGTTTAATTCCCTTCATTACAGACTCCCAGGGCTGTAATTTTTTTCTCCGCATGATGTATTCCCCGTGGCACATTTCACTCAAATCAAACCCTTCGCGCCTTTATTGCCAACGACGCCTGGGCGCCGCGTTATCAGGCCCACACACACAGCCCTCTCCGCCCCGCTGTGCAGAGGTCACTTCTAATGACTAATCGATCTCATTAGCTTCCCTAATTAAAAACTTTACTACCGCAGTGGAAGACAAACTACAAAAAAACTGCTGGCATCATATCTGAATGGGTATGAGCCCATCCATCAGCTGGGCCCTGGCCCCACACGCCGAGCTCGCGGCTGGGGTGGGGGGCTGCTGCCAGGGAGGCCAGCTGCGGGGCCCAGCTATCTGGGAACGGGGAAGAACCAGCCCTCGGGATGGCCGTCCAGCAGCGCCATCCATAGCAGCCCGGCCTCCAGCTGACCCTGGCCCCCATCCCCCCTCAACGAGCGCCACAGACAGCAGAGCCGCGGGCAGAGGGCAGGCCCTTGCTCTGCCACCGAGGACTGGGGTTGAGAGGGAGTCCAGGTTTTTATGGAACTTCAAAGGGCGAAAACTAGGAGGAAACAAGCTGATTTCACGACTGTTTAATGAGTGAAGAGGAGCTGGAACCGGAGCGCCTCTGAGCAGAGGCTGCCTGGGGCTGCTGATGGGAGCACGAGGTGGCGGGAGGAGCCGCCGACAGCCCACTGGCCAGTCAGCTCCAGACATTCTGAAGAGGCAGGGTGGGCGCCGTCAGGAAAGGCGGGGCGGGGGCGGCAAGGCAGATCTGGGACCTTGAGGAGCGTGGACCAGAGGTCTGTCGCCAGACTCCCCCTGACTGGCCCCGGGCCCCGCGGCCCATAGTGTACCAGCTTCCAGGTCCACACAGGCACTGGGGCCTCTGGAATGGGCAGACTGAGCAACAGGCCGTGGAGAAGACCCGAGAGAGCAGACAGTCACGGCTGGGCTTCCCATGTAGTCCAAGGGTACCATCCTCACACCTGAGGGCCAGCAGAGCGAGGAGACAGCTCAGCGCCACCGGGGAAGGCCGAGCCGGAGAGCGTGGCCGCCTCCTGCCCTCCTGCCCAGTGGGGTGCAGAACAGGACAGCTGGGCCACAGCCACCCCCTGGCGTCCAGGCGGGGGATTCACCAGAACCAGACACACAAGGCACCCGGGCCGGGCACAGCCTGAGGACCGAGAACCCCACCTGCCTGTCAGGCACCCCAGAAACCAAGCTCTGCTCCTGAAGGGGGCCCCAGGCCCCGCCAGCGAACGGAGTGGACATGGTCAGTCAAGTGCCCGGACTCCCAGGGTCTTGCAGCACGGCCAGCAGGCTGTGGGGTGAGCCTCCTGCCAGCCTGGGTGTCCCGTGCCCAGTCCTGTGTGACTCAAAGCCCCCGTGTCACCGAACCTGCTCTTCCTCAGCAGCTGCCCTGACACTTCCTCACACCCCCAAGAGACCACATCATGGCTCAGGCTTTAGGAGCCCCGGGAGCTGCCCTCCACTCCCAGTAACACGGGTCCCACTGGCCTGTCGCCTCACCAGCAGCCTGCACTGCACCCCGCTCCCCAAGGCTGCTCAAGGCCCCCACATTGGGGGAGGCCTCCACCTGACTGGGGCCGTGGGCGCCAACAACTGAAGCGGCTTCCAAGCACCCAAACCCGCTCCTCCTGGGTTCCGAGGTCTGAAAGAGTTTTCAAGCCCACAGTTCCCAAGAGGGCTCCCCCATGACACCTCTTTCTAGGATGCCCCCCAGACCACCCCCAGCCTCCACGAGAACAGGCCCCTCCAGCTAACTGCCTGCTTAGGAATCACAAGGCAGGGAACTCAGGGAGCGCGCCCACAATGACACCGCTGGCCGGGGGGGTCTAGACAGAGGGGACGGCATGGCCACAGCCCCTGGGACAGTGGGAAGGAGGGAGGGTTGCAGGCAGGTGGAGAGTCTGGGCCCGCCCTGTGCTGCCTCGAGGCTGGTGGAAGGCCCACACCTGGCCAGCAGAAAAGAGCCTGCCAGATCGCCAACGACAGGCCTGTCGTCTTTGGACACCACCTTTTCTGAACATCAGCCTGTCTGAGCTGTTCCCTTGGTGATGCCTATGGCCCTGGAGACGGTGAGACCTCCTCATCAGGAGGACTGAGGAGGGGCGTGCAGACCCCAAGGGCCACCAGGAGCAGCTCCACCACCTGAAGGAAGCAGGGGGACAGCTGCAAGGCCAGAGGTGCTCCCAGAGGGGTGCTCCCAGCAGACGCCAGGGTCAGGGCAGCTCGCACACTGGCCCCACACATCCTGCGGAAGGGCCGGGACCTAAAGCAGAGCCAGCGAGATGCTGCCTGCAAAGAGGCGGATGAAAGCAAGCGTCATGGCAGGAGGCTGGGCCCCTCACCCTGCCCAGACCTCAGTTCTCAGGGGAAGACCCAGGGAGGGCTGGCTCTGGCCAGCTCAGGGGGTGCCTCCTTGCCAAGAGAAGTGGGGACCCTCTGCCCGCCACCCCCTCCACAGAGGATCCACAGCGCCTACCGTGCAGCAGAGCCGCCGGCTCATCAGCCCTAAGGACGAGAGAAGGAAAATGACCTGCCCACCTTGCCCCGCAGGAGGGGACCCAGGCTGGGCCAGGCGGGCACCAGGCCCAGGGGCCTCTGCGTAGGAGTCTCTCAGGAAGGACAAAAAAGGGGCTCAACGCTTTGACATCAGCCTAAAAGACACACGGCTCCAACCCGTAAAGACAGCCAGAGACACACTGCGACCTGCCCCTGCACCCACACCTCCCCCAGCACCCCAGATCTCCACCTCGCCCTGCAGGCTCCCTGTGCCCCCAGACCTCACTCACCGGGACAGCGCTCACGTGGCGCCACCCTGGGCCCACGGCAGTCAGTGCTCTGGCCGGTCCCAGCCCAGGACCTGCAGGTGCGGGGTGCGTGCGGGGACCAGGCCTCGCCCTCCCACTCCTACCACAGAGAGGCAAAGCCTCAGAACAAACCGCGCCAGCGCCAGCGAGGGCCTTCTCCTGGAGGAGGCAGACACCCCGCCCCTGCGCTCACTCAGTGTGAGCTGCCAGGGACCGCAGCCCCCCCGCGCTCTAACAAGCTTCAAACGGGGGATGACGGAGATCGCGAAGTATGAATTTTTATGAGTCTAATAAATCACTCCACTTTTCCTGTGCCTGATGGCTGCCGGCACTTCAAACGGTGGACAAGTCCTGCCACAGTCAGTGGC
>SJYV01015109.1:149959-160189 GCA_006410875.1 Neotragus pygmaeus
GGCTGTAGCCCCACACACCTCTGAAGACAGGGCCTTGGGCCTCTGTGGCTGGCAAGGGGGGAGGAGGGGTGGGAGGGGGCCGGGTAGGCAGAGGCCTCCCAATCTCAGGGTGATGGGTGCCCCAGGCCGGTCTGCCTGAGGCTGTGGACTCTCCAGAAAAGAGCGCCGCCTGACATGAGGCTCAGCCCTGCCGTCTGGAGCTGGAGGCAAAGGTGCCCGGAGGGAGGGAAGGCCGCCCCTCACTGTTGACGCCAGGTCACAGTGCCTGCCAGCACCACACTCTGCAGGGGCACTCAGGGTGCCTGAGCTCAGGAGGGCAGGTCCTGAGGGCGAGCCCGCCCCCATTCCAACATTCCAGACTCCACACGGGTGCAGATGAGCAGAGATGGGAACGCGTGGTGCTGGCAGCTCGCTGCACAGCGTGGCTTCAGCAAGGCTCACCGCGGACGCGCCCGCTGTGGGCCCGGCCTGCTCCTCCCCCCTTCCTGCCATCCCCCCCAGGCTCCATGGCGGCACCGGGGCTGGGGTGTGGGTCTGCTCACAGGGCCAGGGCCTGCCTTCCGCCTCCTGCACACAGTGAGGTACGCCGTCTCTCCCCCGAAACCCCAGGCCCTACTGCCCACCCCATATACCTCTGCCACCCGCAGCAACTCAGGACCAGGCGGCTGAGCCGCTGCCGGCGTGCGGGGAGCGAGCGGCTCTGAAGGCACCCAACCCTGCACCGAGGGACAGCCGGACAGACAGACAGGCTCAGCCGTGACCCCCAGCACGTGCTGCCTTACAGGACGCCCCCTGCTGGGTGGCGAGGCCATTTGCTGCCAGCCGCTGGGGCCCACCCGTGCCCAGCGCTTAGGACAGCAGCCACTGTCACACCCAGCCCCACGAAGAACAGGCTCCGCACAGGCCGCCGCCGATGCACAAAGGCAGTCAGGCGGACAGCGGCCAGAGCCTGGGGGTCTGCACGGCCTGGGGCACACCGTGAGGAGAAACCAGCTCCAAACTGGCTCAGAAAGCGCCCCGCAGGAGGATAGCAAGCAGCCCACAAGTGTGGGGGGCTGGGCCCTGCCCCAGGCCCATGGCACCCAGAGGCCCTGTCTGGACCCCCAGAGGCCCTGCCGGACGTGCGCCTCTCCAGGGTGGAGCAATCGGGGCCAGGCTGATGGCCCAGGCACTGGGCCTCCAGACTCTCAGACTCTCCTCAGCCGGGCGGGCAGGAGCACCAGGAGGAGCACCACGCCCCCAGGCACCCCCCACCCAAAACCTACGCAAAGGGAGGGAGTGAGCACACCACGAACCAGAGCCCGGCTCAGCCCCACCCCGCGGACGCCTGGGAGCACGCTGGCTCCCTCAGGGCACCTGGGTCGGGGGGGTTCTGTACAGCTGTAGCAGGTAAGGACAGGCCCCCAGACACACTGGCCCAGAACCCCCGGGGCCTCCCCGAGCACGTACCCGAGGGTCAGCTGTCAGGGGGCACAGGAGGTAGGGAGGACAGCGGCTCGCTCCCATGCATGCAACCCCACAGGAGGGACCTACCACTGCCCTGGGCTGGACCCTGTCCTGACGCCGCCCCGACCGCCAACAGCGGGACTGCAGACTCCTGAGGATCGCCGGGCGTGAGATGCCAGGGGGCTGGGCCTGGGAGAAGACATGGGGGCAGAGCAACAAGCACCTGCAAGTCTCATGGTCAGAAGCTGATGGATTTGCAGTCGTTGTGCGCAACTATAGACTTTCTCTGCAAATCCCATCAATTCTATGCATTAGGACCAAACCCGCGAACCGGAAGGATCCCTGGGAGCACTGAGGGCCCTGGGCCACACAGGTGATGCTCAAGTGGCACCAGAGGTCCCGCTGGGCCCGGGGGCCTTCTCAGCCTGGGATCAGCCTGGCAACGGTTAGTCTGGGGAGCCCAGGCTCACCTCCCACAGACACCAGAGGAGACAAGAAAGCAGGAGGGCCACCAAGACTAGAGGGCCCCGAGGACACCATCGCCCGCCCAGGGTCACGTGGTCTGCGCAGACGCTTCAACAGCGAAAAAGGTGCAGTCCCCCTGCAGAGGGATACCAGGCCCCGCCTTCCCAGGACAGCTGAGGCCTCAGCCCGTGGGGTGCCAGAGCGTGGGAAGCAGAGGGTCTTCGCTCAGACCCAGGGGAGGCCCACACTTGGGGCCTGTCTTGGGCGGGCTCCATTCATGTCGATACGGCCCCACGAGGACACAGGGCTGGGGTGGGTGATACGGGCACAGTCCTGGGGGCTCCAAGCAAGCACAACAGCGGCCACTGCCCGCCAGCTCTGGGGCGGCAGCGCCTCCTGCCCAGGGCCCCTTCTGCCATCCCACGGGGAGAGCCAGGGCCTCAGGAGCATGGAGCTGGGGGCCGCGTGGCACCAGGTCCTGCTCCTCCCAACTTAAGTTATGGGAGTGAGCTGCCCAGAAGCCTGAGCCCCACGGGCCCAGCCCCCTGGCGCCGTGGAGCAGAGACGCCTGCCCTCCCCGGGTGAGTGCCAGCAGAGGCCTCGCCACACTCGAGTGGCACAGAGGAGTGTGCACTGAGGCGCTCAGCTCTCAGCTAGACCAAAACTGATGAAAACCATCAAGCCGTGATTCACCTAAGCATGACAAATAAAACGCATGGGAAGCACACCGTCAAACACCTGCTGAAAACCAGAGATGGACAAAGCTCCGCAGCCAGAAGGGGACAGTGGACCCCATAGGAGAGCAGGGCCAGCCGGCAATGGCCAGGCCTCCCCCCAGTGCCCGACAGCCTCCCACGCAAAATCACTCTCCAGAGAGGAAGACTTCAGATAACCATCCACTGAGAGCAATGGCCCCCAGCATGGCTGCCACATCACAGGAAATCTCAAGAGGTGTTTCTTGGCGGAAGGCAAGGAAGGAGTGAAACGAAATGGGAAAATGAATACGTGAGTCTGGGTCAAGGCTGACCATATACAATGTTTTCTAGGGTCTAAACCACATGGAGAATTAAAATCACGGTAGTTCCAGCATGTCTGATGGAAGAGAAGAAAAAAGGGGGAAGGTGCTCTAAGCTTCTTATGCTGTCTGGGGAGGGGTTGGACGGCAATTTCCAAGACCCAATAACAGGCTCAAAAACATACAATGTAACTGAAAGAAAAATAAAAGGAGATACAATAAGCTAAAGGAGAAAAAAATGAAATTTAAACATATACATCCAAAAGAAGGAAAAAAAAAAAAAGAAAATACAGAATAGGTACAGCAAAGAAAAAGCATATAGAAAGAGACTAGATTAAAACCCAAATACACAAAATACACCCAAAATGGTTTATTGTGAACAAACGAAATCTCTTTTTACAAGGACAATTTTCAGGTTGCACTTTTTAAAAGCAACTATTTGCTGGATATTCTAACGATAATACAAAATGGCCTTTTTTGGATTGTTTACAATACTTTGTGTTGTTTATTTATAAAAGTAAACATGTTTACATATATCATGCACCAATATTTGCAGAGTGTGTGTGTGTACGTGTGTGTGTGTTAGTTGCTTAGTCGTGTCTGACTCTGTGCAACCCCATGGACTGCAGCCCACCACGCCCCTCCATCCGTGGGATTCTCCAGGCAAGAACACTGGAGTGGGTTGCCATTTCCTTCTCCAAAAGGAACTATAGAAAGAAAGTGAAGTCGCTCAGTTGTGTCCAACTCTTTGAGACCTCATGGACTGCGGTCTACCAGGCTCCTCCATCCATGGAATTTTCCAGGCAAGAGTTCTGGAGTGGGTTGCCATTTCCTTCTCCATGTATGTATGTACACAAGTGTATATGGACACATTTTGCGACATTAACTAAAAGAACACCGGCCTACATATACCTACTTTAGAGAAAGCAGACTTTAAGGCAAAAAGCTGGAAATAAAAAAAAAAATTTCATAACAGTAAAGATTCATTCTAGCAGGGAGATGTAACATTTCTAAATGCTTTGCACTCAGTAAAATAACCTTAAAATAAATGCTAATGCAAAAGATACACCTGGAGACATGAGCACATTCACAGGCACAGTGGAAAGTCTCCATACCCTCTCGGAGACTGGAAAAAACACAAATCTTCCCTGCCCCTCAAAATTGGGAAGCTCACCACAGGTTTGAACAACACAACGAATACAACTCTCCTTATAGCCCCAAACTCACCAAGTGGAATCATTCTTTCTAAGCACACACAAGAGCCTTACCAAAGTGGACCCTAAACCCCACCAGTGAAGGTGGGGAGTGTTCATTTTACAAAGAACCTCAAAAGCCTCAGAGGTTTAGGGATGAAGCAATCCCTTCTGAATAACCCTGGATCAAAGAAAAAGTTACAACAAAAGTTAGAAAAAGTTTTAGAGGAACACAAAAATAGTTAACTTGAAGAAGACACCTAAGGCTATGCTCGGGGGAAGTTTACAACCTTACATCTGCATATTTCAGAAAAGAGGCTGAAGGCAAATGTCCAGCCGTCTGACCCTGGTGTGCTGCGTCCACACTCGGCGCACGGGCCGTCGGGCAGCTCTGACAGCAGCCCCCGCCCAGGCTTCTGCCTCCTCTGCTGGCGCTGTCAGAGCCGGCCAGCGACACCTCCAGCCAGGCCCACCATCAAGGCAGCACGGCCTCGCGGCCTGGCACCTGCTCCCTGCCTTCACAGCACAGCGTGGAGTCAGCAGCCTGAGTCAAATTCAACCAGGCCCCATGCCTCCTGGCACCCTGCCCCGTGAAAACAGACGGGGTCACGAGAGCCAGAACAGAGCGCTCCCTGGGAAAGTCTCAGAGGGAGGGTCCATTGCATCACTGCCTGCCTTGCACAGGGCCCAGCCAGGGAGTCCAGGGGAGTCTGGGGGTGTTGTGTGGAGGAGTCCAGGGCACGCTCCTGGACTGGGAGCCATGGGGTCTCTCCTGCTCCTCCCACTAAAGCTGGAACCTCAGGGCAGGACCACTCCAAGCTTAGTGACTATCCCTCTCCCGAGGCCGGCTCCACAAGGTCCACCCTGGGGACACCCCCACCATGGCCTGGGGGGGTCTCCCTCCCCCTCATGGCTAGCCCTGACAGGAAAGAAATCCGCCCAGAGGACTCAGGCTGACGCAGCCCTGCCTCCCAGGCAGCTCCCAGCACCAATCCCCGAGCCACGGCCAGGCGGGGCCACCCCAGCACACCATCCACGTTCGTCAAGACACCTGGGGACCCTGCCCACAAGCCGCCAGGGCCGCAGTGGGAACACCGCCCCTCCTTCCCAGGCAGGAGTGGTCCCAGGGCTTCAGCTGGAGTCACAGAGGTGTCCCAGCTCCTGGAGCCCACAGCACCCCGGGAGGCCCACGCCTACGAGCACCACACAGCCCTGCGTGCACGTGCACACGCTCCTGCGCCAGCTCTGCCCGAATAATTAGTTAGCACCGCCACGACAGACATAAACCGGGAAGCCTCCAACATGCCTGGTAATTTACGCAAGGCTCAGGATTGCTGCGACTGCCTTCCACAGGGCCTGCTTCAGCATTTTCCCTTTCCCTTAGGAAAGCAGGGCTCCGTGGGTAACTGCTCTTGCGCCCTTTGCGGTGTTGCTGCAGTAAAACTGACAACCCACCTGCACCCCAGCGGGAGAGGCTGGATCACAGATTACTCCAAGGTCGGAAAATCCAGCAGCCAGCCAGTCTAGCATCCACCAAACCTGCCCTCAGCACCTGACTGCTCTGTCCCCTCCACTGGCACAGAAATGCTCAGGACATGGGGACAGAGCAAGGCCCGGTCACCGCCAGCCTGGAGGCTCAGGGTCGGGACTTTCCATGCCTTGGGGAGGCCCCAGGATCGGAGCACAGGCCAGCACGGGGATGCCTCAGGAGGCCCTCAGGCCTGTGTCCCTCCCAAAGTGCTTCCAGAAGGCACTAGTGATGAAAATGCTACTGATGAGTGTGGAGGCCAGCGAGGCCAGGCACGGGGCTGCCCGGCGCCACGCAGCGGGTTCTGGGCTGCCTCCAAGAGCCATGCTGCAGGGCTACTACCTGGCCCACTGCCTGCCGCTGCCCACTGGGCACACCTGGTCAGAGGCGGGGTGGGGCGGGGCCCTGTCAGGAGGGGTGCAGGCCTGGTGAGACGGGAGGGGGCAGGGAGGGTGTGGAGAGGGGCGGCGTGGGCATAGTGGTCAGAGCAGGGCTGCTGTGCACCTGGAACCTTTGGGCCACAGAAGAGATTAAGTGAGGATGGCTTTGAGCACACAGCAGGTGGGCGAAGCACTCTCTGTAGGTGTCCACCCCAAGTCCCCAAGCTGGTGNGTCCAGGGCACGCTCCTGGACTGGGAGCCATGGGGTCTCTCCTGCTCCTCCCACTAAAGCTGGAACCTCAGGGCAGGACCACTCCAAGCTTAGTGACTATCCCTCTCCCGAGGCCGGCTCCACAAGGTCCACCCTGGGGACACCCCCACCATGGCCTGGGGGGGTCTCCCTCCCCCTCATGGCTAGCCCTGACAGGAAAGAAATCCGCCCAGAGGACTCAGGCTGACGCAGCCCTGCCTCCCAGGCAGCTCCCAGCACCAATCCCCGAGCCACGGCCAGGCGGGGCCACCCCAGCACACCATCCACGTTCGTCAAGACACCTGGGGACCCTGCCCACAAGCCGCCAGGGCCGCAGTGGGAACACCGCCCCTCCTTCCCAGGCAGGAGTGGTCCCAGGGCTTCAGCTGGAGTCACAGAGGTGTCCCAGCTCCTGGAGCCCACAGCACCCCGGGAGGCCCACGCCTACGAGCACCACACAGCCCTGCGTGCACGTGCACACGCTCCTGCGCCAGCTCTGCCCGAATAATTAGTTAGCACCGCCACGACAGACATAAACCGGGAAGCCTCCAACATGCCTGGTAATTTACGCAAGGCTCAGGATTGCTGCGACTGCCTTCCACAGGGCCTGCTTCAGCATTTTCCCTTTCCCTTAGGAAAGCAGGGCTCCGTGGGTAACTGCTCTTGCGCCCTTTGCGGTGTTGCTGCAGTAAAACTGACAACCCACCTGCACCCCAGCGGGAGAGGCTGGATCACAGATTACTCCAAGGTCGGAAAATCCAGCAGCCAGCCAGTCTAGCATCCACCAAACCTGCCCTCAGCACCTGACTGCTCTGTCCCCTCCACTGGCACAGAAATGCTCAGGACATGGGGACAGAGCAAGGCCCGGTCACCGCCAGCCTGGAGGCTCAGGGTCGGGACTTTCCATGCCTTGGGGAGGCCCCAGGATCGGAGCACAGGCCAGCACGGGGATGCCTCAGGAGGCCCTCAGGCCTGTGTCCCTCCCAAAGTGCTTCCAGAAGGCACTAGTGATGAAAATGCTACTGATGAGTGTGGAGGCCAGCGAGGCCAGGCACGGGGCTGCCCGGCGCCACGCAGCGGGTTCTGGGCTGCCTCCAAGAGCCATGCTGCAGGGCTACTACCTGGCCCACTGCCTGCCGCTGCCCACTGGGCACACCTGGTCAGAGGCGGGGTGGGGCGGGGCCCTGTCAGGAGGGGTGCAGGCCTGGTGAGACGGGAGGGGGCAGGGAGGGTGTGGAGAGGGGCGGCGTGGGCATAGTGGTCAGAGCAGGGCTGCTGTGCACCTGGAACCTTTGGGCCACAGAAGAGGTTAAGTGAGGATGGCTTTGAGCACACAGCAGGTGGGCGAAGCACTCTCTGTAGGTGTCCACCCCAAGTCCCCAAGCTGGTGCTGCTCAAGGAGAGCCCTGCAGAGGGCCCTCAACAAACTGAGCCCCACCAGCTGGTTTTGGCACCCAGGCAGCTGAGGGCCTGCTCTGACCTCCACTGGCACAGAAGGGCACCCCAGGGACCTGGGGACAGTCTGAAGGCAGGCCCTTTAAGCCCAAATAACCGAGCAGTGGGGGAGGCAGCCCCAGGATGTCCCCTCAGTCTGCCAGCAGAGGGCCCACCAGGGAGCTGTGTGCCTCAGGGACCCCCAGTCCACACAGGCCCCTGTTCAGGGCTGGGGGAAGGCAGAACAGTCACCTGGGGCCTTGGCCCAGGCACCGGCAGGGAAGGGCAGCCGGGGCAGGAGCCCATGGGGGGCTTACACGGGAGAGACTCCCTGACAGCTTCCTGGACAAACTCGGACACAGGGATCGGAGCTGTAAGGTGAAGACTGGGCAAGCCCCACCACCGCCTTCTCTGCTGGTGACCAAGGATGCGTGCCTACAGCACTGCACCCACAAACAGGTGATGGTAGACCTTCCAGACCGTGTGGCTGGCACGGCAGACTGAGGGGTGTGTGGGGAGCACCCACCACGAGCTTGGCAAGCTCTAAGCCAGAGGCAGGTGCTGCGTGAGGCGAGCAGGCCTGAGGGAAGGCCCTAGCGGCCCTAAGACCCACACCTGGCTCCCCCAGGAAACCTGGGCCCTTGCTGTAAAACACAGCCCACAAGCATAGCCCCACCGCATCCAGGCTCTCGACAGGCAGGCGAGTGGTGGGGGCCATGGCTGTGTGCCCACTGTCCTGGGCAGGTGAGGCGGAGGAGGCACCACCCCAGCAAGCCCTGGGAGATGAGGACGCCACTGCCCATGCAGTCGCCTGCGGCTTTTCCTTGGCCCAAGAAGCAAACACTTGCTGCTCCCAGGAAGCCCCCTTGCAGGATGGGGGCAGGAAGCCAGTCTGGAGCCAAGTGGCAAGCGCAGTGCGGGGCTCCTGTGGTGCCTGCTGCACTCCCTCTGTACACAGGGAGTCAGGGTCCGCGGTACACATGGAGCCTGTCACCTTAGGGCACCTGAGTCAGTGCTGGGCCCAGTGTGGTGTGGAGGGGAACCCCAGGGCAGGCCCTAAAGCCCCAGGCGCTGGAGAGTGCCCGCCCTCAACACACTCCTTAGAAACTCTCTACTAAAGGTTCTCTTCTCTGCAGCCTTCTCTGGGGTGTATGCCCTGAGGCAGATCAACTGAGGTCTCTGGCAACCAAGGTGCAGGTACTCCCCAGGGAGCATGGGGGGGGCGCTGTCACACGGTGACCCCTAGGGACCACCTTACCCCTCCCCCAGCCAGAGCTGGCCTCTCAGCCCAGGGACTAGGGGAAGGGTCAGGGGGCTTGGCTGGGAGCCAGGAAAGGAGGGGAGAGGCAGGGAAGGGAAAGAAAGTAAGAGGTGGAGTCAGGCTGAACCTCCAGCTCAGTCCCCAGGCGCAGTGTCCACGTGCCTGCTGAACAATGCAGTTTTGAATTCAATTAAAGTGATTATCTGTTGTGCCAAATAAATTGTGTACAGCATACATCCTGCGGCACTTTACACCTCCGGGCTCATTATTCCCTAACTGTTTCCTCCTGTTTATGCGCTCTCAAATTAAATTGCTGATAATATGCGCCAAAATAAAAAATGAGCGCACCTTGTCCCAAGAAAATTGATTCTCCCTTTTCCTGAGCCGGCGATTGCCAGGTTTTATATACTCTGTTCCTGGTGATCATTAGTAATTCAATTTTCTTTTTATTAGCCCTCTTATCTGCTGAGCAATATAGTGGCAGAGCTGACCTCTTTTGCACGGGTAAATGTTTAAAATCTTTTCCCTGATTAATTTTGCCAGTTAAGAAAAAGAGGAGAAATGGCCCGGCTCTTAGCCATCACAATGAATAAAGCTTAATGTTGATTGTGATGGAATTTCTAATGCCAGGGAAATTGATTGAACGCGGCAATTACACTGCAATAGTAACTCAAGGGAGATGGGATCGCTTTCTCCTGGCCGCAGCCTTTTGGTTATTTAAAACAATCCAATTTGCAAGGATAATTATGTATTAGTGTTTTATCTGCCACTTGAAATGAACAGGGGAGTTTCGATACTGGCCCAGCATTAGCAGGTTATTGCTGCAAATTACTTGATATCTGCTTTCTTTCACATAAAGAGAAAATTAGGCAATCAATTACCAGAAAAAGGTGGACGAGGGATAAGAAGGGCGAGCGCGCCCTCTTCTGGCCGCCGGGTTGCACAACAGGCCTGGAGGGGACCCCAGGGCTCTCCCTCCCCCTCCTCAGCCTGCAGCCGGCTCAGAAAGGAGGGCTGCACCTGGCACTAAGGTCTGTGTGGGGAAACAGAGCAGAGAAGCCGAAACAAGCAGATGAAAGCACCGCCCCTGCGGCTATATGGACACACGGACACACACCGCTGCTCAGGCCCACCAAGGGGGCCAGGAGGGGATCACCTGCTCACTCCAAGCACCCACAACATTTAGATAAAAGCCCAAGTCCTGCACAGAGCTGAAAGGGAGGGAGCCGGGAGGGGTGGGGACCCAGGGAAATGCTGC
>SJYV01015109.1:160289-176500 GCA_006410875.1 Neotragus pygmaeus
GAGAAGGAAATGGCAACTCACTCCAGTATTTTTGCTGGCAAAATTCCCCGGACTGGGGAGCCTGGTGGGCTACAGTGCCTGGGGTCGCAAAAAGAGTCACACACGACTGAGCGACTAAACAACAGCAAAGTCAACAGAAGACCTTCCCCTGCTCCTGCCAGGAACGTGGCACCGGCCCCATCTCTGTTTAGACACACGGAAGAATTTGGGCCCCCCCAGTACCAGCAGATCCCATACTTCTGCTAACTGTTACTTTTCGGGACAAAAATACCTCTGAAATCCTTATCACATTTCATCCAAGAAACGAGGTTCATCCACTCTGCAGCCGTCCATAAATATGTTTCATGGCACAAAGAACACTCCCGAGTATCAGCACCCATGATGAATGTCCTAATCAACCATTAAAGGCTTATTTTTAGCAGAGCCGACCACTAGTTCTGAGCCAAACAGAACGTCGCGTGTTATCCGAGAAGCACATGTCACTGAGGTCATTGACCAGCTAATCCGGGGCGAGGCAATCTCTGGAAGATGGTTCTTCTGAGAGGAGAGGGTACTTCAGTGATCAGTGCCATTCAGAAGCTTAAATATATTGACGTAAATAGAACATGGACTTGTCACTGTGGTCATCGACCAGCTAATCCGGGGCGAGGCGATCTCTGGAAGATGGTTCTTCTGAGTGGAGAGGGGTACTTCAGTGATCAGTGCCATTCAGAAGCTTAAATATATTGACGTAACTAGAACATGGACTTAATAACTTCAAACATTTCCATCGTGTCCAGTGAAATCACATTACTAGGTATTTTTTACTATGTACACTGGGAAAAAAGCGCCCTAAATTTTTTCAACTTACACTTCCATACCAGTATGGCGGCCAGACATCAGATACGTGGTTCTCAAATGACGGGATCAGGGACTTCCCTGGTGGCCCAGTGGTTAAGAATCCGCCTGCCAACGCGGGGGGCATGACCTCGGTCCCTAACCCAGGGGGATCCCACACGCCCTGGGGCAACCGAGCCCGTGGCCTCGGCTACTGAGCCTGCGCGCCACACCCCGGGAGCCACAGCCGCGGCCGCCCGACGCCCCAGAGCCCCTCTCCCCCAGAGAGAGGGGCCAAGCCCGGTCACGACATGGTGGCCCCCGCTCGCTGCAGCTCCAGAAAAGCGCTCGCAGCAAGAAGGCCTGCGACAGCCAAAAACAAACGGATAATAAATTTTCAAGTGATCCACACTGGCCTAGTTTATCTCTGAAGGCTCGAAAGCCCCTGCCTGCACTACGGCAGTCCAGCCGGTCTGTTGTGAAAAACCGTATGCATAGAAACCACAGATGATAACAGGGAGGAAAATAAGGAAGGAAAAGTCACGGCTTCACCCTCTTTTCAGGAATTACTGCTCACAGTTGCGCACATCTGGCATGCCTCAATGGTAATCATCCGCAAGGTTCAAAAACACTGAACCTTGAAAGTGAAATAAAGAGCTTTATCTTCAAAAGAAAAATTAAAGACCTGGAGCAGAACCCTTGGGACCATTTTTATTACACCTGGATAATGGCAGGTATTACTACCCTATGCAGAAGTATGTTTTTATGAATAGGCTAACACATACCCTTAGGCTGTAAAGTTGCGCTTTAGGATATATAACATGTTGATTCAGATACAAAATAAAATACTGTTTGCATGGTAGGTTATTAATGAAAAGTCTAAAAACACATTTATTTAACAAACCTCTAATTTTTATAAAGGGGGCCTAAAAAAGCCAGTTTTTAAAAAAAAATCTAACTATGGGTGGTCTCATACCTAGAGGTGGTACAAGAACCCTTTGTCAGACCGCATGCTTAATTTTTGGTATGGAAAATGTGGTCCCGTAATTATAAGCCAGAGAAAGTAAAGAGCTGAAAAAGTTCTATGCAGGAGGGCAGTAATAATTCGTTAGCATTCAATAAAACCATAATTTAACCAGCTTTTAGGGACGTAATAATCAGCTTGAAGATTACAGCCCTTGACAGTTTTCTGTTTTACCTTTTGGCTATTTGTCGAAGTGGCTTATTCCCTCCATGAAACTTAGGCTCCATGAAAACAAACGCAGCGTTTCCCACACCCCTAGAAACACCCCCACCAGACCTGGTACACGGCTTGTTTTCTGTGTTCAATGAACCACAAAGAATGTTTCAGGAACAACCCCAGGAAAATAGGGTAAGAGGAAATCAATCATAACTTGTTTCGAAGCTATTCTCTTAGGCTTCCAGATATTTCAAATATATCCTTTAAAAAGTTTCAGTTATGGAAAAAGTTCATTGGTGCAGACTTTAAATAGTTTTGGCCAAGAAAAGAGTCAGTATTAATTAACATGGGAGGAGGGAGAGAGTTCAGTTGTGTAACTCAGCCACTTAGCTCCCCAGACCTTTTTCCTGGAGGCATCACTCAGGACTGAGATACGTACGAATTACAGCACAGACTGGAGGAGGAGACACAGCGCGGCCTTTTCTCCCTCTACACGGCCTTTCTGGACCTTGCTATGAGAAGACCAAGTCAAGTGAGCCTGTGGAAAAGCAATGAGAGGCGAGCATTTCGTGCCCTTAAGATGCTTAGCTACACAGGCAGCAAGAAAGCATCACATGGCCCTTACCACAGCGGGTAAAACACAAAGGCCTTTCCGCAACGCTGGAGCAGAGATGAGCCGGAAATTCCCAGCACCTGGAAACGTTATAGCTGCTGCTCGTCTCCGCTCGGAGTTCCTATCATTCTCAGATTTCTTAATTCCACGTTACACCAAATTTTCCTCTTAATTGCTGTTGCTGCTGCTCTGTGGCCAAGTCATGTCCAGCTCTTTGCCGAGCCGTGGACTGCAGCACACCAGGCTTCCCTGTCCTTCACCATCTCCTGGAGTTTGCTCAAACTCATGTCCGTTGATTCAGTGATGCCATCCAACCATCTCACCCTCTGTCACCCCCTTCTCCTCCTGTCCTCAATCTTCAATATACATATGATAATCAGTCTTAGAAATCCTAATGTTTTAGCATCTTAACCTGCACCTCCCAGACTGCACCTCAGAATAAGAAGTGGACGAAAACAATTTTCGAAATCTTCTTCACATGTTTTGATTTCTTAGAACAGAAAATAGGACGATGATGTCAAACCAAGTGAGAAAAGNAAATCCTAATGTTTTAGCATCTTAACCTGCACCTCCCAGACTGCACCTCAGAATAAGAAGTGGACGAAAACAATTTTCGAAATCTTCTTCACATGTTTTGATTTCTTAGAACAGAAAATAGGACGATGATGTCAAACCAAGTGAGAAAAGTAACATTTCCCTGAAAGTTATGGCTAAGTCAACTATACTTCAATAAAATAAGTTTTTAAAAAAGAAAGATATGGCTCGGTGACACGTGGCTACTGAACCCATAAGGGCTGAAATTGACTTGAATACGTTCCCTAAGGGCTTGGCTTCCTCCAAGGCTGCTGCAGGGACCACGAGCTTCGTCTTCAGAGTTCGCCTTTGGCTCAAGCCCCAGGCTAGCCCTTCGGAGCCGTGCCATTGTCCACAGACCACTCATCTTTTTGGAGCTTCGGGTCCCTTGTCTGTAAATGCTTGTACCAGCCTGTGGTCTTCTGGACTCAGATGGAGCGAGGCAAGCCCAGCCCCGTGACTGTCATGCGGTAAGAACTCAGGACCTGGGGGCTCTCGTGGTCCCGCCTTCTGGTCTGTCCTGCCTGATTCGGGGCAGGTAACGCCTAGAAGCCAAACTGTGGCCGCGCCTCCTGCAGAGAGCGCGCCTGGCGGGCACAGGCGCTGCAGGGGCGGCCTTCCGCAGCTCCCACCTGGAGGCAGAAGGCCGGCGGGCGGCGAGTTCTCAGCGCCCTNAGCCCTGGAGGACCCCAGAGCCAGGGCAGGTGGAGGGCGGAGGAGCATAGCCCTTGACCCCCACCAGGTGTTTCCACGACCACCTCCTGCACCTCCTCAGCAGGATGAGACGAGCCCCCACGTGGAACTGGGGGAGAAGCAGAGGAGGCAGGCGTCGTCCCAAGGAGGGGCCACCACCAGCCCCGTGGTTCCCCTCCCCACACTCACTGACACAGAGGCCGCTGGAGAGAGACGGCGAGGAGGAGAGCACAGAGCCTAGAAGCCCAGACATCACCTGTCCAGGGGAGCAGGGCCCAAGGGCAAGGTCAGCGGTGGGAAGGACCTGACTGGGACTCCCTGGCAGACGGCATGTGTCGCCACGCCTGATGGCAAAGCCATCTGGCAGCTTCCACAATTAAGTCCCTGACCCTGAAGCCCTGGGCCACCATGCCATCTTCCAGCCTCCCCTGGACCCAAGTGGGTAGAGGGCGGGGAAGCTGATGTGCCTTCAGTGAGGGAGGGAGTCACTGTCACCTGGCTACCTTTCTCCTGCAGAGACCCTGCCCCTGGCCTGGGCACAAAGCTGTCCACCCACATGCCACGGGCACAGAATGGAAGCCACCCCAGCAGCCTCTGGTCTCTCGCCAACAAGGGAATGGGAGGGCTTGCTGGCGCCATCTCCACTTGTCCCCACCCCATTAACTGAAAGGGACAGTGGTAACCGCGGCCTCATTCCTGCCGGACATGCTGATGCACCACAGGCAAAGCTCCGTCCTCAGGCCCCATCAGCGGCGATGCTTCCTCCCTGCCTCCCACACCTCTGCCCAGACAAGACCCAAGGAGGGGCAGGGGCCCGCACCTGGCACTGCCCCGCCTCCGGATGATCTTGGTGCGGCTCTTCACTTTGTAAGCTGAGAGTGAAGTCTCACTGAAGACAGGCTGCAAGCTGCTGGGTTCCACTGCCTGTCTGTCCACTGGGGGGGACCTAGACGGGACGGGGGAGAGCTGGGATGCACAGTCCTTGCTGCCAACCTCTGACTGCCAACGGAAGGAGGAGGCCGAGGAGGCCGAGGGGCTGGAGGCCTTCCACTTGTACTTGCTGGGGGAGGCCCCAGGCACGGAGGACACGGCAGACCTCCTGGGCCTGGCATCTGGGTCGGCTTTGAGCTGCAGCTTCTCTGTTCGTTCTGCTGCAGCAAAGGGGGCCTTGCACACGTTCTCCGCAGCCACCCTGGGACTGAGGGCCCGCCGAGAGGCCCGAGGACTCTTCGCCGAGGCGGCCACCCACTTGTAGTTGTTCTTCCGGAACTTGTTGGTCCGACAGGACACCAGCATCGAGGGGTCCCTGGTCTGTCTGGGTCCAACAGCAGGTCTAGCTGGGCCTACCACCAGGTCAGAGGCAGCGGAGGGGCCCGAGAGGCTGGTGTTCACGGCCCCGCCCCCACGGAGCTGTGCAGCACAGCTGGCCACAGAGTGCGAGCCCGCCTTCCGGCCTGGGGCCATGCCCCCTCGCTGGGGCAGACCAGAGGGCAGGAGGCGGGCCTTGACCGCAACTGCACTCTCACTGACCGTCCGCCGGGGCTCCGAGGGGTTCTCGCTCACGCTGCTCACTGACTTCACCACCCGGGGCTTGCCAGGCTCCTTCTGGCAGACCAGAAGGGGGTCCTCCGCGCTGCAGCTCCCCTTGGCTCTTCCTTGCCTCGAGGGCTGCTGCTGCCCACCGAGGGACTCACCCTCACCTTCCTGAGGCCTGTGGTCATTCCAGCGGGGGTCCTCGTATTCTTCCAAGGGGGTCCGCAGGACCCCCGCAGTGCTGGCCAAGCCTGGCTTGGATGGTGGTTTGATCTTGATGACCATGTTCCGGTCTGGACTGAGCTGCACCTGCCTCTCCAGGATGTACTGCTGCGGTTCAGGACCCTGGCTGTCCCCTGCCCTGAGCAGCGGCTGCACGGCACCATCACTGGGCGGGTCCGAGGCGCCCAAGGGCCGATTCACGAGGGAGTATTTCTTGCGCCATGCAGGCCCATGGTTCGGGGAGAAGCCCCTCCGGCTTGGACGAGGGTAGCGAGCACTGAAGGTCCTGCTGCTGTTGTAAGTGGGCGGCTGCCACTGGCAAGTGGTGGAGGTGCCCAGGGCGACGGAGGTATCTGGGGCAGAGGCACTGCCGTGGAGGCTTTTGTAGTCATCAATCAGACCTAAGGAGGCAGGAGCATAGACTCTGTCAACCGGAGGGTGGGGAAAATCAGGGAGAATCCCCTGGAGGGGCATCAACTGATGAGACACCCTGTAGACCCCACTGGACCCTGCCAAGTCCCAGTACAGGAGGGGCAGCCCCAGGGCCTGAGAACCACTGACAGTCAGCCTAAATCCCCTAGGCCAATCTTTCCCATGGGCCTCTTCCCATCAATCCTACTTCAATCCTATTTCTGGCTGCTTATCCTTAAAATGCACTCTTGTGGCATAATAGTCCCTATTCACCAGGGATATTACACTGGGTTCCCAATCCTCTGAGGCGAAGTGTCACCCAGCATGAAGAGACCAGCAGGGCCCATGCTGCAGCGCCTCGGGAGACACAGGGAAGGCCTCCGGCTTGCCCCAAACACAAAAGGGCAGGGCTGCACCATCACAACCTCCCTGCCTGGCACACACAACAGCTAGTATAAGATAACTGACACTCAGGGTACTCCACACTTGACAAGAATGTCACATCCTCCTCCCACAAGAAGAGAAGAGGCCTAACATTTGGAGTTCCAGTGCAGGGGACCACCAGGTTCCTTTCCAAGGAAGCCCCTGGACCACATGGCTGTGCAGGCAGACACTGGCCTCAGCTGGAACCACCCAAGCTGTCACAACTCAGCCAACAAGCCCTCCAGTTACAGCACCCCGCCCCCCACACCATATGTCCCATCTCCAGGCCCAAAGAGAGTCACGTCCAGACCTGGTGACACCTCAGGGCAGGAAGTGGCTGGTAGATGGGCTCAGCCCAACTGAACTCTTCCCAATACACACTTCCCAAGTTCTTAAGTCTTCTCTTCATGGGAATAACCTTTAAAACGATTTTTTTTTTTTAATACAGCAAGCCATCTCTCCTGATTCAGTGGTAAAGAATCCATCTGCCAATGCAGGAGACACAAGAGATACAGGTTCAATCCCTGGGTCAGGAAGACCCCCTGGAGAAGGAAACGGCAGCCCATTTCCTTCAAAGCTCTGGCAGACTGCAGTCCACATGTGCTCAGTCGCCTCAATGACCATAGCCCGCCAGACTCCTCTGTCCATGGGGCTCTCCAGGCAAGAATACTGAAGTGGGTTGCCATGCCCTCCTCCAGGGGATCTTCCCTAACGAGGGATCGAACCTGCATTTCCTGTGCCTCCTGCACCGCAGGCGGGTTCTTCAGCACATGAGGGATGGGGCAGCCTCAGGCTACGGTCACTGAGGTCACAAAAGAGTCTGACACGACTTAACGACTGAACAACAACATGCCATCTTAGGTCTAAAAATGGAAAAGTCTGGAAAACCCTGAAGGCCGGGGATTCTGGGCTAGGAATATCCAGGAGAATGTGGCTGTAAGGAGGGACAAAGGCGTCAGAACCGGGCGTCCAGGGAAGAAATACACACCATTGGCCCCGAGCAAAGGAGCGCGCCGGGGGGCCGAGGCCGCGCACGCCCGCGGCGGCGGGGACGGTCGCTTCCCGCCGGTTACTAAGCGACAGCCCCGCCGCAAGCGGCCGCAGCACTGGTAATGCCCGCACCCGCCGCGGAAACCCGAGCGGGGCTGAGCTGGGCCAGCCGGGAACGCCCCCTCAGGGTCCCCAGGACCCGGCTCGACCCCACCCACCGACCCAATCCGGCCTCCGACCAGCGGGCGGGAGCGGCCCCCTTCGGGGAGGCGGGCAGGGGCCCGCTGTGAAGCAATGGGGAGGAAGGGGACGCGCGACCCGGGCCCGGCGCGACCCACCCTGCAGGAGGCGGATCTGCCGCCGTAATTGCTCCTTTTCCTCCATCTCCGGAGTCCGCGACACCCGGCCAGGCCTCCGCGACGTCATCGCCGGGCGACCGTTTTACTGAGGGCGGGGCGGAGCGCTGGGAGGNGCAGGAGGCGGATCTGCCGCCGTAATTGCTCCTTTTCCTCCATCTCCGGAGTCCGCGACACCCGGCCAGGCCTCCGCGACGTCATCGCCGGGCGACCGTTTTACTGAGGGCGGGGCGGAGCGCTGGGAGGCACCGCGACTGAGCACTGCGACTGGGCCCGGGCGACCGCCGGCCGGAAGTGGGGCCTCGGGAGACGTGCGCCCTCGCTCTGGCTGCGCCTGGGGGGGCGGGGTCACGCACGCGTAATGCTGGGGGCGGAGGCCACGTCACTACGGAGCGCCAGGAAGTCTCCTCTCGGCGTTTGCGGAAGGGAAGCTGCGGCGGACAGTCCGCGCCCTGAGGAGTTCTGGCCGGGTTCTTCGCCGAGAGTGTTCCTTCCCTGTGGGCCCGGGGCGAGGGGCAGAGCAGGGGACTCCACGCTAACCACGGCGCAGGTCCTCCCGCGTCGAGCTATAGAGGGGGAGTCTGCGGGAGTGAGCCGGCGCGGCGAGGGGTCGTGCGGCTCTGTTGGGCGGCCGGGCACAGGGGAAGGGACGTCCGGGATCGGGGAGGCACTGCAGGGACGCGTTAAACCTCTGAAAGCGTGAAGGACTGTGCCGTTTCGGTAGAAACAAGTATGAAAACAGGTGTGTACATCCCTGTATACAGTTGGGGGTGTAAAATGATATGGCTGCTGTGGTAAACTAATGTTTCCTCAGAAAGTTAAAAATGGACGCTTTGAGCTAGCAGTCAAATACTTCGGGGTATATACCCTGAAGAAGTGAGAACAGGGACTCGAAATACTCGTGCGCCAACGTTGGGCGAAGCATTATTTTCTATAACAAAATGTAGAAATAGCCCAAGTGCACATGAGGGTGAATGGGTAAGCGATGTTTATCTGTACGATGGAATAGGATTTAGTCCTGATTGGTCCGTGATACAGTGTAAACGAATCTCAAAAACATTAAATGAAATAAGCCAGCCACAAAAGGACAAATATGGTAAGATCTCACTTGCATGACATCTTGAATAGACACATGTGTAGAAACAGTGCATCAGAAGTTTGGGAGGGTTGAGGGGAGGAGAGACAGGGAATTAATGCTTTTTTGGCTAGAGAGTTTATGTTTGCAGTGATGAGACAGTTTTGGAAACATAGTGGTGATGGTTGCACAACCTTATGAATCTACTTAATCCACCGAACTGGACACTTCGGTGCCCAGCTGCGGTCTCCAGTCAAGGAACTAGATCCTGTATGCCACAACTAAGACCTGGTGCAGCCAAATAAATAAAAATAAAATTTTAATTATATGACAACTTATATATTTTGTTATTCAATCGCTAAGTTGGCTCCAACACTAGGACCCCATGGGCTGCAGCACACCAGGCTTCCCATCCTTCAGTATCTCCCAGAGTTTGCTCAAATTCATGTCTGTTGAGTTGGTGATGCCATCCAACCATCCCATCCTCTGTAGCCCCCTTCTCCTCCTGCCTTCAGTCTTTCCCAGCACCAGGATCTTTTCCAATGAGTCAGCTCTTCGCATCAGGTGGCTAAAGTATTAGCTTCAGCATCAGTCCTTCCAATGAATATTCAAGGTTGATTTCCTTTAGGGTTGACTGATTTGCTATCCTTGCAGTGCAAGGAATTCTGAAGTCTTCAATGCCACAATTCAAAAGCGTCAGTTGCTGCTGCTGTTAATATATATTTTACCACAATAATAAAAAGCAGACACAGTGTGTCTGCAGCAGACCTGAACAATAGGAAATGTTAAATTCTTCTAACTGAAGGGGAGTGATACAATATGGAAACAGATCTTTATGTAGAAAGAGAACAGGAAACTATTAATAATTTAAAATTTTTAATTTTCTCCAAAAGATAGATACAGCAAAAATAATGTGGGTTTGTAATGTAGGTAGAGGTAAAACATGCCAACAGTGATGCAAGGGGTCACATGCACTGTGTCTCCTGCAGGTGAGGACTCAACCCCCAGCCTGCCTCCTGGGCCAGCGCCTGAGCCCGCCCCAGGGTGTTAGTGTTACTCTGCTTAACACGCAGCAGTGAGCACCCTGGAGTTTCTTAGCGGTAGCGGCTCCAGGCTGGGAATACCAGGCAATAGAATGGCCCCTGCACTCAGGCTGTGGGACAAGGTGAGCCACAGGTCATGCTGAACACTGTGTGAGACCCTTGGGCCTTGGCAAAACTGAGAGCAGGGTATGGGAGTTCCCAGAGAATGAAATGGAATTTCCCACAAGGGATCGTGAAAAGCCCTTGTTTGGGCTGGTGCTGTCCTGGCTCTTGACAGTCCTGCAGCCATCACCTCCTGCATGTGCCAGGACTGGCCTGCAGGAGAACGGGCAGCACATGCCCACTTAACACCACTGACCGTCATGACGGCCTGCTGTCTGCCATCAGTTGCTATCTAGCCACAAACTTGATAAACCCAGGTGATGCCACGTGGAGCAGAGGTAAGCCTAAATGTCATGATTTAGGGCACCTCATAATTTTGGGCTTCCCTGGTAGCTCAGCTGGTAAAAGGAATCTGCCAGCAATGCAGGAGACCTANCAAATCAATGTTACAGCTCAGTGTTACAGCTCTATTTTATTTAGAAGATAGCAGGAAAATCCACCTTTGAGGCGTGAGGACCTGTGGAGCTCTAGCTCCATGTTTCTCTCTCCCTGGGCCTGTCCTCTGTGAGTCGGGCCAGCCAGGAGTGTTGTTTGTTTCACCTGAGGTCCTCACTCCGGTCCTCGGACCTTTCATTGTCACGGGCTTTTCCCTTCCTTGTCTGTAGCCACTGCTATTTTGGACTCCTTTTCCCTGTTCTGCCTACCTAACACTTAGTATTATAGAACTCTTCAGAGTAAATACTACATTTAAAAAAAGCTTAAAATCAACACACAATTTGGACAATTCACAGAAAAAGAAACACAGAAGGCCATTAAACACTGAAAAAATATTCACTTTTCATGTATCACAAAACAATCACAAATTGCAGCAAAAGGAAAAGCCCTTTCAGGTACCTAATAGACAAAAAGGTTGACAATTTACCAAGCTGGTGAAGGTGCAAAACCCTCTCGTATTAGAACAAACCATATGGAATTATCAGTATTTGACTTTTTTGGCTCCCAAGAGCAACAATTTCATACAGTTCAGCCTATCGTGTGGTTGGTCAGAGTGTAAATTGGAATGCAATTTGGAAACACGGATCAAAATAAACATCCTAAACATTTCTTGCACAAATTTATATCATGTTAGAATATCATAAAAGGATCATCGCATGAATATTCCTAATAGGAAAATTTTGTATGTCCATCAGCAAAAACAATCACACCACACACATCCCTCGATGGACTCTGTGAAGCCATACAAAGAATGAAGACGCCCTTTCTGGACCATTAGAGAATAATAACCAAATTTACTGTTAGTGAGAAAAGCAGGGTGAGAACAGTGTGTATTGTATGTTTCCATTTGTTTGAAAAGGGAAGTGACTAAGAAAGCTAAAGTACAAAAACTATAGACTGCTGTCCAGAATAAAAGCTACTTGGCTATAAGGCTAAAAGACCAAGATTTGAGAGATTCAAGGCAAGAAGCAGGCAAAACCTTCATTCAGAATTATTTCTATGATCCTGGAACCAACAGAACTACTGTAAACAAGTTCCCGTCTCTTATGACTAGANCCAGAATAAAAGCTACTTGGCTATAAGGCTAAAAGACCAAGATTTGAGAGATTCAAGGCAAGAAGCAGGCAAAACCTTCATTCAGAATTATTTCTATGATCCTGGAACCAACAGAACTACTGTAAACAAGTTCCCGTCTCTTATGACTAGAGGTTAACAATAAAAAAAAGGCTGCAGCCCTGTTTTTGAATAATGCTTGGTGATCCAAGAAAAAAAAAATGCCAAGAGGTTTACAAAATGTTAGATGGCCAGAAAGATGAAAACACCTGAGAAGTAAATCAAACCTAGAATAAGTAGCTTGTATGTATAGGACTTACGCTTATTCAGAGAATTTAATTTTTCTGAGAAAATTAGTAGGACACTTGTTGTTCAGCTGGTCTGTCATGTTGGGCTCTTAGTGATCTCTTGAACTGCAGCCTACTAGGCTTCCCTGTCCTTTACCATCTCCCGGAGTTTACTCAAACTCCTGTCCATTGAATTGATGATGCCATCCAACCATCTCATCCTCTGTTACCCCCTTTTCTCCTGCCCTCAATCTTTCCCAGCATCAGAGTCTTTTCCAATGAGTTGGCTTTTCACATCAGGTGGCTAAAGTATTGGAGATTCAGCTTCAGCATCAGTCCTTCTAATGAATATTCAGGACTGATTTCCTTTAGGATGGACTGGTTTGATCTCTGTGCTGTCCGAGGGACTCTCAAGAGTTCTCTCCAGCACCACAATTCGAAAGCATCAGTTCTTCAGGGCTCAGCCTTCATTATGGTTCAACTCTCACATCCATACATGACTACTGAAAATACCATAGCTTTGACTAAGGGAATCTTCATTGCTGTCTACGCTTGTCATAGCTTAGAAATTCTTTTTTTTTTTTTTTTTAAAGAGAGATGTAGGGCTGGGATATGTGAGATAGGTGTGCAAATATTCTATACAGAGACTATTTCAGGGAGAACTCGAGTTGCCTCTGGGACGAGGAAGTGAGAGGCCCTAGGGCAAAGCTGGAAGGACAGGACCTTGCGTAAAAGCTCACTTCTGCATCGTTGGCATTTTGTGCCATGTTCGTGTAGTAAATTCTTTTAAAGCTCCTCTCCCTCCATGGTGGAGGCAGATTCCACCTAGACTACTCCCAGAGTCACTCATGCCACAGACTGTTCTTACATAGAGTCTGCTCTCTACCCCAGGATACTGCAAGCTGGGTGGGCAACATGTGGAAGCAACATTTTCAAGACAGAATTCCACTGTCTGAGGATATAAAATCCATTAGGACAGACCACACAAAGTATCCTGGAAGAGAGAGATGGTGGAGGAGGTGGGCCAGTAGAATGTTTTAGACATTATCTGTGGCCAAGTTGGCTCCAGTCCCCCAAATCTTTTCTAAAATGTGACTCAGAACATGAAGAATGTCAAACTAACAACATCAGAACAAGGCCATTGAAATTTTATTATCACAAAGATAAAAGGGGCACCACATTTTTAACAAGGGTAGAGGGTTTGTAATGCATTTTCTTGCACCGTGTCATTGCTGCAAAAATTATACCTGTGGAGGAAGACATTTCTGGCATGAGACTCTTTTGCTTGTTGAAAAGTGACTTCAGGTGAGTAAACAGTTTTTGGCTAATCCGCTGGAATTCAGACCCCTTTGACTGGAAAGCTCTGCTACCCGAGGCAGAGTCCAAGTGATGCTCAGAAAGCAAACCCCCTCAAAGAATCTCCTNGGGACAGGGACCCAGAGGGGGGGACGGGGACCAGGGAGAGGGGGACAGGGACCCAGGGAGTGGGGACGCAGAGAGGAAATGCCAGCGATGAGGTGACCACACTGACAAAGTGTTGGGGGGGGGACACAAAGACTTGGGTGTGGGCAGAGAACTGGATGGGTGGAGGGCTACACTGACCCAGAGACAGTGAGAAAGGCTCGGATGGGGGGATAGTGTGCACACAGACACACTCAAGAGTGAGAAGAAGGGGATGGAATACTCAGGATGGGGGACAGGGGTCCTGAGAGAGCAGGTGAAGAAACAATGGTGGAGAGAGGGAGACACCCGTGAAGAAGGCTGGGGCCCCAAAGAGCTGAGCGGTAGTGCTGGGGTGAGCAGTCGGGGAGTGTGGGTAGGCGGACAGGCAGGGCCGTATGTCCCCTGCCAGCTCTCTGACAGGGACAGCTGTGGCCGCCCGGGTAACCTGAGCCCCCCGCCCCCCTGCGCCACATTTATAGCCCTGGCCTGGCCCCATCCCTTGCGCCCAGATCTGAGTCCCAGGAACAGGAGGTCACGGGTATGTGTGCTGCAGCAGAATGCCTCTCACCGCTCACCAGGGCCTCCATACTGGCATCCACCATCTCGGCAGAGCAGCCCATTCTGGCCAGAAACTCCTGGGAATCTAACCCCCTAGTTCTTCCTTGGCAGGGGTCTCTCCCTTCACACACATCCCTCCTGCTCCCCTCCCCTGGGGTCCAGGCTCCCCCACACTGGCCAACTAAAAATCTAGCCACTGTCTTGGCAACTGCCAAACGCGAATGCATTGGCAGCCCAAAGTCAGACCCTCAACTCCTCTCTTCTGGCCAAAGAGAGACCCCTTCATCCGCCCCCTTCCCAGCTGAGAGGAGGAGGGGCAGGAGGGGAGGGGCAGGAGGGGACTGACCTAGAATAACTCAGGGCCCAGAGTAAATTTAGCCACAGAAAGGGGAGGGGAAAGACCCTATTGGCTGGGAAGTGGGAAGGAGGGCCTGTGAGGGGGGTCAGGGGACTCTGAAGACAGCCTCAGAGGGGTGTCCAGAGGCAGAGTGTGAGGGCCAGAGGGCAGAGACGGGGAGGGACACAGCAAAGGAACGACACACGGAGCCAGAAAGGGAAGGAGCCCCAAAGGGACAAGGAGCCCAACATCCATCCTCGCAGCCACAGTCGCAGTGGGAGCCAGCCCTGGGAGCAGCACCGCTGCCCGTCTGTCCCCATGGGGCTCTGCGGGCCATGGCTGCACACTTCTGTCCTCTGGGCCGCAGTGGCCAGCCTGCTCCTCCCCCCCGCCATGACCCAGCAGCTGAGAGGGGCTGGACCCGGCCCCAGCAACTGGGACGACCCTGCAGGAGCTTCGGGGCCCTCAGAGGATGTGTCGGGCAAGTCTGACCACTCCCCGCACAGCCACGGAGGCCACGGAGATGAGAACGGGCATGTTTCCACAGACAGTGGGCACCATTTCTGGGGCCACGGAGACCACGGAGAAGAGGACGAAGACGTCTCCAGAGAATCCCAAGGCCATAGGTACCAAGGCCGTGAGGTGGGAGATGAGAACGTCTCTGACGAGAAGGAGTACCCCGAGCATGCTCAGCAGGCCCACGGACGCAGACGCCACGGAAATGAAGACGCGGATGATTCAGCTGAGCGCAGGGACCACTTCCCCAGCCACGAGAGCCAGAGCCGTCAAGACGAGGAGGAGGAGGAAGTTGTGTCCAGTGAGCATCACCATCATCACGTCGTCAGGCAGCCCCACCGAGGCCACAGAGAAGAGGAAGATGAGGACGAGGAAGAGGAGAGTGTCTCCACTGAGCATGGACAGCAGGTCCACAGACGCCAGGACCGCGGGGAGCAGAAGGACGAAGACGGATCAGAGGAACACGACCGTGACCATGGCCCCAGCCACAGACACGGGAGCCATGAAGATGACGATGACGGCGATGATGCTGTCTCCACGGAGCGCAGGCATCAAGTCCACAGGCATCGAGATCATGGGGCGGAGGAACATCCCCACCATCACAGCCCCAGCCACAGACACCAGGGCCACGAAGAAGACGATGATGAAGATGACGATGAGATTGTCTCCACTGAGCACAGACATCAGGTCCACAGGCACCGAGATCATGGGGAGGAAGAGGATGAAAATGACTCAGAGGAACATCACCACCATGGCCCCAGCCACAGTTATGGGGGCCACAAAGAAGAAGATGATGATGATGAAGATGACGATGATATTGTCTTCACTGAGCACAGACATCAGGTCCACAGGCACCGAGATCATGGGGAGGAAGAGGATGAAAATGACTCAGAGGAACATCACCACCATGGCCCCAGCCACAGTTATGGGGGCCACAAAGAAGAAGATGATGATGATGAAGATGACGATGATATTGTCTTCACTGAGCACAGACATCAGGTCCACAGGCACCGAGATCATGGGGAGGAAGAGGATGAAAATGACTCAGAGGAACATCACCACCATGGCCCCAGCCACAGTTATGGGGGCCACAAAGAAGAAGATGATGATGATGAAGATGACGATGATATTGTCTTCACTGAGCACAGACATCAGGTCCACAGGCACCGAGATCATGGGGAGGAAGAGGATGAAAATGACTCAGAGGAACATCACCACCATGGCCCCAGCCACAGTTATGGGGGCCACAAAGAAGAAGATGATGATGATGAAGATGACGATGATATTGTCTTCACTGAGCACAGACATCAGGTCCACAGGCACCGAGATCATGGGGAGGAAGAGGATGAAAATGACTCAGAGGAACATCACCACCATGGCCCCAGCCACAGTTATGGGGGCCACAAAGAAGAAGATGATGATGATGAAGATGACGATGATATTGTCTTCACTGAGCACAGACATCAGGTCCACAGGCACCGAGATCATGGGG
>SJYV01015115.1:8619-20539 GCA_006410875.1 Neotragus pygmaeus
GCCAGGCCTCCATATCCTTAGGCACATGGGAATATATTAATCAATGTATTTGGAATATAGAAAAGGAAATATAGTAGTTTTTTTATGTTAACAATACTAGACTTTTTGAGTAACAAATTTTCTCTTTTGTTATAGATCACGGTACTTTGTTATAAATCACTGTGTCCTTGCTATGTAAAAATGTAACTTTATCACTATCTTAAGACTAAATAGATCTTAAAGGGAACATTGGTGAAGGGTTTTCATTTGTTGGGCTGATGTTTGCTGCTAAATCTCCATATTCCCTGCCTTTATAATGAATATAACTAGCATATAGGAGAAATAAGTATTAACCTTTAAGATTAATCATGTTAACCTTAAGTTAAATGAATTCCTTTCTTAGTTGTAACCCACTACTCCCTCACCCTATAGGAATGCAACTTAATCTGCTACCTCTGGAGGGTGGTGCCTGGTTTAAGAAAAAACACCCTTGGAAAAAATACGTTTTTTGGTTATCAGAAAGAAAGGGTTGTAAAATGCCAGCAGGCCTCATGGCCAGAAGATGACATAAAACCCATAAGACCTTTGTATAATTTTATATGAAGCACCTGATTGTGACAAGGGTCAAGTCTGCTGACCCCCACATGACTCTGTATTCATCCCTATGTATAACAAAAAGTATATAAGCAAACCTGAAAAATAAAGAAATTGGATCAGCTTCTGGAAAGACTGATTCCCCCGTGTTGTTCTTCCCCCTTCTGGCTGAATTCCCATCTGGTACATGAGCACTCACCAAGCCTACTAATTTTGCCGGGGCTTCTAAGATCGGACTGGGGAGGCCTCAGTGCCTCCTCTCCTTCGGGAGAACGAAAAGACGCCTTTGGCCTACGTAGGTGGTGATTGGTATTCCACGTAAAACAAGTTATTCAGCCTCTTTTTCTCCACTAATTTTCCTGCTACACTATCCATTTCTAATCTCTCTATATATCTGTAATTAAATAAGTTTTTTCCTAGGACACCTACTCTGTCTCCCCTTCGAATTACCCTGGATCTACTGGGGCTGGACCCCGGCACATACGGAATCCCACTGACTCAACACCGTTTATTAAAGATGTGTGTGATTGTGGTGTGGCTGGCGCTGCTTGGGCTGTGCACTCACCTTCCTATTAAAAGCTCACCTTGCCTATGGTCCACTATTGTCCCCATTCTACAGGAGAGAAGACTGAGGCTCAGCAGCCCAGGGACCTGGCCGCAGCACACAGGGAGTGCTCACACAACAGAGCTGGAATTCAAATCCAGACAGATCCAGGTGTAAGGCTGTTTTGAAGGAAAATGGTGGCGATGGTGGTGACAATGCTGAGCCTTTGGGGGGACTTTACAGTTCAGAGCATCCTGCATCCAGAGAGGGGCTGTGACCCTGGTCCATTGTTGCTGGTTGGCCCCAGCTGGAGGACAGGGTCTCGGAGCCCAAAGGAAAGGACAAGCCCACCTGAGGAAGGGGGCGTGCTTCAGGATGGCTGCAGCTGAGACCTTCCTGGGGCTTCCTGGAGGAGATGTAGACGGGGTTTGGAGTGGGAAGCGGGGAGAGAATCTTCCTAGAACTTATCCAGAACAGAGACAGTACTTCGGAAATGGCAGGAATCTGCCTCTTTGATTTCTTCCTCTCACTCAGAAATCACATCAGGCCAGGAAAACCTAGTGATGGATTGTGGGGACCTAATTGGGATTTAATCTGCTGGTTTTGTCCATTTGGAGAGGGTGGAGCAGCGAGGAAATCTGCCAGACCTGGAGCCAGATGCCTGGATAATTTGGTTAGCGCCAAGGCTGTGTGGACAGACGGCCTGACAAGTGTCCTGGGAGGACCAAGGGAGGGAGGCAGGGGCCACAGAGGCACGAACTCTCGTAGCAAGGGAGTCATGCGGTCCGCTTCCATGGTGCCCCGTGCCTGGCACAGGCCCCAGGTAACCGACTCTTCCCCCAAACTTGGGAGGGAAGGATGAGTTTTATTTCTAGTTTGACAATGAGGAACCTGAGGCCTCAAGTGGTCCACAGTCTCCTGGAGGATGAACAGCTGAGGGATGAGACGCCCAGACAAGCCCAGGCTAGGGAGGACTTTGGGGGTGATGAGGAGTCTCCCAAGGCTGCCAGCCCATTCCTCCTCTGGCCTAGAGGGACGGAGGGGCCTTAGCATTTCTGCTCCCCATCTCTCCCTTCACCCTCACCCCCCACCCAGGGGACCCAGAACAGGTTCAGGCTCAGGGAACTTGCCTCTCAATGCTGCCTGAGTACAGGGGATCCCTGTCACCCCCTCCCACGTGTATTTGTGATTCTGGGGAAGATTTATTTTATTTTACATTTTTATTTATTTATTTTTGGCTGCGCTGAATCCTGGTTGCTGCACGTGGGCTTTCTCTAGTTGCTGCAAGCGGGGGCTGCTCTGATTGAGGTGCGCGGGCTCTCATTGCAGAGGCTTCTCTTGCCGCACAGCGTGAGCTCCTGGATGCAGGAGCTTCTGTGGCTGCGGCACACGGACTCAGCTGCCCCACAGCATGTGGAATCTTCCCAGACCAGGGATTGAACCCGGGTCCCCTGCATGGGCAGTTGGATTCTTTACCACTGGATCACCAGGGAAGTCCCCGGGGACAATTCAAAGTCCTCTCTTTGTTCCTGAATTGTTGCCACAGCTGTCCAGCTCTGGGGGGAGCCATTTTTAAGCTGGTTAAGGGACAGAGGAGCCTGGTGTGCTGCAGTCCACGGGGTTGCAAAGAGTCAGACACAACTTAGCGATGGAACAACAAGGGACTTTTTCTTTCTTTCTCTTTTTGGTCATGCCTCAGAGCTAGCCAGATCTCAGTTCTCTGACCAGGGGCTGAACCCAGGCCGCGGCTCTGAAAGCCAGACTGCTAACCACAAGGCCGCTAGGGGACTCCCTAGGGGGACTGTCCTATATCCTGCTTTGTTTTTCTTCAAATGACAGGTCAAAGCAGCTCTGAGTGTGGTAGGCAGGGAATCAGATGTGACCCAGGGCAGCCTAATTCTGTGGACGGAGGAGACAGTGGCGGCCCCGCGGAGCTGTGGGCTCTCTGTGAGGCCCCCCACGAAGACTAACGGGGTTCTGAGCCCTGGCGGCAGGCCTGGGGCCAGCGCACCCACGGCTGGCCCGGTCCCCACTCTCCACTCCCGCTGGCCTCACCCTTTGGGAGGCCCCAGCCCCATGGGAGCAGTTTCCTAATATGAGTGCTGGCCCTGGGGGATTTGGTCTCAGTCCTGCCAAATCTGGGCCCCACTCCACAAGGAAGAAGGTGAAGAAGCAGGCCCAGCCGTTGGCTTTCTCAGAGCCCTGGGCCCAAAGCCCGACTCAGCCCCACTTGCCAGCCCCCCTTTTTCTTCCTCATCTGCAGCCTGGAGACTGTTGTCTGGTTCCACCTTCCGAGGCTCTCTGAGGGCAAAGCGACCTGGTCATCACAGTCTCTCATCCAGTATGTTCTTGATTTTGCCTCCCGGAGACTCACGCGTTTGGAAAACAGAGGCCCAGAATGCTTTGGAGCCCAGCCACCTGATCTGAAGAGCCGACTCATTGGACAAGCCCCTGATGCTGGGAAAGAGTGAAGGCAAAGGGAGAAGGGGGCAGCAGAGGATGAGATGGTGACATAGTATTACCAGCTCAGTGGATACGAGTTTGAACAGACTCAGGGAGACAGTGCAGGACAGAGGAGCCTGCTGCAGTCCACACAGTCACAAAAAGTTGGACATGACTGAGCAACTGCCCAACAGTAGAGAATCTGGCTGACGGCAGAACTCACGGGGCTGCAGCTGGCAGTGATGACGTGAAATTCTTATTTTACGGCAAGAGGAGACACATTTAAACATAAACTTTTTCTTTGCCCATTTGGGCTTCCTCCCTCCCGTTCAGTGTATGCTCTATGTCTGCCTTAACCAGGCCTTCTTAGTATCGAGATAGCATTCCTTCTTAATCTCACCAAGGGTCACAGTTCCCTTGGAGATAACCTCTCTTCTTAATCTCCTAAGAGGCCACAGCAACCCAGGACTCACCATTTGCTTTCCACATGTAGACCTAGATTGTGCAGTCAACACGTCATCTGATGTATAACCCTGTTTGTCTCAAACATGTGTGTCACTGTGCTTTGACCTCTAAGGGGAAGAACAGTTCTCAGAGCTTTTTGTAAAATTGCTTCCTATGTTATAATCCTCTGTGTGTGTGTGCGTACCCATGTGCTCAGTTGCTCAGTCGTGTCTGACTCTTTGAGACCCCGTGGACTATAGCCAGCCAGGCTCCTCTGTCCATGGGATTTCCCAGGCAAGAATACTGCACTGGGTTGCCATTTTCTACTCCAGGGGGATCTTCACGGACCCAGGGATCAAACCAGCCTCTCCTGCATTAGCAGGCAGGTTGTTTTTTTTTTTTTAACCACTGTGCCACCTGGGAAGCTCTAAAATCCTCAGGTTGGCTCCAATAACATTTTCCATTTCTTTCTTCGATGGACTACTGATTGATTTTTCATCAACAGTAGTGATGAAGGACCTGGGTCTGGTCAGAGGCCATTGGTCATCAGCCACCCACAGACCTAGCCTCAGGGTGCCCAAGAGGGGTTTGGCTGGGCCTGTGCCTAGCCTTTGATAGGGGCGGTCGAGCACCTGGAGAAACCAGCCTGCAAGGTGGGACATGCTGGGGACTCAGTGGTCATCCAAAGAGAGGGGAAGGGGCAGGGGCCTTGGTGCCCAGGCCCCACCATCTCTCTTGGTCCCCACATCACCTCCACACGAGGGACCCGGATATAACACCTGCGGGGACACTTGGGTTGTCCCTGTGGGCTCTCACCCAGCATCTGAGCCTTACAAGATGATTCCTTCTTATTTTTGCTTCAGATTTTTTTTTCCCACTGTGCCACGCAGCATATGGGATCTTAGTTCCCTGACTAGGGATAGTACCGGCATCCCCTGCATTGGAGTCTTAACCACTGGGCCACCAGGGAAGTCCCAGATCCCATCTTGTTAGGAACAATTACTATGAGGTTCAGTTCAGTCACTCAGTCATGTCTGACTCTTTGCGACCCCATGAATCGCAGCACGCCAGGCCACCCTGTTCATTATCATCTCCCGGAATTCACTCAGACTCACGTCCATCGAGTCCGTGATGCCATCCAGCCATCTCATCCTCGATCGTCCCCTTCTCCTCCTGCTCCCAATCCCTCCCAACATCAGAGTCTTTTCCAATGAGTCAACTCTTCGCATAAGGTGGCCAAAGTACTGGAGTTTCAGCTTTAGCATCATTCCTTCCAAAGAAATCCCAGGGGGGATCTCCTTCAGAATGGACTGGTTGGATCTCCTTGCAGTCCAAGGGACTCTCAAGAGTCNATCTGAGATCCAAAAGGCACCCAGCAGACACTGGACTGGTTCCTGCAGGGCTGTGCAGGAGCAAAGTGAATGTGGCTCATGAGCTGTGCATTTTAAGCAGAGAAGGAAGACAGTTCAGGGAGAAAGAATGGAATTTGCAAGGGCACAGAAAGAACAACAGAATATAGTTCCAGATTACTCTTTATGGAGGAGATTGGACATTGACAGAAAGCCTGCAAATCTCACCAAAGGGGCTGTGGCCTCAGGCCACAAACAGCTGCCATTGTGCCTGCACATAACCATGTCACAGTGTGGATAAGGTAGATGATGTGGACATACACCCAAATATAAGTCAAGGGTATTTTTTACAAAATTATCCCATCACCTTATAGTCAGGTCCTTTCAAAGCCCCTCTCATTTGAGAAACCTTCACATATTTTGAAGAAAAAAGTGCTGCCAGGGGAGATGTATTAGATGCAGTGACTTAATAGTGATCGCTTTGCATGCTTACAAAAGTCACTTAACAGAGGGGGGAGCCAGGAATGCAAAAACACTTAATACAGATTTAGCTGTTATTCCTGGAAGTGCAATCTGATAATCACAGTGTTGGGATCATTAAATAAACATTTGAAAATGATTGTTCACTGCCCAGATTATCCAATGTGATGGGCAGCTCCTTTGCATGAGGCCCTGTCAGGGAATGAAAAGGACTGAGGTATTTTGATTTCTTCTTGGAGGATTCAGTGATTGACACCCAAGGACTCCAGGCAGGGCATGATCATGCAGCCCTTCTTGAGCCCGGGGACCCCAGGTCCACTGCTTTTCCTACAGAGTGGAGAACAGTAATTAATGCATGATGGACATGCAGGCTCTGGTCTAGCTAGAGCTTATGCCTCATTTTTTTTTAGTTTCTGACGGAGGCTATGGTTTTCCTCTGGGGCTTCACTGATGGTTCAGACTATTAAGAATCCTCCTGCAATGTGGGAGACCTGGGTTTGATTCCTGGGTTGGAAAGATCCCCTGGAGGAGGGCATGGCAACCCACTCCAGTATTCTGAACTGGAGCATCCCCAGGGACAGAGGAACCTGGCAGGCCACAGTCGCAAAAAGTTGGACATGACTGAGTGACTAAGCACAGCATGGTTTCCTTCAGAAATCAGCTATTCTGAAGTCTTGCTGACTTCTGTTTTCATAAAACCCCTTCCTCATCCAATAGGGCAGAGAAATTAGCATCCTCTAGTTTCTACTGGTAATTTGCATTTCTAGGGACCTTGAAGCTTGGGATATCTTTTTAATGAGATACCTGGAAAGGACTCTCCTGAGATCTTTCTGTTGAAAGTTTTACCCAACAACCTATATTTTCAAAGATCTCACAGTCCAGTTGTAAAAATAAGTACATAAAAAATAAAAAAAATAGAGGTGGTAAATGTTAATTCAAAACAATATTGCAAAAATCATCATAATACGAAATATTGCTAATTGTAGTCACAACTGGTTAAAGGCATCCTGTAGACAATGATTAAAGCTACTCAGAAGAAAGAGATGTGTTGGGAGAAGAAAGTCACTTTCATCAGGTGAAACTGCTGCCTTGGGGCATCCAGGGATGTGGCCTCCTACTCTGGGCACAGACAGCCCCCATGGTTGTTGGAGCACTTTTAACTGCAATATCGCACTTGCACCCCAGTGTTCATTTACAATAGTCAAGACATGGAAGCAAGCTAAATGTACATCAACATATCAATTGATAAAGAAGATGTGATACACAAACACACATGTGTGCACGTGTGCCCACATACCCACACACACTAGAATTCTACTTAGCCATAAAAAGGATGAAATAATGCCATTTGTAGCAAGATAGATGAACATACTAAGGGAAGTAATTCCGAGAAAGACAAACATCATATAATGTCACATATAAAAAGAAAGCTTCAAGTTTCAAGTGAAGTCACTCAGTCGTGTCTGACTCTTTGCAACCCCATGGACTGTAGTCTACGAGGCTTCTCTGCCCATGGGATTTTCCAGGCAAGAATACTGGATTGGGTTGCTATTTCCTTCTCCAGGAGATCTTCCCAACCCAGAGATTGAATCTAGGTCTCTCGCATTGTAGGTAAACGCTTTATCATCTGAGCCACCAGGGAATTAAACATGTGGAATCTAAAAAATAATACAAATGAACTTATTTGGAAAACAGAAACAGTTTCACAGACTTTGAAAACAAATGTACGGCTACCAAAATGGAAATGTGGTAGCTGGGAGGGATACATTAGGAATCTGGGATTAACAAATATACACTGCTATATAGACAACAGAGAATTAACAAGGACCTACTGTATAGCGCTGACAACGCTACTCAATATTCTGTAATAACCAAATGAGAAAAGATTCCGAAAAAGAGTGGGTATATGTGTATGCATAAATGAATCACTTTGCTGTACCCCTGAGACTGGCACAACACTGCAAATCAACCATAATATAAAATGAAAATTAAAAGTAATAAATGCAATTTCCTTCCAGATTGAATGACTCTCATGCTTTTGGCTTGTACCATTATGGCTGATTTGGGGCTTATTTCCACTCACCCACCAGTGTGTCTTCAAAAGTTTCTAACATTATATACTTGCCAACTCACTAATACATGAGCAGAATGTCCAGAGAACTATGTTTCAGTGGTCAATGCAGGTGTTTGGTTGTCTTGCAAAGTTTCAGTTCAGTTCAGTCACTTAGTCGTGTCCGACTCTTTGTGACCCCATGAATCACAGCACACCAGGCCTCCCTGTCCATCAACAACTCCCGGAGTTTACCCAAACTCATGTCCATTGATTCAGGGATGCCATCCAGCCATCTCATCCTCTGCTGTCCCCTTCTCCTCCTGCCCCCAATTCTTCCCAGCATCAAGGTCTTTTCCAATGAGTCAACTCTTCACATGAGGTGGCCAAAGTATTGAGCTTCAGCTTCAACATCAGTCCTTCCAATGAACACCCAGGACTGATGTCCTTCAGGATGGACTGGTTGGATCTCCTTGCAGTCCAAGGGACTCTCAAGAGTTTTCTCCAACACCACAGTTCAAAAGCATCAGTTCTTCAGTGCTCAGCTTTCTTCACAGTCCAACTCTCACATCCATACATGACCCCTGGTAAAACCATAGCCTTGACTAGATGGACCTTTGTTGGCAAAGTAATGTCTCTGCTTTTTATATGCTGTCTAGGTTGGTCATAACTTTCCTTCCAAAGAAAATACCAGCAGATTTTGGCAATTTGGTCTCTGGTTCCTCTGCCTTTTCTAAAACCAGCTGGAACATTTGAACAATGTTGCAAAGTTTGGTAACATTAAAAATATTGTGCAGTGCATGATCTATGAATATGATGAAAACTCCTACAAGTAGGAAAAGGACATACAGTTCTCAGAATGTCAAGGTTACCTTGATCTGGCCACAATTTTCATGTGTTGTGCCTGAAAAGACACAATTTTCATGTGTCTTTTAATTTCATGGCTGCGATCACCATCTGCAGTGACTTTGGAGCCCCCCAAAATAAAGTCGGCCACAGTTTCCACTGTTTCCCCATCTATTTGCCATGAAGTGATGGAACTGGATGCCATGATGTTAGTTTTCTGAATGTTAAGCTTTAAGCCAACTTTTTCACTCTCCACTTTCACTTTTATCAAGAGGCTCTTTAATTCCTCTTCACTTTCTGCCATAAGGGTGGTGTCATCTGCATATCTGAGGTTATTGGTATTTCTCCCAGCAATCCTGATTCCAGCTTGTGCTTCTGCCAGCCAAGTGTTTCTCCTATATGTGACTCTGCATAGAAGTTAAATAAGCAGGGTGACAATATACAGCCTTGATGCACTCCTTTTCCTATTTGGAACCAGTCTATTGTTTCACGTCCAGTTCTGACTGTTGCTTCCTAGCCTGCATACAGGTTTCTCAAGAGACAGGTCAGATGGTCTGGTATTCCCATCTCTTTCAGAATTTTCCACAATTTATTGTGATCCACACAGTCAAAGGCTTTGGCATAGTCAATAAAGCAGATATAGATGTGTTTCTGGAACTCTCTTGCTTCTTAAATGCCAGCAGATGTTGGCAATTTGGTCTCTGGTTCCTCTGCCTTTTCTAAAACCAGCTTGAACATTTGAACAATGTTGCAAAGTTTGGTAACATTAAAAATATTGTGCAGTGCATGATCTATGAATATGATGAAAACTCCTACAAGTAGGAAAAGGACATACAGTTCTCAGAATGTCAAGGTTACCTTGATCTGGCCACAATTTTCATGTGTTGTGCCTGAAAAGACACAATTTTCATGTGTCTTTTAATTTCATGGCTGCGATCACCATCTGCAGTGACTTTGGAGCCCCCCAAAATAAAGTCGGCCACAGTTTCCACTGTTTCCCCATCTATTTGCCATGAAGTGATGGAACTGGATGCCATGATGTTAGTTTTCTGAATGTTAAGCTTTAAGCCAACTTTTTCACTCTCCACTTTCACTTTTATCAAGAGGCTCTTTAATTCCTCTTCACTTTCTGCCATAAGGGTGGTGTCATCTGCATATCTGAGGTTATTGGTATTTCTCCCAGCAATCCTGATTCCAGCTTGTGCTTCTGCCAGCCAAGTGTTTCTCCTATATGTGACTCTGCATAGAAGTTAAATAAGCAGGGTGACAATATACAGCCTTGATGCACTCCTTTTCCTATTTGGAACCAGTCTATTGTTTCACGTCCAGTTCTGACTGTTGCTTCCTAGCCTGCATACAGGTTTCTCAAGAGACAGGTCAGATGGTCTGGTATTCCCATCTCTTTCAGAATTTTCCACAATTTATTGTGATCCACACAGTCAAAGGCTTTGGCATAGTCAATAAAGCAGATATAGATGTGTTTCTGGAACTCTCTTGCTTCTTCAATGCCAGCAGATGTTGGCAATTTGGTCTCTGGTTCCTCTGCCTTTTCTAAAACCAGCTTGAACATTTGAACAATGTTGCAAAGTTTGGTAACATTAAAAATATTGTGCAGTGCATGATCTATGAATATGATGAAAACTCCTACAATTAGGAAAAGGGCATACAGTTCTCAGAATGTCAAGGTTACCTTGATCTGGCCACAATTTTCATGTGTTGTGCCTGATAATGTTTATTTCTGCTGCTTTGCTTGTTTAGCATCATGTCATCAATAAATTTTGCTGCACAGGGTGTGTTTTTCCTGTTGTGAAACATTTTTGCATTGTTGATGCTTTGAGTAATAATTTTCCAGTAACTAAAATTTCTGAGTATGTGACTGCAATTCAAAGAAATTTCATCCTAACTCCTAGACTTAATTTAAGAGCTAACTAGGCTATGGAGGTTGCAACAGTGAATAAAATTCAATGCCTGCCTTTCTGTCCCTCAGAAAAATCAGCATTAAAACGAAATGGCAGAGGACAAGATGGTGGAGGAGTAGGTGAATGTGGAGCACACCTCTCTCCATGGATACATCAGAAATACACCTTCAGACACAGAAGACCTTGCAGAACACCAGCTGAGAGTGGGCAGGAGTACCTGCCCACCAGGAAAGAATATATAGAAACAGACAAAACTCAGTAGGATGAAGGCAATAGGGGGAAAAGCAGGGGAGTTAGTAGGACTGGACCTGCCCTCGGTAGGTGGGGGAACTGAATCAGGGGTTCGATCCCCACATCTAGGCAATTGTGTGGGACAGAGGAGAAGCATTGAGCTGACAGTGAAGCAGCTCATCTGTGACAATCTAAAGGGCAAGGGTGGGGCGATTTGAGAAGGTAGCGTTAAGATGTGTTTATTATCATATGTGAAGCAGATCGCCGGTCCAGGTTTGATGCATGAGACAAGGTGCTCAGGGCTGGTGCACTGGGATGATGATCCTGGGGCATGAGATGGAGAGGGAGGTGGAGGAGGATTCTGGATGGGGAACACATGTGCACCCCTTGCTGATTCATGTCGATGTTTGGCAAAAATCACTACAATATTGTAAAGTAATTAGCTTCTAATTAAAATAAATAGTTTTTTTTAAGTGGTGAAAAAATGTATAAAAAATAACAAAGGGAATGAGAATCACAAAGACAATCAATCCTTGCTGCATGTACCCCAGACAGGAACATGGGTCCCCTAAAAGGCACAGCAGCTGGGAGTTGGAGCGTAAGGATTGTGGACTAATCAGAGGACAAGGTCTGCTGCTGACTGCGGGGAGACAGCCTGAGGGGATGTGAGAGAGGAGTTTGTGGTGGGAAATGCCTGTGGAGGAAAACAAGGCAGACTTGGAGGCATGGCAATGCTGCTGTGTCATGCTTGGGGGGGGGAGCCATCACTGTAGCCACTTTCTCCCCTCATGCCAGCACCAGCAGCTGAAGGATAGAGAGGCTGGCCCTTTAAGCAATTGATGTGCCAAACATCAGAGTAGGACCCTAGTTGGAGGGGGAGCCCTTTAAGTGCCTGACACTCCAAACAACATAAAAGGACCTCAGCCAGGGGGCCTTTTAAGTGCCTTAATGGGCAGAGCCTTTTTGAAGGAAGTCTCCATTACTGCCATTAACCCTACCATAGTTTGGCTTCAGGCCAAACTACAAGGAGGGTACACAGTCC
>SJYV01015118.1:0-11751 GCA_006410875.1 Neotragus pygmaeus
ATAAATGCATGAATTAACATTGTTTTTCACCAAGAAATGTTCAAACTGAAGACAGAAACTGTCAAATATTAGTACATGGCTGAGAATAAATGCCAGGACATTGGATTGTTGTAAGAATTTTGTATTTTATAAATGAGACAAGATAAGTAGCATCATTTGGGAAATTGGCTTTAAACTGAAAACAAATTGTACTCTAAAATAAAGTTTGTTTTTAGGGTAGGGAAAGAATATTAGAAACAACATTAGCCAAGTTTAAGCAAATAAGATGGAAATGGACCTTTCTAAATTTTGGATTTATAAATTTGGCTTTCCTGGCATTATATTTTGTGTAAAAATTCATAAAACCGAATTTGGAGGTCTAATCTGGGTTATTGTTGTTGTTAGTCACTAAATCTTGTCTGACTCTTTTGCAACCCCTTGGACTGTGGCCTGCCAGGTTTCTCTGTCCATGGGATTCCTAGGCAAGGATATTGGAATGAATTGCTATCTCCTTCTCCAGGGGATCTTCCCAACCCAGGGATTGAACCCATATCTCTTATATTGGCAGGGATTCTTTGCTACTAAAACAATAGGGAAGCCCTTTAATCTGGGAAAGCTAAATAAATTCACCATTCTTGGCAGCCAAAGGAGCAATTACTTGGCTATATTCTGAAAGACTTTGTTTTTGACCCTGCTCTAGGAAAATAAGAAACATTGAATTTGGATTTACCATTTAAAAACATTTTAAATTAAATAATCCTTTAATGAATTTGTCCGTTGTATGTTAATGTATGTATCTGTATATAGAGATGTGATTGTGAAAGTATGAATGTAAACAATATATATGAATATGATATTTGAATTTTTGTCTATACTAGTATGTTAAGGGTTGTCTGATGTGAGAAACTGACCTGTTTCCTGAACAGTATGATTGTAGACTAAAAATAAATTAATTTGACATCCTTCCGACTTTGATCTGGAGGAAATGTGCTAGTTTTCAAAATGTATGAGCCTAAGGTCTCCATAACACGTGTACCTGTTAACCATATGTTTTGTATTCTCCAGAGTTATACCATTACCGTGTGCTTTATATTCTCCCGAGCTCCATTTCATGTCACCTTGCCTTCATTCTGGGCAAGGCATTCCTACCAGGAGAGAACTTCGAATGTAAAAAGCAGAGGGATTTGTGTGACTTAAGGAAAGTTACGAAGCCCAGGGCAAGTAAAATATATTTGAAATGTAATTAATCACTTTGTGTCCAGTTATACATAATAGAATTTGCTTTTTTTTTTGGAGTGGTGGTATGAACTGAAATGTTACCTTTACTTGTAATAATGTAAATACATTTTATTTAGTCTTTTATATTAGTCAGTATGTTAACAGATATATTTGGATGTTATAGGTTCTATGATATGTTTCTTTGTAGGCAATGCTTACAAGTTATCATGTGAATGAGCTTCTGAGTGAAACCTGGCTTGGTAAGACTATAATATTTTATAATCTATTTTATTTTGTACTATTGAATTTTGCATTTTGGGCCTAGTCAATTGAATTCTTTACAGGTATAATTTTATTAAATAATAAATTGATTAAATTTAAGTTTTATGGAAGGAAACTTGGAAATAAATTGAAAGATATTAATTCTAATTGAAAATAGTCCGCTATTCTGAAATTAATTTATTTGGTGATGTCATTTCTTCAGATAGGAACTGTCATTGGTAAATGTGGTCATTATTATGGTAATTCATGCTATGCTGATTGGTAGTGACACCTTTTCATAAATAAGTCACTGATAATAAAATTCTTGGGCTGACTTTCAAGTACAGTCCCAAGAATATTATACAAGGAAGCCAGTGTNTCTTCAGATAGGAACTGTCATTGGTAAATGTGGTCATTATTATGGTAATTCATGCTATGCTGATTGGTAGTGACACCTTTTCATAAATAAGTCACTGATAATAAAATTCTTGGGCTGACTTTCAAGTACAGTCCCAAGAATATTATACAAGGAAGCCAGTGTATAGCATATTTAATACATATGAATGGTGACATTTATATCTGGAAAACAATTACAGTCATTTGGAAAGCTAGAACAATTACAAGCTAAACATGTAGAATTATATTCGGATCAAAAAAAAAAATTCTAGGACAAAGCAATGGCAGTAAATTTGACCAAAAGTCAAACACTATGTATTCTCTAAAGTCTATCATGGCATCTTTCCTCCTAGCCATTATTCACATCCTATTATATCACATCACTATCTGTTTACCTGTATTTGTATTCCATATCAATTTGATGAGTTTTTGGAGGAGAAAGAGCTTGCCTTAATGATACTGGTACCATTATATCATCATCTAGAACAAAGCGTTAGTTCCAGAACCCAGATGAATGACAGTGTAATTTTTAAAGAGTGTGACTTAAAACTGTATCATGGAGTGAATTGGGAGTAAAACACAGGGTGAAATAATAAGCAAATTATAAAATAAAATGAATGTAAAGAATTTAAAATTCCATTGAAGAACACAATTTTTACTTTAGGGTTCTTTAAAACTCAGGTCCCCTAAAATATCATACCCTTTCAGATTTTGACTTTCCACTCAATTTATATCAAAGATGATTGATTCATTAAATAACAAATCTACCTGTAATACATTTTCAACTGTAAGACTCAGACTCACAGTGACCACTGGGTGGATCCAACTGGAACCCCAGGGTTGGTATGAAAATTATAGTAAAGTGGAGATACTTGAGAATAAACAGATGTTAAAAAAAAAAAAAAAACCTTCTCAAAACTTCTATCTGACTAAAAAACAGAAACTTATGGGAGATAAAGCTGCCATAAAATTCCCTTTTTGGGGTGCATCTACTCCCAAGAGAGAGAACAAAAGTAAACCTATTATACTCTCTTGGGAGAGTTTCAAGGCCAAGAAGTCAGAAAGACCAGTTGTACCTGCATAAATAAACATTGCAAATTTTAATAACTTTACATAAATAAACATTATAAAAATAACTAACTTTCTTATCTCCCATTTGCTCTCCTAAAATTTAATTTGTCTTTCCTAAAGAAACCTTATTTGTTCTTCCCACGGAAAAGAAACCTTTTTCCCCTCCGTTTTCCCTACTAAGTAAGATATATAAGCCCTTCCATCCATCCATCAAGTGTTAAGTCATGTTTGGCTCTTTGCGACCCTATGGACTGTAGCCCAAGAAGCTCCTCTGTCCGTGGGATTTTCCAGACAAGAATACTGGAATGGGTTGTCATTTTTTCCTCCAGAGGTTCTTCATGACCCAGGGATCTGCAGGCGGATTCTTTACCTCTTGAGCCATTGGGGAAGCCCACATAAACCCTTAATAATAGCTACTTAACATTTAGCTTCTTTTGCTAGCTAACATGCACATAGAAAAGGATTATTCTTTTTTTTTTTTACTTATTAATCTATATTTTGTTGGTTTAATTAGCAAGCTCTCAGATGTGAAACCTTAGGAGGCAGAAATCAGAACATCACTGGTTTCTATGATATTTGGATAATCAAATATTCACATGGTGATAGTGAGATAACAAAGTGAGATAATCAAAGTGGCCATTGAGATACTACAAAATCTAAACTGCATAAATTTCTCATTTCCTGAAATATTTAAGTGCAGTACCCCATGTGGAAGAGCCTGATTTTGGTCATCAAAAATTTTGTATTAGGAACAATTTTGAAGACATAGTTAATTGTACTGTGAATATAATTGAATGTAAATTCAAATTCCAGTCAGCACCTGGGAGGCTGCCTTTTATCAGCTTTTCAAGCCAACGTTAACTGATTTGAATTTTGTGAAACCCAGAATATACTTTGTATAAGTCAGATAGTGTTAGTGAGAGAGGACACTAGACTTAAGAGAAATGGGTACTTTGAGGGGAATATGTACAACAGAGTCAAACATGTTTTGTTTACTAAGTGTTGCTCTAGTTGCCCCATTGCACTGAAGGGTGATCTTATACATGGAAGTTTACTACTAAATAAAAAGAAACTCAGTAAGTAAAATATTCTTCTCTGGATCTCTTGGTGATTTTGTTAAAAGTATTTTAGCTGTTATTGTCATTTCTAAACTGAAGGTAATATTACACCTTGGCATATTGGTTTACTTACTGTTCACAAAATTATTGAAAAAAGGAAATGCTAATTACATGAATGAACCTTGTAACTTTTAGGTTACTGTTTCTTGTATTAGCTTTGGTGTAATGTTTCAGATGACACTGGAGCCAAGTTCAAAAATTAACTGAACTCATTATGAGATCTAATTGATTTGTGTCAGTAAATTGAGTAAAATTTTATCTTCCAGCAACATCTCATCCAAGTGGTTTGCCAGAAGGATGTAATTTGATAGGCAACTCTAAGCCACTAGAAGACAAATTTTAAAGAAAAGTATGGCATCAATACAAATGTTCTCAGGCTGATGATATCCTGAGGCTGGGAAACCATTTCCACCATCTTGACTCTTCACTTCTTCAGTAGGCATTTTATGACTCATATTTACTTGAATTGCATTTAGGTTCTCTAATGGTTTCAAAAATCTAAAGGGAGTGTTCTAAAGAAGCCTCTTTTGTCACTTATCTCTATGACAAATTGTACTCTGAGAACAATTATGTTGGGGAAAATGTATTTAAAAGTATTCAGAATTTTAAAATGAAACAACAAAAAACTTTACCTGAAGCCTTAATACCTTTACATGTAATCCTTTAATCAATCTGGGAATAATTACATATTTAATTCTTTGCAACATTTAAGGATAGTTTAATACTTTAATTAGCTATTTACACATGGAAAAATTACAGAAGTAATTAAGGATATTCAAATTAATTAAAAGCATTAAGGGGTATTAAATGTGAAAGAACACATCTTTTTAATTAAACCTTTCCAGTTTTCAAAATCTTCTATACTTAAAAAAGAGATACTAACAGTTTTATCTGAATCAGTTATGCTAGAAATACATAACAAGTCAAGTATTAGAAAAATTTTAAAGTGAACTGGTTATAATCTTTTGGATTCACTTAAAATTTTGTTTCACCCCTCACTTATTAAAAATGTTTTGGTAAGATGAGTTTTCATCACGATTATTAAATGTTTTACTACCAATGGAAGAAGCCAGAGGCCCAAAGATTTAGACTGAAAATCTCCCAAAGAGAAAAATATACAGGAATGATGATACTGACTAGGTTGACCACAGTGTTCTTTTCATAGTGAAATTGTTGAATCCCATCTATGTCGCTGTCTCAAGCAGATAGTCAAGAGACTGGAGTGTCAGGTTTTGGAAAGTTGAAAGTGAAGTTGCTCAGTCGTGTCCGACTCTTTGCGACCCCGTGGACTATAGCCCACCAGNTATCACTGTTTTAATTATTCTTTAAGTTATTTGTATCTTTAGTATATATGCCCATTTTTAAATAGTAATTCTGCTTTATTTTTATATGTAAAATGGTTCAGTAACATTTAATAAATTTCCATTTGTGTAAGAAAATGACATTTCATTTAGCTCCCAAAACAAAGTATTGTCATTATCTTCATTCTGTGGGTTAAAGAGAGCAGGATTCAGAGACAGAGTAGCTTTCCCAGAGTCACAATGGGTAAATGTTAGAAATACTACTATCACTCAAACCTGTTTTACTTCAGCATCCATGTTCTCTCTCTTAAGCCATTCAAGCTCCAGTAGAAAATATGTCTTGTTTCTCATGGTTCTAAAAATAGTCATTTTGCACGACATTGCCCTAGTTCTATAAAACAAGACTCTAGAGAGTAATACTTCACTGGAAGGTCCTAGTTTAAGGTATGTTCTTCTATGGCAACACCTCCTATTCTGNCTTGTTTCTCATGGTTCTAAAAATAGTCATTTTGCACGACATTGCCCTAGTTCTATAAAACAAGACTCTAGAGAGTAATACTTCACTGGAAGGTCCTAGTTTAAGGTATGTTCTTCTATGGCAACACCTCCTATTCTGTAATGATTTCAGTTCCTCCTAACCCATTCTGTGTCTTCTTTGTGATACAGTGATTATAATTGCATGTAGTTCCAGGTACAGATGTTCTGTGGTTTCACAACACAGGATATGTGTTGGTCTCCTGTATATAAGAAACAATCAACGATGACTTCCAAATTCCCATTTAGGGATTTGATGGATATTTCGGAGCCAATCATTTAAATGTGGTTTAGATTAATTTTCCCTGAATACATATGAACCATTTGGAATTTAAAGGAAGTTGAGCAATTTTATAAAACCCACTGCATATTCTTCATGTGCCAAGTGGCTTAGTCATGTTAAATAGACAGTTTTTTTTACTAAGTTGAACTGTGATTTTTAACTTAGTTGTTAAGTACATGTAAACACATTTATAAATGCAAACAAAAGGAAAGAGGAAGGAGTTGACAAGTATCACAACATTTTTTAGTTTCATAGATTTATACAAATAAGAATTCACAGATTCCATAGGTTTTTAGAAATAAGAATACAGAAACACATTTTGTGAGCCAATCAAATCTGGAGTTTGGCAGCATCAGAAGAGTACACATTTCTTTCTTAAGTAGATATTTAATCAACTAGGTCAAAACTTTTGCATCAAAAAAAAATCTTTGGCATAACTTTATCTGCATTGTTGTTGTTTAGTCATTAAGTCATGTCCAACTCTTTTGTGACCCCATGGACTGTAGCCCACCAAGCTGTCCATGGGCTTTTCCAGACAAGAATACTGGATTGGGGTGCCATTCCTTCTTTAGGGGATCTTCCTGACCCAGGGATGAAACTCAAATTTCCTGTATTGCAGGCAGATTCTTTACCACTGAGCCACCAGGGAAGCCCTTATCTGCATTACAGAATAATGAAATAACCTCTAAATATTAAAAGCAGAACGTTGAAGTTTTCAAGGTAAACATATCTGTTCCTTTTAGAATACTTTGCTAGTATATGGAGCTGCATTATATTTTAATGTATTCCTAATCATTCTAGATATTTTAGATGGATTAAAAGTTATAGACTTTTTCTTCACTTTTTATATAAGTGCATGTGTGCAACCCTATGGACTGTGTACTCCATCAGACTCTTCTGTCCATGGGGGTCTCCAGGCAAGAATACTGTAGTGGATTGCCATTCACCGGAGGATTGTCTTCCTCCAGGAGATCTTTCCATCCCAGGAAAAGATGGAAAGATCTTTCCATCCCATCTCTTGTCTCCTGCTTTGACAGATGAGTTCTTTACCACTAGTGCCACCTTCCTTTTATTTTGTTTGTTTGTTTAGTTTCTAAGTCTTGTTTCACTCTGCGACCCCATGGACTGCAGCACACCAGGCTTCATGTCCATTGAGTCGGACATGCCGTCCAACCATCTCATCCTCTGTCATCCCCTTCTCTTTCTGCCCTCAGTCTTTCCTAGCATCAGGGTCTTTTCCAATGAGTCGGCTCTTTGCATCAGGTGGCCAAAGTACTGGAGCTTCAGCTTCAGCATCAGTCCTTCCAGTGAATATTCAGGGTTGATTTCCTTTAGGATGGACTGGTTTGATCTCCTTGCAGTCCAAGGGACTCTCAAGAGACTTTTCCAACACCACAGTATAAAGGCATCATTGTCTTACCATTTTTCCCTTTCTTGCTTTATTTTTTTAAATTGAAATATAGTTGACCTATAATACTAAGTTAGTTCCAGGGGCACAACATAGTGATTTGGTATTTGTATATATTAGAAGAATGATTTCCATGATATGTATAATTACTATCTGTCACCATGCAAAGTTATTACAATATTATTGACTAAATATCCCATGCTCTACAGTTCATCCTCATAAATAATTTATTTTGTAGCTGGAAGTTTGTACCTCTTAATCTACTTCATCTAGTTCACTTATCCCAACTCCCAAATTTAGCAATCACCTGTTTATTCCCTGTAGCTGTAAGTCTGTTGTTCTTTTGATTTGTTAGTTCATTTGTTTTAATGAAACTGTAAAGGGGATTATTTTCTTAATTTCTCTTTCTGATAGTTCATTGTTAATGTATGGGAACACAGCATATTTCTGTATATTAGTTTTGTATCCAGCATGGTTTTTGCTCAATTTGTTTATTTCTTACAGTAGTTTTTTTGGTGGCATCTTTAGAAATATATAAATATATGTAGACAGTGACAGTTTTCCTTTCCAACTTGAATTAATATTGCTTCTTCATTTGTCTGATTGTGTATTCAGATTGGGTGACTCCCATATTCTGTCATCCACTTCAATGGTCTGTTCCTCTGTATCATCTAATCTACTGTTTATTCATTCTAGTGTATCTTTTATTTCAACTATTGTATTCTTCAGCTCTATTTGATCCTTTTTTATATTTTCTAACTCTATGTTAAACTTCTCACTGTGTTTCTCCTTTTTTCTCCAGAGCTTTTTGAGTCTCTTTATGATCATTTTACCTGATTGATTGCTTATCACTTTTTCGCTAAGTTCTTCTGGAATTTTATCTGGTTCCTTTTGAATATATTCCTCTGTTGCCTAATTGCACCTAATTATCTGTTTTTATTTCTGTGTGTTAGATAGGGGGTTCACTTTTCTGACCTTGGGGAAGCAGCACACTTCCCTCTGGTCATCAGAGCTGTGTGCCGGCATACGGGCTTCATGGGCCCTTGTGCTGTGGGAGGGCTGACTATTATGGGGGCACTGGCCCCAGCCCTGCCTCATGGGGACGCTGCTGGTACTGGTGGGCAGAGCCATGTCCCAGCGTGCTAGCTGTTGTGCCCAGGGTTATCGTAGTCATGGGGCTGGCTCACTAGTAGGCAGGGCTGTGTCATGAAGAGGCTGTCAGTAGGGCCTGGGAGTTCCTGGAGTTGGTGCTGGCCTACTGGCAGATGAGGCTGATTCTGGACCTTCTGNTGCCCAGGGTTATCGTAGTCATGGGGCTGGCTCACTAGTAGGCAGGGCTGTGTCATGAAGAGGCTGTCAGTAGGGCCTGGGAGTTCCTGGAGTTGGTGCTGGCCTACTGGCAGATGAGGCTGATTCTGGACCTTCTGATAGGTGGGGCAGAGTCCCAGGACTGCTGGCTATGTGGCCTGCAGGGCCTGGAACTGGTGTCAGCCCCCTGGTGGGTGGATAAGCTCTCAGCACTAGTAGGCTAGAGAGAAGACTCCAAAATTTATCTTGTCAGTACCAGTGTTTCCATGGTAATAGGTGTTCCCCAAAATGGCTGCCACCAGCATATGTGTCCCCAGGGTGAGATCCACTTGCCTCCTGTCTCCCTGGAAGGTTCTCCAAGGTCAGCAAGTGGGTCAGACACAGGACCCTTTCAGATTACTGCTTATGCACTGGTTCTTGGAGCCTGTGTGATTTTCCATGCATCATTTTATGAGTCGAGTCTCTATTTCTTATGGCTCTCCTGTTTGCAAGCCCCACTGGCCTTCAAAGTCAGACATTCATCTTCCCAATGCAGGAGCATGATATGGGGCTCAAACTCCTTTATCCTAGAGGAGAACCTCTGCAGTTGTGATTATCTTCCCATTTGTGGGCCATCTTCCTAAGGATGCGAGTCTTGACTGTACTGAGTCTCTGCTCCTCCAATCCACCTTGTTGTGGCTTCTCATATGTTTACTAAGTGAGAAAGCCAAGGTTTTGGCTCAGTTTTATCTGTCTTCAAAGATTATACTCTGTTAATTACATCATACTGTTTAAAAAAGCCAGCTGCATATTTGAATCTTAAACGTTGTAAAGAGCAACTGTTTNTTCTCATATGTTTACTAAGTGAGAAAGCCAAGGTTTTGGCTCAGTTTTATCTGTCTTCAAAGATTATACTCTGTTAATTACATCATACTGTTTAAAAAAGCCAGCTGCATATTTGAATCTTAAACGTTGTAAAGAGCAACTGTTTCAATGACTTATTACATTTCTAGAGATTTATACATAAAAAATAAACTAACTTGCCAAACTTTCCGTTTATTTGGGGAACTGCTAATTGACAATATAGCTTACTCTATGTTTTTGATCCCTTATAAATCTCTAAACTTTTCTTAGATCATACCTAGTTGTTTAAGATCTTATTTTTTCTGGATGGGTAAAAAAAATCCCCAGTAAACTCTGGTTCTTCACCATAATTAATTGGGGATTACAGGGCACAATGGGACGTNTTTTGATCCCTTATAAATCTCTAAACTTTTCTTAGATCATACCTAGTTGTTTAAGATCTTATTTTTTCTGGATGGGTAAAAAAAATCCCCAGTAAACTCTGGTTCTTCACCATAATTAATTGGGGATTACAGGGCACAATGGGACGTTTTACTTTAAAAAATTTGTATTGAAACAGCTGCTTCTTTCATTACCAGGAGATCTGTACCCTTTCAGCTGCTAGTTCTGACATTTCTGTTTCCCCATTTCTCTACAAAATGAGCATCTCTAAGAATTCTAAAGGGTCTTTTCATGATTAACTTGCAGTGGTATTTTAATAGGGCCTTTTGTGCACTTTATATAATAAGAAAATATGTAAAACTCAAAGGCTAATAACTTCCAAGACTTCATTTTGGTCAGCGACTCAAATTTTTGGAACTTGTTAAAGTCTCTCTCTCTCTCTCCCTCTCTTTTTTTGTATAGGTAGGCCAAGGTTAAGAAGTCACATTGCAAATCTATGATATCTATGAATGCATAGATGTGTAAAAGAAAAATAAGATCAGTGAGTAAAGTCTCTCCCTTATAACCTACCCTGTCTACCTTTGGAATTAAGCACATTTCTGAAGATATCCTTATCCCAAGATTCCCATGACCAGGTTTTTCAATTCTAAATACTGTTGTGAAAGGACTTTGTGATATAATTAAGGTTGGTAATCAGCTGACTTTAAAACAGGGAGATTATCAAGGATCTTGAAATATTCAGGTGGGTCCTTGGAAGGAGTAGAAAGGGACAAAAAAGAGTCAGAAAGATGGGACAGAAGTTGAAATAAGGGAAATTCTAAGTGTGAGAAAGACTTGACTCATCATTACTGGAGGGTGGCCATATAGAAAGCAATAGAAAATCTTTATTCAGCAGCTAAATAACTAGCTTTGACCTGCATTGATTTCTTGTCAAGCATTCACCTTTGTGTACTTGCACGAATACTAACTGGAAAACCTTTAAGAAAATATCTTCAAGTAATGAAAATACTACACTAAAGATGATGCCAAAGGAAAATATAAAGTTCATCCAACCCTAGATAATACTGTGAGTCAACACAGTATCTTCCCAGTTGCCTTCCAATCCCTATTTTCCCAGTCCTCATTTTGGAAATACTGTTTTTACTTTCTGTGTCTTGATTTAAGGATTCAGAATCCTCATTCTGTACCTTGGCAAGAAGTCTCTTACTAAAGTTCCACTGAATTTGTTTTTGCTTATACAGGTGCTCATAGTGTCACATGTTTCTTATTAATAAACCTTATATGAAACTGGGCTTTCCAGATGGCACTAGTGGTAAAGAATCCACCTGCCAATGCAGAGATGTAAGAAACGTGGGTTCGATCCCTGGGTCAGGAAGATCCCCTAGAGGGAGGGCAAAGCAACCCACTTCAGTAGTTTTGCCTGGAGAATCCCATGGACAGACAGAGCCTGGCAGGCTACAGCCCATAGGGTCTCAAGAAGTCAGACACAACGGAAGCGACTTAGAACCCATGCACACAGGCATATAAAACTAAATTTTCTTTGTTGAATCCCTCTTTCTGTTGAATTACAAGAAATATATCATTCTATGATTATATCTCATTTACTTTTATGAATAAATGTTGAATTTTTAAAAAAGAGTATATGACTTC
>SJYV01015119.1:10053-32005 GCA_006410875.1 Neotragus pygmaeus
TGAAGCTGAAACTCCAATACTTTGGCCACCTGATGCGAAGAGCTGGCTCACTGGAAAAGACCCTGATGCTAGGAGGGATTGAGGGCAGGAGGAGAAGGGGACGACAGAGGATGAGATGGTTGGATGGCATCACCGACTCGATGGACATGGGTTTGGGTGGACTCCGGGAGTTGGTGATGGACAGGGAGGCCTGGTGTGCTGCGGTTCATGGGGTCGCAAAGAGTTGGACACAACTGAGCGACTGAACTGAACTGAACTGAGTGGGAAGTTGCTGTACAACCCAGGGAGCTCAACCTGGTGCTCTGTAACAACCTAGAGGGATGGGATGGGGTGGAGGCAGAGTAGGAGGGAGGTTCAAGAGGGAGGGGACATTGATATATACTTATGGCTGATTCATACTGCTGTATGGCAGAAACCAGAACAATGTAAAGCAATTATCCTATGTTTAAAAAAATGAAATAAAAAATCCAGGAGTGGAATTGCTGTATCATATGGTAGTTCTACTTTAATTTTTGAGGAACCACTACACTACCTTCCATAATAGCTGCACCGATTTATATTACCAACAGTGTACTGGGCTTCCCTGATGGGTCAGCAGTAAAGAACCTGCCTACAGTGCAGGAGACCTGGGTTTGATCCCTGGGTTGGGAAGATCCCCTGGAGGAGGGCAGGGCAACCCACCCCAGTATTCTTACCTGGAGAATCCCATGGACAGAGAAGCCTGGCAGGCTGTAGTCCATAGGGTCTCACAGAGGCAGATACGACTGAAGCAACTAAGCAGCAGTAGCAACAGTATACTAGGGTTCCCACTTCTACACATCCTTACCAGCACTTGTTATTTGTAGACTTCTTGATGATAGGCATTCTGACAAGTGTGAGAGAGTATTTCATTATGGTTTTGACTTGCCTTTCTCAGATGATTAGCAAATGCTGAGCATCTTCTCATGTACCTGTTTGTTAACTGTATTATCTTCTTTGGAAAAATGTCTCAGGTCTTCTGTCCATTTTTTTTTTAACAGGCAGATAATTGCTTTAGTGTTGTGTTATTTCTGCCATACAGCTATGTGAATCAGCCATAAGTATATATATATATCCCCTCCCTCTTGAACTTCCCTCCCACTTCCCACACCAGCCCACCCCTCTAGGCCATCACAGTGCTGGGCTGAGCTCCCAGTGTTACACAGCAGGGAGCTGTCTATTTTACACAGCGGGGTGTAGATATGTCAGTGCCACTCTCTCAACCTGCCCCATCCTCTTACTCCCCTGCTCTTTCCCCAAGTCCGTTCTCTACATCCGTGTTTCTATTCCTGTCCTGCAAATAGGTTCATCAGTACCATTTTTCTATATTCTGGAAGTATGGGTTAATATAAATATTTGTTTTCCCCCTTCTGACTTCCCTCTGTATAGTTCCTTACTTCTTTTTTGAAAATTTATTTAATTGGAGGATAATTGACTTATAATATTGTGTTGGTTTCCGCCATCCATCAACATGAATCAGCCATAGGTGTACATGTCTCCTCCCTCTTGAACCTCCCACCCCTCTAAGTTGTCACAGAGCACTGGGTTTGAGCTCCTTGTATCTTCTGTCTATTCTTAAATTATTTTTTCCATATTGATTATATGAGCTGTCTATGTAGTCTGGATACTAACCCCTTATTGGGCATATCATTTACAAATATTTTCTCCCATTCTGTAGGCTATTTTTTCATTTTGTTGTTGATTTCCTTTGTGGTGCAGAAGTCTTTAAATTTAAATCAGTTTCATTTGTTTATTTCTGCTTTTGTTTCTTCTGCCTGAGGAGACAGAGCTTTAAAAATATTGCTATGATTTATGTCAGAGAGTATGCTGCCTTAGCCTTCATTTCTGAAATGATTCTTTTCTCTTATTGCCCCAAGTTGTCACTACATTTCTGAATTTTTCTAATCCTGCTGTGTATTGTTCTTCTATGTTTCTTTAATTTTATTAATGTCTTCGAACTAATTTTTAAACAGTATATTTTAGATTTGTTGTTCTTTGAGTGTGTCTTTCTGGAACGCTTTTTTTCCCTTTTTAAAAAATCAAAATATAGTTGATTCACAAAACTGTTAGTTTCAGGTGTACAGCAAAGTGATTCACTTACATATATCTATATTTTTTCAGATTATATTCCTTTATATAACTTACATGTGGAATCTAAAAAATAATACAAATGAATCTACATACAGAACAGAAACTGACTTACAGACATAGAAAACAAACTTATTGTTACCAAAGAGAAGAGGGAGGGAGGGACAAATTAGGAGTATGGGATTAACATATACACACTACTTATCATAAAACAGATAAGCAACATGGAATGCTTTTGATTCTTTTTTCTCCTTATAATAATTTTGTGTGGCATTTGATCTTGGTAATTTTCCATTCATTTTTCTTACAGCTTTATTGAGATATTATTCACATACCGTAAAATTCACCCATTTAAAGTATACAATTCAGTGGTTTTTAGTATATTCAGAGTTGTGCAGCCATCATCACAATCTGTTGCTCACTCTTCAGTGTACTAAGCTTTCCTGAACTTTCAGAAAGAAGTATGGTTCAGGGTGGCTTTTCTAACTTCACAGAGGTACCCTTTCTGTTTTTAATGTATGCTAAAGGAATATAATGACTTACTTGATTAGAGTCTTGGTTGTGGTCCTCTCTCCCATTCTCAGACCTTCTCTTTCCTCCTCCTTTATTGTCCCTGTTCTGCTCATCTGAATTCTATTCTCAACAATTTCTCCTCAGTGTGGGACTGTGTGAGTAGGGAGATCTGGTGCCTCATTTTCAAGAGTTCATTAAGGGTTAGACAGCTCCATCCCTTTCAGACCTTCTGACAAGAGATTCCTTGTATTCATTCAGTTTTTATTGGAAGGTAAAACCCCTCCCATTTCAACTACTGTTCTTAAAATGAACTGCCACACTTTTTTTTCATTAAAATTTTTTAATTCAAGTATAGGTGACTTACAATATTTGTTTCAGATGTACAACACAGTGATTCTATATTTGTACAGGTTATGCATCATACAAAGGTATTATAATATTATTGACTGTATTCTTGGTACCATAAATTACAACCTTGTGCCTTATTTATTTTATAACTGGTAAATTATATCTTTTAATCCCCTTCACCTACTGAACCCTTCCTCCCATTTTTCTCCCTTCTGGCAACCACTAGTTTGTTCTCTGTATCTATGAGTCTGTTTCTGGGTTTTGGGGCGCTCGTTTTTTTTTATATTTTAGATTCCACATATAAGTGAAAACATACAATATTCATCTTTCTCTGACTTATTTCACTTAGCATAATACCCTCCAGATCCATCCATACTGTCACAAATTGCAAGATTTCATTCTTTTTTATGGCTAAGTGGTGTTGGGAAAACAAGATAGCTATATGTAAAATAAAACTAGACCATTTTTTCACATTGTTTACAAAAATAAAGTCAAAATGAATTAAAGACTTAAATATAAGACCTAAAACCATAAAACATCTAGAAGAAAACATAGGCAGTATGTTCTTTGAAGTCAGTCTTAGCAATATTTTCTTTTTTGATAAGTCTCCTCAGGCAAGGACAACAGAGGCAAAAGTAAACAAATGGGACCATATTAAACTAAAAAGCTTTTGCACAGGAAAGGGAACCATCAGCAAAACAAAAAGCTACTGAATGGGAGAAGAAATTGGCAAATGATATGTCTGATAAGGGGTTAATATCCAAAATATATTAAGAACTCAGACAACTCAATACAATTTGATTACAAAATGGGCAGAAGATCTAAACAGACATTTTCCAAAGAAGACACACAGATGACCAACAGGCACGTGAAAAGATGCTCAACATCATTAATCATGAGGGATATGCGAATCAAAACCACCTCAAATGCAATGAAACAGCACCTGTCAGAATGCCACACTTTTTAGTGAATACTGTTTGCTATTTTAAAATTCTCCCGTTTTTAGGTCTTTCAGATGGTCAATTCTTTCTGCTTACACAGATGCCCATTACTAGTTGATCTTGTGGTTATGATGATCTTCCCTTATCTGTTTTTGAATTTCATGGGGATACATTGTCACTTAGTTTTGTTATAAATATTATCTATGAATTTTTTCTTTTGTGTTTTTATTAAAGTATAACAACATACATGCAGAAAAATACACAAACACAGGACAGCTAAATCAGTTTTCACATCTAAACATATCCATATAATCAGTGTCCAAATTAAGATACAAAACATTACTAACTCCTCAGAAGTTGCCCTCAGGTCCAATTTCACTCATAATCTCCCACTAAGGGTGAACATCATACTAGTTTTTAACCAGCATACACAAGTTTCACCTGGGTCTGAACTCTATGCTTTTCTGTGTTTTTTTCCCCTCAAATTATGTTTGTAAAATTTAACAAATTAATATTTGTTATTACTTATAATTGAAGAACTATAGTCTGTTTAACCTTATTGTTAACAGTATTCACTGTGTGGATACACCAAAATTTATTTATCCATTCTATTATGTATGGGCATTTAGAGTAGTGTTCACTCTGGGGTATTACAAATAATGGTGCTATGAGCATTCTTGTACAATCCTTTTGAAGATAGAAGGCTCTCATCCCTCTTAGGTATATACTTGGGAGTGAAACTGTCATGGGAGTATATATATGTTCAACTTTTGTACAACACTACTACCACCAACCCTGACCCCCAGGCTGTCTTTATTGTTTCCTTTCTTCTATATACTTTAGGCTTATTTTGTTCTTGTTTTCTCCTACTTAAGGTAGTATCTTAGTAACTGATTTTACCTTTTTTCTAATATAACTACTGAAAGTTATACACTTCCTTCTTAGCACTGCTTCAATTGTATCTCACAAGTTTTGATGTATTTCACTATCATTCAGTTAAAAATACTTCCTAATTTTCTTTGTGATTTCTTCTTTGATGGGTTATTTAGAAGTATGTTGTTTAACTTAAAAAAATTTAGGGACTTCCTAGGTACATCGTTGTTGTTTAGTCACTAAGTTGTGTCCGACTCTTGTGACCCCATGGACTGTAGCCCACCAGGCTCCTCTGCTCATGGGATTTCCCAGGCAAGAATACTGGGGTGGGTTGCCATTTCCTTCTCCAGGGGATCTTTCTGACCCTTGGATTGAACTCATGTCTCCTGCTTGGCAGGTGGATTCTTTATCCCTGATCTAGCTACCTGGGAAGCCTGGTTTAGTTGCTAAGTTGTGTCTGACTCTCCTGCAACACCACAGACCATAGCCTGCCAGGCTCCTCTGTCCATGGGATTTCCCAGGCAAGAATACTGAAGTGGGTTGCCATTTTTTTCTCCAGGGGATCTTCCCGACTCATGGACTGAACCTGCATCTCCTGCATTGGCAGGTAGATTCTTTACCACTCCAGGGAAGTCCCAGGTATGTTGTTATTGACTGCTAATTAAATTAGATTGTAGTCAGAGAACACAGTGTGATTTCTATCTTTGAAAATTTATGGACATTTATTTGGTGGCCCAGAACATGGTCTAAGTTGGTGAACATACCATGTACACTTGCAAAAAAGTGTATCTTGCAGTTGTTGGATATATTTTTCTGTTAATGTCAAAGAGGCTAAGGTGGCTGCCAGTGCTGTCCAGATCTTCTATGTCCTTACTGATTTTCTGTCCAGAATTTTTTTCAGTTACTGAAAGAAAAGTATGAAAATCTCCAACTATGGTTGTAGATTTGACTATTTCTCCATTTAATTCTGTCAATTTTTCCTTCATGTAATTTGAAGGTTGTTATTAGACACAAACACATTTAGGATTCCTATGTCTTCCAGATAAATTGGCCCTTTTATTAGCACTAAATGTCCTTTTGAGAGTCCTGTAACACATTTTGTCTTGAAGTCTACCTTATCTGACATTACTATAGCTATTGAAACTTTCTTATGTCTATTTTAGCATGGTATTATTTTTTTAATCGTTTTATGTTTGACCAATCTGTATGTTTATACTTAAACTGTATCTCTTGATAGGAGATCAAGAGGGTGGAGAAAGATATGGAGCTCACCTTTCCCCATGAACACTTCAAAAATCAATCTACATGTGGAACAATTCTCACTGAAAACTGGAAATTGGCAGAAAGACTCCTGTACAATCAAGGTTGTGAGAAAAGATATACGGAAGTCCATAGAGAAGCCTGGGCTCCACTCATGAGTAGAGCACAGGTGGACTTCCCCCAGGCAGAACAGAGAAAAGTTTGGCTTAGGCTACTGCTTTCCTGTAACACGCTGTGCACAGCCATGCTATGCTCTCCAGCCAGAGCTGAAAGAATGCTCCAGTCCTGTTCACTTCATGCCACAAGTGTGGTACTGGAACTAGGGTGGCCAGGATCTGGGAAAAGACTTGACCTTGAGATGGAGAGGTGACCTGGTCCTGGGGCAGAGCCCAGGCTGGGCAGCAGTGGCAGGATTTACTCAAGAGGCATCCCAGAAGCAGCCTAGACTTCTGATGGCAACAGAGCTGCTGGGTTGCCCACAACCACTTTGCCACATGGGTACCCCACTTCAAGCTGAGAGAATGCTCTGGCCATGCCCACTCCATGTCACAGTGTGGCACTAGCCCTAGGGTAGCCACAACTGGGGAAAAGACACAACCATTGGCTGCATCTTAGGGAAGCTGCAGACCTCTACAAAGGCAGAGCATAGGATCTCTGTAGGCACACAAGCCCTACTTGGCTCGGCATTCTCCTCCTTTATGGCAATGGTCCCAAGTATGGGGAGCAGGGAAAACACAAACCTAATGGGAATGGAGCCAGCTCAAGCTCATCCCTCAGGACTTCCACTCCCATAACTTGGGATCAGACTCAGTCCCTGACAGGGTGGTGACAGACACTGAGCAGAGAGGAAGTCCTACTTCCCACCTTATGCTAGCACCTCCATCTCCAGCCACACCCTCTATCAAGGTGATGGCTATGAGCACACCCTGAGGAAAGACATGACTGGTGTCCACATCAAATCCATCTCCCATGAAAGGCACTGGGCATACACAGTCTGCAAAGGGATGCTCCCACATAGGAACACCCCTTCCAGACCATAAGAAGTACCTATTTCATCTAAATTCAGAGGCACAGAAAGTTAGGTAAAATGAAAAGGCAGAGTAATTGCTCTCAATTGAAAGAGGAAGAGAAAATCCCCAAATAAACAATGAAATAGAAACAATTTACCAGAAAAAGAATTTGAAACATTGGCAATAAAAATATTAACTGAAACAGGGCAAATAACTGATCTGAACACTGATCATTTTAACAAGAAATGATCATATATTAATGATCACAGATTATATTTAAAAGATTCAATCAATAACAGATAATTTCATATCTGAAATAAAAACTACAAGGAATGAATATCAGACTAAGTGATACACAAGAAAGCACAAAGGATCTGGAAGACAGAATAACGGAAATCACCCAATCAGAAGAGCAGAAACACAAATGAAAAAAAAAGAAATGTAAGNTCTGAAATAAAAACTACAAGGAATGAATATCAGACTAAGTGATACACAAGAAAGCACAAAGGATCTGGAAGACAGAATAACGGAAATCACCCAATCAGAAGAGCAGAAACACAAATGAAAAAAAAAGAAATGTAAGGAATCTACAAGATCGTTGGGATAACACTAAGCTCACCAATATTCACATTATAGGAGTTCAAGAAAGAGAGAAGAAAGAAAGGGATCAAAAATGTACTTGAAGAAAAGTTTGGCTGACAATGTCCCCAACCTGAAAAAGGAAACATATTCAGGTACAGGAAGCAGAGAAGGCCTCCCCCACCTCCCCGCAAATGAAACCATACAGACCCACACCAAGACATATCATAATTAAAATAGCAAAAGTTAAAGATAAAACAAGAATTTTAAAGGCAGCAGCAAGAGAATAACAGAGTCACATACAAGGGAATCCCNTACAGGAAGCAGAGAAGGCCTCCCCCACCTCCCCGCAAATGAAACCATACAGACCCACACCAAGACATATCATAATTAAAATAGCAAAAGTTAAAGATAAAACAAGAATTTTAAAGGCAGCAGCAAGAGAATAACAGAGTCACATACAAGGGAATCCCCAAAAGGCTATCAACCAATTTCTCCACAGAAACTTTGCAAACCAGCAAGGAATGACATTATATATTCAAAGCCTTGAAAGGGAAAAAACTACAACCTAGGACACCCTACCCAGCAAGATTATTCCACTTATAATTATTCCATTTACAAGGAGAAAGAACTTCTTAGACAAGTAAAACTTAAATAATTCACCAATATTAAACCTACCCAAAAGAAACAGTGAAAGGTCTCTCTAAATGGAAAAGAAGAATCTATAGGAAAGAGAAAATCCCACTAGGAAAGACAATATATAGTAAAGATCAAAGATTAGTTAAATGAGCCAGTGTGCAGATTAAAAGACAAAAAAGTTGTAAAAGCAACTATAACTACAATAAACAGGTAAGTATGAAGATGAAAAATATGACATCAAAAACACAAAAGGTGAGGGAGGAGAGTAGAAATGTAGATCTNAATTACTGATCAGCTGGATTAGAATCTACCATTCTATTGGTTTTCTGTTCATTTCCTATTTTTTTGTTGTTTTGTTCATTCTTTCTTGCCTTCTTCCCTTTTAATTTCTCCATTGACTTTATATCTTTGTCTCTTTGCATTATTTTTCTTTTAAATAGACCTTATTTTTAGAGCAATTTTATTTTTTTTCTTGGTCATGCTGTGCAGCTTATGGGATCTTAGTTTCCCAACCAGGGATCAAAACTGTGCCCCCTGCAGTGGAAGCACAGAGCCCTAACCACTGGACTGCCAGGGAATTTAAAGCAGTTTAAGGGGCTTCTGTTTCAAGATGGCAAGTAGAAGGACGCGTACTCATCTCCTGTGAGAGCACCGAAATTGCAACTACCTGCTAAACAACCACTGACAGGCAGACACTGGAACCCACCAAAACAAGATACTCCGCATCCAAAGACAAAGAAGAAGCCACAGTGAGACAGTAGGAGGGGCACGATCATGATAAAATCAAATCCTATACCTGCTGAGTAGGTGACCCACAAACTGCAGAAGAATAATAACAAAGCTCTCCCACTGTTGCGATGGTTCTAAACCCCACGTCAGGCTTCCCAGCCTGGGGATCCAACAAAGGGACTGGAAATCCCCAGGGAATCTGGCCTTGAAGACCAGTGGGATTTGATTACAGGACTTCCACAGGACTGGGGAAACAGACTCCAGTCTTTGAGGGTACAAACAAAATCTTGTGTGCTCCAAGATCTAAGGGAAAGGACCAGTGACACCACAAGAGATTGAACCAAAACTACCTGCTAATGTTGAAGGGCCTCCTGTGGAGGCATGGTTTGGCAGGGGATCACTACAGGGACAGGGGCAATGGCAACAGCAGGCTGGGAAAGTCCTGCTTGGTGTACACCCTCTTGGAGGTCACCNATTGAACCAAAACTACCTGCTAATGTTGAAGGGCCTCCTGTGGAGGCATGGTTTGGCAGGGGATCACTACAGGGACAGGGGCAATGGCAACAGCAGGCTGGGAAAGTCCTGCTTGGTGTACACCCTCTTGGAGGTCACCATTAACCCTACCATAGAGCCCACAGACCCCAGGGCTGGGTCACCTCAGGCTGAACTAACAGGGAGAGAGTGCAGCCTCACCCATCAGCAGATAATTGGATTAAAGCTTTACTAAGCAAAGCCCTGCCCACCAGAGCAAGACTCAGTTTTTCCCATTGCCAGTCCTTCCCATCAGGAAGCTTACATAAGCCTCTTAGCCTCATCCACCAGAGAACAAAAGAAGCAGTCTTACAGCAGCTACAACAAAAACCATATTACAGAAGGTTATTCATGATGAAAGAACAGAAAATTATGGCCCAGATGAAGGGACAAGATAAAACCCCAGAAAAACAACTAAGTGAAGTGAAGATAGGCAACCTTCCAGAAAAAGAATTCAGAATGGTAGTGAAGATGATCCAGGATCTCAGGAAAACAATGAAGATGCAAGAAATGTTTACCAAAGACCTACAAGAACTAAAGAACAAACAAATGGAGATGAACAATACACTAGAAGTAATCAATAGCAGAAAAACTGAGGCAGAAGAATGGACAGAATGGTGGAAATCACTGCTGTAGAACAGAATATAGAAAAAAGAATGAAAAAAAAATGAAGACAGCCTAACAGATCTCTGGGACATTAAACACATCAACATTCATGTTATAGGGGTCCCAGAAAGAGAAGAGAGAAAGGACCTGAGAAAATACTTGAAGAAATAATAGCTGAAAACTTCCATAACATGAGAAAGGAAATAGTCGACCAAGTCCAGGAAGCACAGTGTGTCCCAGACAGGATAAACCCAAGGAGGAACACACCAAGACATATAGTAATAAAACTGACAAAAGTTAAAGACAAAGATAAAATACTAAAAGCAACAAGGGAAAAATGACAAATAACATAGAAGGAAACTCCCATCAGGCTATCAGCTGATATCTCAATAGAAACTCTACAAGTCATAAGGGAATGGCACAATATATTTAAAGTGATGAAAGGGAAGAACCTACAACCAAGAATACTCTACCCAGCAAGACTCTCCTTCAGATTTGATGGAGAAATCAAAAGATTTCCAGATAAGCAAAAGTTAAAGATAATTCAACGCCACCAAACCAGCTTGACAACAAATGCTAAAGGAACTTCTCTAGGGAGGACACACAAGGAAAAGACCTACAGAAAATAAACCCAAAACACTTAAGAAAATGGTAATAGGATCACACATATCAATAATTACTTTTAAATGTAAATGGATTAAATGCACCAACCAAAAGACATAGACTGGGTGGGTGGATGAAAACATGTGCATGTACACACTTCCACTTACCACATCCCTTGGCTTGACCCCCTCAAATTCTATGTAATTATTTTATATAGTTAAGTTAATCATGTTCCCATTATGGTGTGCAATTGTAATTACCTTTTATTTTTTGGTCTGGCTACTGATGTGAAAACTGATAAATATCTCTTACTATTGTGATTATGTAACTATTACTCACTTAATACCATTGTATCATGATTGGTCAACAGAAAAATAGAACTCTGTATCACCAGAACTACAATTTAATGGAAAAACCTGTAATCACTTTTTAAAAGCCATCCAGATGCATTTCAGAATTACCTTGAATTTTTTTGAAAAATACAATGCCCAGGTATTGCTTTTTTTCTCCAGAGCTCCAGATATGTTTCTAATGAGTAGTCATGCTTAAAAACAACTGAACTATATGATGATCTTTTACTTTTATCTAGTTTTACTTTTTCTATTTCATTGAATATGAAATATTGCTCCCATTTCATTTAGTTTATGTTTTCTAATTTCTCCATCTCTTTTTTTGATGTTCTTTCTCAAGCGTTTATCGAGTATAGTAGAAAAGCTTTTGTATACGTATATAAGTATGTAAAATATATACATTTTACAAAACTTATGAATTCTTGCCTAACTAAAAAAATTATGACATTTTGATTCCACTTGTTTGACTTAGCATGAATAGAATGCTAGATTTCTATTTAAAAAATAGACATGAAACAGGCAATAAAGGGTTACTGCAGAGCACAGGGACTATAGTCAATATGGTTCCTGGCGGCTCAAATGGTAAAGAATCTGCCTGCAATGCAGAAGACCCAGGTTCAATCCCTGGGTCAGGAAGATCCCCTGGAGAAGGAAATGGCAACCCTCTCTAATACTCTTGCTGTGGACAGAGGAGTCTGGTGGGTTACAGTCCATGGGGTCATAAAGAGTTGGACACAACTAAGTTACTAACTTTCACTTTTCACATGATGGAAAATAATTTCAAAAATAATGTATGTGTGTATGTATAACTAAATCACCTTGCTGTTTACCTGAAAAACATTGTAAGTTAACTATATTTCAATAAAATACATATACTAAGAAAAAAAATAATGCAGTTTAAGTACACAGTAAAACTGAATGCAAAGTACACAGTGGCTGTGTACCCTGTCCCACACAGGCACAGCCTCCCCAGACTATCAAGCATCACAGTGGTACATTTGTTATAATCAATGAACCCACAATGATGCATCATTATCATGCAAAGTCCATAGTATACATTACGGTTCACTCTTCATGTTGTACAATCTATGGTTTTGGACAAATGTATAATGGCATGTATTCACCATTACGGTATCATTCTGAATAGTTTCTCTGCCTTAAAAATCCTGTGTTCTGCCTATTCATCCCTCCTTTCTCTTAATCCCTGTCAACCACTAATCCTTTTACTGTCTCCATAAGTTTTGCCTTTTCTAGAATGTCAAACAGCTGGAATCATACAGTATGTAGATTTTTCAGATTAGCTTCTTTCACTTAGTAATATGCATTTAAGATTCCTCCATGTCTTTTTAGGTGTTGATAGTTCATTTCTTTTTAGCAATGAATATTATTCCATTGTTTGTATATACCACAGCCTATCCATTTGCCTACTGAAGGCATCTTGGTTACTTCCAATTTTTGGCAATTATAAATAAAGCTGCTATAAACACTTGTGTGAAATTTTTATGTGGACCAATTAATAACTTTTCAACCTAACTGGGTAAAAAGGAACATGATTGCTGGATTGCAGGATAGGAGAATGTTTCTGACAAACTGTCTTCCAAAGTGTCTGTACCACTTTACATTCCCACCAGCAATGAAGTTCCTGTCACTCCATTATCCATGCCAGCATTTGGTGTTGTCAGTGTTCTGGATTTTGGCCATTCTTTTAGGGGTGTAGTGGGGTTATTGTTGCTTTAATGTGCAATACCCTAATGACATATGATTTTAACATGATTGTGCCCCTCCTACTATCTCCTTGTGGCTTCTCCTTTGTCCTTGGATATGGGGAGACGCTCTACACAGTGAGCAAAAACAAGACCTGGAACCGACTGTGGCTGAGATCATGAGCTCCTTATTCCAAAATTCAGACTTAAATTGAAGAAAGTAGGGAAAACCACTAGGCCATTCAGGTATGACCTAAATCAAATTCCTTATGATTATACAGTGGGAGTGACAAACAGATTCAAGGGATTAGATCTGATAGAGTGTCTGAAGAACCATGGATGGAGGTTTCTAACACTGCACAGGAGGTGGTGACCGAAATCATCCCAAAGAAAAAGAAATGCAAGGCAAACTGGTTGCCTGAGAAGGTCTTACAAATAGCTGAGAAAAGAAGCAAAAGGCAAAGGAGAAAGGGAAAGACAGACCCAACTGAATGCAGAGTTCCAAAGAATAGCAAGGAGACAGAGGAAAGCCTTCTTAAGTAAACAGTGCAAAGAAATAGAAGAAAATACTAGAATGGGAAAGACTAGAGATCTCTTCAAGAAAATCAGAGATACCAGGGGAACATTTTATGCAAAAATGAACATAATAAAGGACAGAAATGGCAAGTACCTAACAGAAGCAGAAGAAATTCAGAAGAGGTGGCAAGAATACAAAGAACTATACAAAAAAGGTCTTAATGATCCAGACACCACAATGGTGTGGTCACTCACCTAGAGCCAGACACTCTGGAGTGTGAAGTCAAGTGAGCCTTTGAATGCATTACTACAAAGTTAGTGGAGGTGATGGAACTCCAGCTGAGTTATTTCAAATCCTAAAAGATTATGCTGTTAAAGTGCTGTACTCAATATGTCAGTAAATTCGGAAAACTCAACAATGGCCACAGGACTGGAAAAGGTCAGTTTTCATTTCAATCCCAAAGAAGGGCAATGCCAAAGAATGTTCAAACTACCACACAATTGCGCTCATTTCACATGCTTGTAAGGTAATGCTCAAAATTCTTCAACCTTGGCTTCAACAGTATGTGAACCGAAAGCTTCTAGATGTATAAGCTGGATTTAGAAAAGGCAGAGGAATCAGACATCAAATTGCCAACACCTGTTAGATCACAGAAAAAGGAAGAGAATTCTAGAAAAACACCTTACTTCTGCTTCATTGACTATGCAAAAGCCTTTGACTGTGTGGATCACAACAAACTGTGGAAAATTCTAGAGATGGGACTATCAGACCACTTTACCCGCCTTCTGAGAAACCTGTATGCAGGTCAAGAAGCAACAGTTAGAACTGGATATGGAACAATGGACTGGTTCAAACTGGGAAAGGAGTATGTCAAGGCTTTATACTGTCACCCTCCTTAGTTAAGTTATATGTAGAGTACATCATGCAAAATGCAGAGCTGGATGAATCATAAGCTGGAATCAAGACTGCCAGGAGAAATATCAACAACCTCAGATATGCAGATGATACCACTCAAATGGCAGAAAGCAAAGAGGAACTGTTGATGAGGGTGAAAGAGGAGAGTGAAAAAGCTGGCTTAAAACTCAACATTCAAAAAACTAAGATCATGGCATCTGGTCCCATTACTTCATGGCAAATGGGAAAATAATGGGAACAGTGTAAGACTTTATTTTGGGGGGCTCCAAAATCACTGTGGATGATGACTGCAGCCATGAAATTAAAAGATGCTTGCTTCTGGAAGATAAGCTATGTCAAACCTAGACAGCATATTAAAAAGCAGAGACATCACTTGGCTGACAAAGGTCCATACAGTCAAAGCTATGGCTTTTCCAGCAGTCTTGTACAGATATGAGAGTTGGACTATAAAAAAAAGGCTGAGTGCCAAGTGATGCTTTTGAATTGTGGTACTGGAGAAGACTCTTGAGAGTCCTTTGGACAGCAAGGAGAGGATACCAGTCAATCCTAAAAGAAATCAACCCTGAATATTCACTGGAAGGACTATGCTGAAGCTGAAGCTCCAAAACTCTTGCCATCTGATGTGAAGAGCTGATTCATTGGAAAAGACTCTGACGCTGGGAAAGACTGAGGGCAGAAGTGGGTGAAAGAGGATGAGATGGTTGGATGGCATCACTGTCTCAATGGACATGAGTTTGAACAAACTCTGGGAGATAGTGAAGGACAGGGAAGCCTGGTGTGCTGCAGTTCATGGGTGACAGTCAAGACATGACTTAGCGACTGAACAACAAATGACATATGATGTTGAGCATCTTTTCATATGCTTATTTGCCATCTGTATAATCTTTGGTGAGGTGCCTGTTAAGGTCTTTTGCTCACTTTTAAATTGAGGTGTTTAATTGAGGCAGTAGTTCTGGGACCCACTGTTCCAAATGGGAAGGTGACAACAATTCATATCATTGCTCTTCTATGTGAAATATGTACTTTATCTCTGACCGCTTTCAAAATTTTCTTTTACTTTTGTTTCAGCAGTCTGACTACAACATACCTAGTGTGGTTTGCATTGTATTCAACATGCTTGCTTGGGGCTTACTGAAATTTCTGAATCTCTAAATTTTTCTTTCACAGACTTGGGGAAAATTTCAGCCATTATTTCTTCAAAATTTTTTTTATGTCCCCTTATCTCTTTCTCCTCTCTTACTGGTATTCCAAATGTACACATGGTAAACCTTTTTACATTTTTCCACAAGTCATTGAGACTCTTCGTTTTTTTCTAATCTTTTGATTTTCAGATTGGCTAATTTTTATTGATCTATCTTCAATTTAACCCTTTCTTCTGTCATTGCCAATATGCTATTGTTGTTTAGTTGCTTAGTCCTATCTGAATCTTTTTCGACCCAATGGACAGTAGCCCATCAGGCTCTACTGTCCATGGGATTTCCCAGGCAAGAATACTGGAGTGGGTTGCCATTTCCCTATCCAGAACTTGCTATTAAGCTTATTTAAATTTAAAAAACCTGAAATATAGTTGACATACAATATGTTAGTTTCAGGTGCATTACAGTGGTTTGATATTTGCATATATTATAAAATGATCACCATAAGTCTGGTAACCATCTGTCCCCACAAAGTTATGATATTATTGACCACATTCCTTATTCTGTATATTACATCCCTGTGGCTTATTTATTTTATAATTAGAGGTTTGTAGCTCTTCTTTTTTTAAGATTAATTATCTGATTGTAGATTTGTGAATTTTTTTTACTATCTCTAGTTTCCAAATTTTATACAAGGAAGAATGCCCTTTTCTGCAATGAGAAAAAAAGAATATTAATTAAACATCTCTCTTATCCCTTAGGGTAAGTTTGATCTTTTAGACTATAAGATTATGGAGGTGATAAGTCCATCTGTATGACAAAATTATTTACAGTCTTAGCTAAGACATAGACCTTACACCTATCACAAGATCTAACTTAAAATGGATCATAGACATAAATGTAAAATATAAAACTATTGAAGATAACATAGGATAAAATCTATATGACCTTGGTTTCCCTCCAGTAGGTAATGAAGACCACAGAAATTTGCTGCCAAGTGAGAGTCATGCTCAGACTAGTGTTGTGTAGAAATTGCTTGGACAGACTGGTATAAGCAAAAATGGCCCAAGATCATGCAAGGGGCAGTCTCTGCAATCTTTTCTCTATGTGTGTGCACATGTGAGGTTTGTAGCTCTTAACCCCTTTCATCTATTTCACCTCTGCAACCTCCCTCTCACATGGCAACCACCTATTTCCCCCTCTGTATCTATGAGTCTGTTTTAATTTTTAAACTTCAGATACTATATTTTTCAGTTCTGGAATCTTTTGTGTATAGTTTCTACTTCTTTGAGGTTTATTACCTTTTCATTCATTACAAGCATATTTTCCCCTATGCCCTTGAGCATAGAAATAAGCTGTTTTAAAGTCCTTGTCTGCTGATTTCGACATCAGAATCATCTTGGAGTTGGTCTCCACTGACCGCTTTTCCTCTTGAGCATAAGTCACAGTTTCTTTTTCCATATAGTAGTTTAGAATTGAATCCCAAACTTTCTGAATGATATGTTAGAGATTCCGAATTCTGTAAAAAGTACTGATTTTTTATTTTAGCTATTTCTCATTTAATTTCTCTAAAATGAAAATTCCAAGTTCTCTTTCTCTGCATTGGGTAAAGCTGGATTATCCATTCAGTTATTTTAGACTTACTGAGGGTGCTTGGAATCAATCCTATGCATGCATAGCTTAGCAGTCTGCCAGAGATTTGGGAAGGGTTTATATAGAGAATTAGGGCTCCTCCTCAGTGGTTTCTCTCCTGGGATATCTCCTTAGTTTTCAGAGGCTATAATCATCCTGAATCTGTTCTCTCATTCCTCAAATTATAAGACTGCAGATTGCTATCCAAGTTTTATTTATCTCCATATTACAGCAACTGCAGCCTTCCCATGGATGAAAAGCTATAAGAACACAGAAAACCCTTTCAAATGACCACTTTTCTCTGTGCTATAGTGGAAATGGCATTAGAACTGGGAATTTTAGGGCCTGTATTAAAATTATAGCTTGCCCACTTTCTAGCTATGTTTACTTTGGGTCAGTTCTCAGATATCATTTCCTCATTCTAAAATGGGAATAAGAATGTTTGCTTCATGGGGTTGTTAAGAATATAAAGTGAGATAATACATGAGATATGGAAAATAGGCTCAGAGGGGCTATGATTGTCCTATTAAGTGGTAGGAGTCACTGGTTACTCCAGATCTGCCCATGCTTTTTCTGCTATATCATATTGCTTCCATCTAATGACTACCAACTCTACCTTTCCCTCCCTGCAAGTACCTAGTATGATCTAATTACCAAGGTGAGCTCAAAGAACACAGTAAGCTAAAGTTCTTACCCACAAGAAGTTCCAGGTACCATTACCTGCTCATTGGTGACTGCCCTACCGGTGTGTCTCCTTTTGGTCACTCTCAGGGCCTCCAGATAGCTGTTTTGTTATATTCTGCTCAGTCTATAACCGTTATCTATAGGAGGGGCTGGCCTGATAACAACCTACTCTGCTGTTACCAGAAGTGGAACTGCTAACTGTGGATTTTTGGCTTTGCTATCTATCTGTTCAGTCTGTTTTTAATGCCATGATACATGGAAAAATTAAAAAACTATGCTGCTTCACTGCCTCCATCTTCCCAGAATCACATGCTGTTTACTTTAATAATAAATGAAATAAAATACTGACTAGAATCTGTTACTCAGAATCTTTGTCCAGATTTCTTTTGTGATAAAGGGCAATGATACGTGGCCTGAATTTAAGTGCTAGAGAGTTAGGGACCAGTAGTGTAGTAGTGTAACTACTCGCCTCCCACCCCTTCATACCTGACGTTGTCTTGGCTATTCCCTGATCTGGTAATGCTCCAAATTTCCGATGCTGTTCATACCAGTCATTCACTGTCATAGATGCCAGACTTGGATAACCAGCTCCAAATACTCTGCAAGAATCACACTACGTTTAGAAAAGTAAACATAAATAGCACTATTAAAAAGCCTTTTCTCTTTAGTGGTAAAGCTTGTATCTGTTTCCTCCTTGCTCCCTCATCCAGCTATCCTCTGAGGAGTTGTGTAAATTCCTGTGAGGACAGGGAAGAGAGACATCCAGGGAGGAGAATTAAAGGCAAGAGCTTTCACAAGAAGATAAAGGCCCAGAGTTATCTCCCAATAAGCAATCTCAGAGGCTAATGCCCCACAGAATGATGATATAATGGAAGGAGTATTTATTCTTGGTGGGTCTAAAAGATACACAGAGGAAGGAGATTCTTCTGCAACCTTATGGAAAAGGTTAATCTTTAATCTCAGAATTAAAACCTAGATAGGCAAACATGACCATTTGAGAACTGCAGCTGAAGGAAACAATGGGAAACAATTTTAAGGGCTACAATTCTTCTTTAGATTCTTTTTTCCTTCTCTCTGTATTTAATTCATTAATTATTTATTTTTGTTGGTTTCCTTTTGAGCCTAGTTTTAAGCTCAAGTTTGTAAGGGAAATGTCTGATGATGAGAGCTACAGCGAAAGTATTGGAAGAGATAATATTCCTTTGATAGAAGAACAGTTTCCCCAGGTGAAGCCATGACCTTTATTTAACAATGCCCATTCTGTTACTCATGCACTGTAAATGAACCATAAAAATAGGGGGCTTGCAAAGGCAACCCACTTTTTAATACCACCTACTTGGCTTGGGCCATGTTCCGAGTGAGAACAAATGGTTTCATTGGAGGCCTGTCCTGACGAGATGACTGAGAAGTTGATGCCTAAAAAGGAAATTAATTATCAGAAGTGTATTTGTCATTGTGCCCACCCCACTACCCAGGTTCTTAAGTCTTTAGGTGCTTGAAAAACCCTATTTATCAGACTCTAAGATATATTAGCAGAATACCAATGGTGGAGGTTGGTTAGGTCTCCTGAGATGGCCCAAGTATCATGCTAGAAAGGGAAGAAGAGAAAGCTCTTCCAGGAATCATTTCACAAGTGAAAAGTTACTTGACTTTAAAACTCTCCCCTCGAAAGTGGCAGATTCCAAAGCTTTCTTCCATGTTCCACCTAAACCTCTTGAGCTGAATTTGAAGCCCCTTTCCTCAGCTGGGCTTTCAGGGCTAAAGCTGAATTATTAAGACCTTTCTGCTAAAACCCTGTCCAATGTAATTATGCTATTAAATGTCAAGAGCTCCCTAGGGTGTTTTAGAAGTGGATGTTCCTAAATGCAAGAGAGGGAGGAAGAATGGGTTAGTATCTTTCATATACAGGTGTACAGAAATGTTTCAAGGAATCTTGGCTGTTCAGGGGCATACCAAAATAAACCATGGTCTAAGAAAAAATGTTCACTTTGTAACATCACTTACATAGCCAATCCCAATACCAAATGAGAGAGAATAAAAACAAAGGAGGAGACAGGAGGATCCAGAATAGTCCAGCCTCATAGTGTTTGAAACCCATTCATCTAGATACACTCAAGGGGCCTTAAAGCTTTAGAATATTAATTGTTCATTCTTTGATCCCTTAACATAAGGAACTAGGTTGATGTTACCCTGAGGCAAAAGCTCCTGGGCTAATTAGTACAAATCAAATTAGCAAGAGTTCTCTGAGGACTTAAATGGCTGCAACTAGTTGATTAATTCAGCTCAATTCATGTTATATCCTGAACCAAAAAGTAACCAGTAGCAGAGCCTGATATATATATTTTTCTTTTTTATAATTCTTCCCTCTTCCTTTTTTTTTTTTTTTAACAAACCCTCGTGTTGAGGGCTGACTTTCAACAGATCACAGTGAGGCAGCTGCTCTGCTATGTACGAAACCCCAACACAGAGCCCAACATTTTGAAAAATCAGCTCCAAAACATAGTTATGGTCTTCAGGTAGAGCCAAAGTGGTATTATACCAAGTTTTCTTTACCATTATGCCTAACATTTTGTGCATAGAGGTCCTTGCTGTGTTTCATACTTGGGTGACCCATGGTGTGAGTATATCACTGTGTAAGGTTAACTTTTGATTTCTCCCTGAAACAAAACATGTTTCATGTTTTTTATCTTCTTTTAAAATTTTTTCTCTCTCTTCTCCAGTTCCACTTTTCTTCTTCATTCGCATCCTATCCCTCTTCCTGTTTATCACAGTCAAGCACAGATTTTCAAGGCACACCTCCCTATGCCTTCCTTCAGCAGTCATGATTGCATGTGTGCCAAGTCGTTTCAGTCATTTCTGACTCTTTCTGACTTTATGGACTCTGGCCTGCCAGGCTCCTCTGTCCATGGGATTCTCCAGGCGAGAATACAGGAGTGAGTTGCATGCCCTCCTCCAGAGGATCTTCCTGACCCACAGGTCAAACCTGCATCTCTTATGGCTCCTGCATTGGCAGGCAGGTTCTTTACCATTAGCGCCACCTGGGAAGCCCCCAGTCATGACTGCTTGCAGCCAAAAGCAGTTTTCACTACAGAGAAGACTCCCCCTCTTCTGGCATGTCACAAAATTAGAGAAGACTAGAACTGTGTTACAGTTAGAAAGCACTAGGGAACACTACTGTAAACTAGAGAGAAAGCTATCCTAGAGAATCTTCAGCCTTCCTCCACTAAGGTTAATAAGAACAGTGATTTTATGGAAACATGAAAGGATTTTAATTTGGTTACTCTCCTGTAGAAGATTCAAATCTCTGACAGTAGCTTTTTGAGCTATTTAGGCAGTGACCAGGCTTACCTCTTTTGCGGAGTCTTTTTCTCTCAAGATCTTTATCTCCTGGTCAATGCTCTCAATCTCTTCTAAGCTGATACCAATCCACCTTCGAAGGTGAAGGAGGTAATATTCACGAACATGCTCATCATCTGCTTGACCACTTTCCACAGCAGATTTCAGTGCAGACAACCTATGCTCCACCTCCTTCTTCTGCTTGTATCTGTTCCACAGAAAAGTATTACCCATGAACTTAAAAATAAAGAGGTGCTCCTTGAAAAGAAGGCCAAAATACGATTTTACCTTGGCAAATGATCAGGTAGTAAGGATGATTTTCACTTTGGCAAAAATACTGATTTTATACCTCAGAATTTGCCATCAAGGCCCTTCTCACAAGACTACAAAGCGAGGAAGGGATCAATAGAGGCGGAGAAATACATTCTAAAGCCAGAGAAATATAGAGGAAACCTGATCTGAGCTACTCTTCCCATCATCTTTTGAGATGGGAGTATTTTAGTAATTTTATGACATCAACCTTTATTAGGTCAGGTGCTTAGTATCATACAATGTCCATTTGGGAATTACAGCTTCAAATAGTCATGGAATTTTTATTTACCTGCCATTGATGCAGGAATTCCTAAAAAATGGTCCTCTCTTCTTTTCTTCTGGGCAAAATGTTTCCAGCTCTTCTGACTCATCCTGTATAATTTCAAGACTCATATCCACCCTGCCTGCCTTTTCCAAGATGCATTCTAGTATGTCATCTATCACTCACTGGACAACAATTTACTGAGTACTTATTGTGTGACATGCACTGTTCTCAGTGCTTGAGCCACAACAGTACTTACAAAAGAGCCCTTTCTCTCCTGAGGCTTTCATTCTAGTGTGAGCAGTCAAAAAGAAATAGATGTCAGGTGGTGATAAGTCCTCTGAACAAGCCAAAAAAAAAAAAAAAA
>SJYV01015119.1:34480-94911 GCA_006410875.1 Neotragus pygmaeus
TAAGAACATTAAACTCTGATGCCACTCCTACCCCACCTTCTTTCCTGAGGTACCTAAGTCAGGAAAAAAAAGAATATCAGGACCTTAAATGTATATAACCTGGGGTAAATTCTGCATTAGTCTGCTGGGCCTCTGAATAAGGTTCTTATGCTTCCCTTCCTACCCACCACATATATGCAGTCTAATCGCACTCTCTGGTCTTTCTTCTCTACTTCCTTTGCTCCTACGACTTTGTACCTAGTCATCTTTGGGACTTCTAAGCTCCTGAATACCTGATCTTTGAGGCCAGTGTTTTTTAAACCTTTCTTAGCAGAAGAATCCTTGCTTCTTATGAGAGCTTATTTTGAACTCCAATAAGCAATAAAAGATAACTTGGTTAAATCAGAGAAAGGCTCCCAACATCTCCCCTACCCAAGCACTGTGATGGAATCTTAGGGCTCCAGGAACAGACTGTAAAACACTGTCCTAGGCCTTCATCACTGTTCTAGATTTCCCATGGTGAGCCACTACATGCAAACAATCCTTATCACCCAGTGCCTGTCACCCTTCTGACTCTGGGCAACTTTCATCATTTCCCTTTTCTGTTCCCAAGCTGCTAAAGAGAGCTNTCCTAGGCCTTCATCACTGTTCTAGATTTCCCATGGTGAGCCACTACATGCAAACAATCCTTATCACCCAGTGCCTGTCACCCTTCTGACTCTGGGCAACTTTCATCATTTCCCTTTTCTGTTCCCAAGCTGCTAAAGAGAGCTAACCAATTACAAATTTGTTGTCAAATGAGTCAATGACAAATTTGTATGATTAAACTTCAGTGCAACGGTCACTCTTCTTCAGTTATCACCTTCTTCATCTTTTGTGAAATCCATGCCACCATCATGCTAATCAGATGACCAGTCAATGGAGAAATTCGATTTCCCTTTTTACCTTCAAATCTTTATAGTGTCAGCTTTCCTCCTCTTCTCTTGCCTTTAAGGAGGCACTGTTGTCTTTACCAAGGAAATGTCTTTACCATTCCACTATCAATCCAGTCCCCATCCACATTCTTCCAGGCCTCACTCAATCAACTATCCTCCCTGTCATTTGCAGTTACAATTTTTCACTCTACCAGTGCCTTTCCCCTAGCCTGTTCTGTCTTTTCAAATGACCACTCTTCTCTCTGTTCTAAACAACACTAGAATTGGTAATTTGAAGACCTGAGTTTAAATCCTAGCCTGGCCACTTACTAGCCATGTAACTTTGGACAAGTCAATACTGAGAGCCCATTTCCTTATTTCTAAAATGGGATAATATCTGCTTCATGGCACTGTTAAGAGGATCAAATGACCAATACTCATGAAAGTGCTTTGTAAGTAGCAATAATGTTAGCAGATGAGAAAAATTAAAAGTTGAGAGGGGCTAGATGATGCCCCATCTGTTAGGTGGCAGAAATTGGATGGGTCACCCCAGGTCTGACTCAAAAGNTGCAGCCTACCACAACTATGAGAGACCTTTAGACGCATTCCCCCCTCTTCCCTTCCTGAAGGGTCATGCAGCCTCTGCTTAGACATCCCTCTTCCTCCCTGGGAAGCCTGTTCTAGACATGGACCACTCTGATTCCTAAGACAGATTTCCCCCCCTGGTATTGAGTCCAAGAGTGCATCCATTCCTGGGTTCCAGCTCTGCCCTCTGGAGCCTCATACGTCTGTTCTCTTGGGCTCTGATAGAAGTCCGAAGACAAGTGACCCGTGAATCCTCTCTTTTCCAGGCTAGGGAGCCCTCTTTCAATAAATCTTCATGGTATTAAACTGTCACAAAGTGTAACTTCTCTGGGTTTCAATTTTCTCACCTGTAAATGGGAACTAAACCAGATAATACATGCAAAAGTCTACAACAGCATTAGACATATTGGAAGCAGTTGGTGAGTGTGGATTATTATTATTAAACTCATATTTCTAGATTGGATCACTCTTTGAAGGCAAGAAGCTGTGCCTTATTAATCTACGCCCGGTACTTAGTCCAGCATCTGCACAGTAGGTACATAATTCATGTCAGCTGTGAGATGGTGATATGGCCTCGATTCCCTGTTCCATTCTACTCACTCTTCTCTGGACACAGTCTGGTTTGTTCCCTTTAATGTATGAAGCCCAGAATTTCATACTGTGCTTATTTCAGGTTTGAGTTAAGTTACAAGCATAAAATCTTAGAATCTCACATCAGGGATAGATAGACTTTAAAAGTCTGTTATCTACTCCATGAAGTCTAGCTTCATCTCTCAAGTCCACCACCTGATTCTACCAGCCCCAGGAAGTTGTCCAATGCATGAATATCCCAGTTAGCCAGGTTCTGGGAGGACAGCAGTTTCTGTGGCAGCTCAAGCCCTGTGGCCTCAACACATACCAGAAGAAGAGTTAAGGGCTTAACATCCTGACTGGGCAGTATCTGTGCTTTGGGCCAGATTTCTTCCCCTTCATTTCTAAGTGAAACGTGTGTGTCTGTCGAAGGGAAAAAGTGGTGTTTCTGTATCTGAGCCTGTGAAGTGAGCAGTGAAGAAAGAGAGACAGAGAAGAGAGAGACACACACTCACAGAGAGACAGAGACAGACAGAGACAGACAGAGATGAGAGAGCAAGAATCAGAAAGAGCAGACAGAGAGAGGAGTGAGTGGGGGTGGAAGAGAGAGGGAGAGAGGAGAGAGACAGACTAAGAGATAGTGATACAGAGAAACCAAAAGAGACACATATACACACATAGAAAAGAAGTGAAAGAGAGAGAAGGACTGAGAAAGAGAGAAAAGAGAGAAAGGAGAAACAGACATTATTAATACACACACACACACACAGAGTTGGGGATTGAACATGAGAGAGAGAGACGTACACACAAGCCAGCAAGAGCAAGTGAGCATGTGATTCAGGCTGCGTGTAGAGCCTGGAATCCTCTCCCACCTGAATGATGGTTCTGAGCCTTTGGGGCAACCCAGAGATCAGCAGCCTAGATTTTCCCACCTGGAAGAACTCCAAAGGTCAGTTGCAGGCCCTCTAGCTAGTTTCTGATCTCTTTACTATTAGCTGGCCCCTGAGTGTGGTTCCTTCAGGTCTTGGTCACTGGGCTGGGGATCACAGAGAGCACTCTTATGGTCCTTCTTCCAGCTACCCCATGGTAGAAATATATATACAGCCATCTCAAGTGATGCTTCAGATGTGTGCCAGTCTCCCAGACCAGAGTGATGTTAAGGTGCTTGGACCCACTGTCCAGACAGAAATCACCTATGCCTATATTCTGGCTGAGCTTGGACTTGCTGCTACATATTGTCCCAGCCACCACCAGATCTGGTCTACAGCTCCCAGAGCTTTCATTCTCAAAGAATCCACTAACATTTGGGCAGGAGTGGGGCTAAGGCCTACGCTGCATGAATGGAATCCAAAGCCAGGCCTAGGCTCACAGAGGGGAACTAGAAAGAAACAGCTGAAAGGATGCTCCTGTGATTAACCAAGCAAATAGGTAACCAGGGCAGAATGAATAATCGACAAACACATCTACATTATGTACAAGAATAAGGGTAAATGCTTACCTGACAGCAGAGAGCAAACAGGAGAATAGGCAGGGCAGAGTCAACAATTTGGCCACTCTTCTAACTAATCACAAGAGGCTCTCTGGATAAGGTGGAATTTCAGATTGCTAAGCATGTCTGCCCTCTCTGTAATGTGATTAAAATTGGTTTAGAAATTTGTGCTATATTTCAAGTGAGTGCTGTGCTTAAAGTGTAATTGCATTTGGCCGCGTATTTGACATTCTTGAAATTAGAGCAGCTTGCATGCAATAAGGAAATTTGTCTAGAATGGAATTTGATTTTTAAGCCAACACACAGAAGAGCAGTTACAATCTGAGCCTCTGATGGATGGTTCCTTCAGGGCTGCCTCTCTGCTGGCTCTCTCTGTGCTGAACTTCCTGTTCATTCTGAACTCTTCTCCAGCGCTCAGTGGGAGGGGAGCTTCTTGACCTCTGACTCCAGAAACCACATTTCTCCTGGCAGTCACAGTCTGAGCTATCATGACTCCCCAATCTAGGCCTCTCCTACACATCTGCCAGCCTGGGACTGTACACCAGGCGGGGCAATTAAGGACTTTATCTTTGTTACCCAGGACTTAGGACCTTGATCTGGTATCTGAAACACACAGAGCTGGTGCTATGTTTATCCTGGCTTGCTCTCCTCTGTCAGAACCCAAAAGAGCTGTTAGAATCACTGGATAATTCAGCAGAGGCTGAATGGTGATGGTGATGAGAAAGGAGAGACAAAGAGAGAAAGGAGAGAGAAAGAGGGGAGGGGATATTTCAGGGTATCTCAAACCATTCCCAGAATGGACTCTGGCTAGTCAGCCATGGCCTTGCCACTGGGGGTTTACAGGGGAATAGCCTGCCTGTGTGACACTAGAATCCTAAGACTGAGGGGGACTACAGGCATCATCTAGTCAGTCAACAATTATATTCTGAGGACATACCATGTGCCAGGCGCTATGCTAGATGCTGAGGTGATCAGTTCAGTTCAGTTTAGTCGCTCAGTCGTGTCCGACTCTTCGCGACCCAATGAATCGCAGCACGCCAGGCCTCCCTGTCCATCACCATCTCCCGGAGTTCACTCAGACTCACGTTCATGATAGAGGTGAACAAAATAGGCCCTGTCTCTCCCTCAGGAGCTTCGAGCCTAGCAGGGAAAACAGTCTATATACAGAACCGTGGGATCCTTTCATTACTTGTCGGTGTGCAAAGTGCTCCGGGAAAGTATAGCCTAGTTTGATTGTCTGGAAAGCTTCTCTGCAGAATTAATGTTTAAAGTTGAGGCCAGGAGGAGGAGAGGTTAGCTAGGAGAAGGATGGAGAGAGGGGATTTGTGCAGGAGGGAGCAAAGTTCAAGGTACTTCATGGATTAATTAGCTTCACAAAGAGAAACCGTTCCTCAGGCCAGCAGTCTTGCAAATGACTGCTTCTGATCACAAGAAGAACAGCATAGAGGTATGACTCCCTGAAACATGCCCATGGACCAAGAGGATCAGCTAGGTATTTGGCAGGCAGACAGCAGCTTTACTTAATGTTCTTCTGGTCTTATTTTTGTTTGGGGGGCATGGTATCTAGAGGCCTCCAATTTGATACCAGTCGGAAGGATAGGGCAGGCCTCTGTGTATCTCACCTGTCCTTAGTAAACATATTCTACCAAACCAAGGGAAGGGAAGAAACACTTATGAGCACAAGCTCTGCGTCAGGTGCTTTTATGAAAAGTGAAGATGTTAATCGTTAAGTCATGTCTGACTCTTTGTGACCCCGTGGACTGTAGCCTGTCAGGCTCCTCTGTCCATAGGATTTCCCAGGCAAGAATACTGGAGTGGGTTGCCATTTCCTTCTCCAAGGGGATCTTTCCAACCAAGGGATCGAACCCAGGTCTTCTGGTGGCTCAGATGGTAAAAAAAGGCGCTTTTACAAATACCTCCTTAAATCCTCATAGTACACTTAAGTGGTAGGTACTTTTCTGTTTTCACAGATTAGGAAACCGAAGCACAGAGCAGTGAAATAACTTGCTCAAGGTCACAGAACTAGAAAGTGGGGGAACCGAATTCCAACCTAATGGGATTGATTCCCAGAGCAAGCTTTTCCTGCAATTCAACAGTCTCTCTTCACCAGCTGGATGTTCTGATGAAGCAGGCCACCTGGAAGCAGACCCACCTGGGTCCTTCTGGGTCTCCATCTTGGGGCTTACCTTCATGACTGGCCACATTCTCATCGCACCTGTGAAGGGCCAGCCTCAGTTCCTCGAAGTTCTCATCAGCCTTGACCCAGCACACAGAGGAGCAATTTAAGGGGGATGGTGTGGAGAGATAGGACAGTAGAGGTCTCACTTGACACTCGGAGGAGGAGAGGGTCCCCCCACCATCGCAGTGTCCAGGGCACAGTGTGAGACAGATACACCCTGGAGCCTTGGAAGCAGTTTCTCCTCCCCCCAGGGGAGGCAGCTAATTCTCGGAGCCCTTTTCCCTTCTTGGCATCCTTGATGATCCCCATCTGTGGCTCCTTTGGCTCTGTGCCCAGGCTGTGTGCAATGATGGGCTGCCCACTCTTGAAAGTTAGCACCATTCCTTTCTAGGAGTGGCTGGTGCTGCCATTGTGAAAAAGGGTTGGGGCTGTGAGAAAATGAAGCACATTGTCCTGTCTCTTCTGTGGAATAGCTGGACTTGACTCTCCAGTGCCACTTCCCAAGGGACCAAGGGGGTTGGGGGGGGGGTTTCCTGTCCCTGGTCATAAACCTGGGATTAAGCCTTCTGTCATATTGCCATTTTTCTTACTGGATGGGCCTCTTGTGGAAGAACAATACATCTCACTGAGCATTGTGACTTCTGGCACCTGACCCTGACAGAGAAATCAGGCCCTGAAATCTTAAAGAGCCCACAGTCCCTGAAGACTAACTTATACTCAAGAACAGGGTTTTTCTTGCTTAGGGGGAAAAAATCACTCAGGAAAATAAAGGCCAACCCCAAAACATGCTTAGGGAATAGAGAAGACATTAAGGTGCTGCTGAGTGGGAGGTGGCCGTGGTGAGTTGGATGAAATGGCACTTTGTAAGATCTCCTCCAACTGGGAGATTCAGAGCAAAGGCAAATATTTGCAGAGATCATTTGGTCTGGCTTGAGTGACAGCTTGAGAAATCATTTCCCCTTCCAAGGAGTTTCTCTCCCCCAAACCAGGGACAGAGTGCTGAGCTGAGACTCTCCCGTCAGGCCTTTGCCCAGTTCCCCTCTTACCCCTCTGAACTGGGCCCTGTGCTGTAGTCTACTGGCCCAAAATGCCCACAGCAAACCTTTTGTTTAATGTGCATGTAGGAGGGCATAGTGCTAATTAGCACCCAGTGCTAATTGTGTTGAATGAAGAAAAATGAACCCTTTGTTTCGAAGCAAGAAATCTGAGCAAAGTACCAAGGAGGGCTTTACTTCTGCAAAAGAGAGAGGTGCTCTAGGCCCAGGGGGTCTGGAGGCACCTGAAGAGTAACCAATTTAGCTTTTTGTTCCCCCTCAGAACCCCTGGGACCTCCACCAAACTGACATCAAGATTAGAGGCTTCTCACAAAGAATTACACACACATGCAGAGTGGATGTAGACTCACACCTCTCCTGGACTGGTGGCTGCTAGGTGTCTCCCCTCTGTATTTCGTGCTATGTGCATGCACACTCAGTCACTTCAGTCGGGTCCGACTCTTTGTGACCCTATGGACTGTAGTCTGCCAGGCTCCTCTGTCCATGGGATTCTCCAGGCAAGAATGCTGGAGTGGGTTGCCATGCCTTCCTCCAGGGGACCTTCCCGACCCAGGGATCAGACCTGCATCTCCTGCGGCTCCTGCACTGCAGGTGGATTCTTTATAGCTGAGCCACTGGGGACGCCCTCTATTTGGTGCTATGCTGGGTCTCAGTCCAAATAGTTTAGAATTCATTGTTGTACGTCTGCCTTCGCTCACCCACTTTTATTAATGCTGATGGGCATTTGAGTTTGCAACCCTTATTACAACTCTGGCACGAAACAATGAATGATAATCACACTGGTAAATATAACCACAGCAACAACCCTCCTATTTGGATAATGATTTAGATTCATGGACTGGGCTAATCATTAGCACCTGGAAGCTTGTTAGAAATGCAGGATCTCAGGCTTCTGAACAAGAATCTGCATTTTAACAAGATCCCAGGTGATTCGATGCACATTAAACTTTAAGAAACACTTGTTCCACAGACCATGGACAACAGCCACGGGCACTTGGTCAGAGTTCTTGGGCCTCTGGATTACTTGCCATGTTTCCTGTTTTGTCACCTTCCATCACTGACTCTATACCCTAGATCCTAAACAGCCAATAAGTCTGTTGTTGGACAGCCAACAAGCTGGGAACTAGAGCAGTGCAGCAGACTTTGTAGGCAGTCTGGGGGGGGAGAGGTGATGGTAGATAGAAAGTAGAGACACAAGTGGACCCACACGAGACTTATGAGAAACTCAGAGTGCTCCCCAATAGGTATTCTCTAGTGTATTTAGATGGGCTTCCCTGGTGGCTCAGTGGTAAAGAATCCACCTGCAATGCAGGAGCCAAAGGAGGCACAGGTTCGATCCCTGGGTCAGGAAGATTTCCTGGAGGAGGGCACAGCAACCCACCAAGAATACAACCCACCAATACAACCCTGTATTCTTGTCTGGAGAATCCCATGGACAGAGGAGCTGGCAGGCTACAGTCCCCAAGACTGCACAGAGTTGGACATGACTGAAGTGACTTAGCATGCACACATGCAGTATATTTAGATATGACCTGGTTACCAGATATTAAAGCAAGGTTAAGCATACCAAAGGTTATGGAATGAAACCATGCTGTTGAACAAAAGCACAGAACGAGTGTTTTAGCTATAAAGGTTAACCAGACATTGAAGTGTTCTCTACTATCAAGCTATCATCCAACTTCAGCTTGCACTTCAGTATCAGGGAGCTCATTACCTCACAAGGTATCTATTTTCATTCATGGATGATCAGTTCTGTTAGAAAGTCAACTCCTTGTGTTGAGTTGAAATACGCTTTCCCACTGTTTCTATCCATTTATAAGCCCTAGCTCTGCCCCTTGAGACTTTCACCCCACCTGCTTTTGCTGTCCTGTAAAAGCCCTTTAGATACAGGTACCACACTGCCTTCAGCCTTCTCTTCTCCAAGCTAACAGCTCTTCCTTCAACTGCTTCTTATGGGACCTGGATTCCAGCTCTCTCCCCAGCTGTCTGGGCTCCCCTTAACTGGAAACCTAGCAGGATTAAGTTCAAAGGTGCAGAGAGAGAGACCAAGAGGCTAAGCAACAGCCTGAACCCATGGCTGAAGGGAGGGGTCCAGGTGTGTGTCCAAGAGGCTTGGCTTAGAATCTAAGGGCAGGCCTTTAGTCAGATAAACAATAAAGGACTTTTCTTCCTTTGAGAATATTTTAGAACCTGGTACTTTCCACCAGAGGAAAATCAAGGCAGGTTTTAAGCAGTTAGTCCTTGATGCATACTGGTTCCTATCCCCCCGGAGAGGGAATACCAGCACTTTCATCTCTCTGCCACTCCCATTCCCCCCACTGAGCCTTCCTTCACTAAATCAGTAGGGTGGAACTCCAGTACACTTGGTCAGTGACTGTCTTTGCCAGCCAGGAACCCCAGTAAGGCCAGCCAGGACAGGGAAAAGCCCTCATTCTGCCACCTTTCTCCTTTCTCCTCGTGAGTGCTTCTCTGGTCACAATCATGACTCTGCCTGAACATTCCATCGCCTAAGCTGCTCTTCATAGATCATACTTTCAGTGGCCACGGGCCCTGCAACTATGGTGAATAATAAAAATAGCAACAATAATAGCTCTTATTTATTGAGTGTTGTGTTTATTATGTTTCAGACATTTTACATACGTTATTTAATCTCCGAAGTGAATACTATTATTAGCCCCATTTTCCAGATGATTAAATTGAGGCATGAAGAGGTTAACTAACTTTGCCAAAGTGGCATGAGAGATATATAGTATTATTTAGACAAGATCGGGCATGTTCAGGGTGGTATGGCCATAGACTATAGTACTATTTAGAATCCAGCTCCAAAGCCCACATACTAGCCACTGTTACTGTAGAGGAAAAATTTCCCAGTGTATCCACAGACCACCTCTATCAGAATCACCTGTAGAGTCTATTAAAAAGTTGTAATTCTAGGGAAAACTATCCCTTCATGTTGTCTTACATGGTGGACCCAACTCTGCTTCATTTTTTGAGGCCTGTGGATTTTATAAGCCAGTATGTCTCTCAAACTCAGGGGCTATCAGAACCTCCTTCAGAGCTTTTTAAAAACACAGGCACTGGGGCTCCGCCTCCAGAGAGTCTGATTCGGCAGGCCTGAGGTGGGATCCAGAAATGAGCAATTGCCATAATTTTCACTGTTATAAACACTGAGTAATCGTCACTGCAGGTTTTCTCCAGCTCTCTTTACCCACTCTTGGCCTTCTGGCCCAGCAAAGGCTCTCACCATCTTCTGATGTTAGGCTCTCTCGGCTCTCCACTGTGTAGACCTCTCCTTTCTTCAGATCTTAAAAGGTGCCTTTCTCTGGGCAAAACTGTAAATATGGGTTCTTGATCCATCCCCTCCTGGGCTTCTGGGGAGGATCAAGCACCTTTGCTCTCTTTCCCCTCCTCTCTCTGGCTTCTCTCCTCAAACCGTAAATGTACTCAACTCTGCCTAGACCAATAGAAAGACAAAAAACAAACCTTCCTGCTTTCTACATGAATTACTTCTAGAAAGAGTGAGGCTTCCCTGGTGGCTCAGATGGTAAAGAATCTGCCTGCAATGCAGGAGATCCGGGTTCAATCCATGGGTCAGGAAAATCCCCTGGAGAAGGGAATGGCAACCCACTCCAGTATTCTTGCTTGCAGAATTCCATGGACAGTGGAGCCTGGCATGCTACAGTCCATTGGGTCACAAAGAGTTGGACATGACTGAGTGACTAACACTTTCACTTTTCACTTTCTAGCAAGAGTAGTTTATAACCTCCTTGGACAAGTAACTTAACCCACTCTGTACACTTGCTTTCTCAACTGTAAAATGATGATCATGATAGTGAATACATATAATGAGGATTATGATAGCACATACTTCACAGGATGAGGAAGAGTTTATATTGATGTATGGCAAAACCAATACAATATTGTAAAGTAATTAACCTCCAATTAAAATAAATAAATTTATATTTAAAAAGGAAGGATTTAATTTAGAAATATATGCAAAGTGCTTCAAGTAATTCCTGCACATGGCAAGTGTTCAATATAATAATTATGAGCCATGTACATGGTAGCTGTTATGATTATTCACAATAGCCAACAATATAGTCTCAGTCCTCATCCTGAAATTCTGTGACCTTCAATTCTGTTTGATTTCCCTCTTTTTAATATTATTTACTGAAGAATAATACACATACAGAAAAGTGCCCATTTCATAAGGGTACAACTCCATCAGTTTTTTCAAATGAATATACTTATATTACCAGTGCTCAGATTAAGAAATGGAGTTCACTTCAGTTCAGTTGCTCAGCTGTGTCCGACTCTTTGTGACCCCATGAATTGCAGCACTCCAGGCCTCGCTGTTCATCACCATCTCTAGGAGTTCACTCAGACTCATTTCCATCGAGTCCGTGATACCATCCAGCCATCTCATCCTCAGTCGTCCCCTTCTCCTCCTGCCTCCAATCCCTCCCAGCATCAGAGTCTTTTCCAATGAGTCAACCCTTCGCATGAGGTGGCCAAAGTACTGGAGTTTCAGCTTTAGCATCATTCCTTCCAAAGAAATCCCAGGGCTGATCTCCTTCAGAATGGACTGGTTGGATCTCCTTGCAGTCCAAGGGACTCTCAAGAGTCTTCTCCAACACCACAGTTCAAAAGCATCAANTTTTTTGGTTTGTCCTTATGATTTGGAAACACAATGAGAGCTTACAGTAAGACATGGATTGGCTCAGAGAATTTATGCTTTGATTCTAGGGAAGAAAATATAATGTTTGATCCAGATAGGGTATATATTTTATATGTTTTATATTCAATAGATATAAATAGGGCTGCAGAGAGAAAGAAAGCACAGAAATCAGGAAGAAAGAAAGAAGGATAAAACAGAAAGGAGGGAAAAGAGAGAAAGAGAAAAAAAAAGGAGGTAACAAGGAGAGAGATTAATTCATTGAGAGTGAATTGATGAAATAAATATATCAGTAACTGCAGATAACGTCAGTAATAATTTCTGGATTCTGAGACTGAATACAGAAATCATGAATCAAGCTATTTCCTCAGTCAGAAAAAGAAAGCTTTTGCATATATATATATATATATATTGCACAACAAGAAAACAAGGAACCAGAGGAGAAGAGAAGAGATGCTTACATAGTTTATGGCTAACCAAGTGCCAATAATCGCTATTTCATAACCCCTGGGCAGCCTCCTGGGAGAGTTTTCTAAGAACTTATTTTTAAAGTATCTTGGGAAAGTTAGAAATGATTTTAATAGGTGTAGTTTCCCAGTGAGTGTTTTTCAGTGCCAGAGACAATTAGGAGGAAAATATTTTGTGTTTTTGTTGAGCTTAATTAGGTTTTACCTTCTATTCCAGTTCTATAGAAAACAGTTGCATTTAGGGACTCTGGAAAAGAAAAGTTTTAAAAATATACATTTACTGAGATTTTTATGTAGATTTAATTGTGCAGATGTCAAGAGTATGTTGTGTAACTCCACCTCCTGCATCTTGGGAGTTAGGTCTTCACAATGATATGAAATATGAAGTTTAGTGCTTTAACTTTTCACTGAAAAATATGCACATTGAGAAAAATGTTCCTTTGTCTGTGCATTTTATTTAATATTCATTAAGTATTAGAGCATTGTGATCTCCCAGCATTCTTCTAGGCCCAAGATCTAAAGCTGAAACCAAAGTATATATGATTTTGGCAAGTTGAATATTATACTTAATGGGATAAATGGAGTATAAACAAGTAAGTACATGATATAACATTTTAAGTGGAAAAAGGCACTATGAATAAAAATAAGTAAATATTATAAGTAGGAATAAAGGAGTTATTCAATTTATTTGGAAAAAAACAGGGAAGAGCTTCCTTAAAAAAAAAAAGTGTTATATCACAATAGGAGAATGAGCAAGGACCAAAAATGAATATATAACTCAAATATTGTTCTGAATATGATAATAAATTGTTCTGACTGATTATTTACACATTCATATCTATATCTATATCTATATATGTATATATGCATATACAAATTCTATGTATATATGCATATACAAATTCTTTAAATGGTAGCAATGTAATGTCTAAAGGATTGGGTACAATATATACAATTTGCAGAAAATCTTATATGTATTGAATAATCAACACTGGAAAGGCATAAAAACACCAAAAAATATACAATTTTGGGTGTCTACTGTGACACATGCTCTGTACAATAGTCAAAACACATGTAGCCAGGCTGAGGCAAACTATTTCTCACAAGACCTTAATATGGAAGATATTACTAACTTGAGCGCTAAGTCACTTGAGTCATGGTGACTCTTTGCCACCCTATGGACTGTAGCCCTCCAGGCTCCCCTGTCCATGGGATTCTCCAGGCAAGAATACTGGAGTGGGTTGTCATTTCCTCCTCCAGGAGATCTTCCCCACCCAGAGAGCAAATTCCCATCTCTTGTCTCCCGCATTGGTAGGTGGGTTCTTTACCACTAGCGCTACCTGGGAAGCCCTTTATTAACTTAGGCCATTCAACATCTCCATTATTTTGCAGCTAGTATGAGAAAGTAGCAAAATAAAAACAAAGAATTTTCTGATTACACAGCCACATGCTTTTCCTTAATTATTTTACTGAGATTTTAAACACACTAAAAGAATTTGAATAATGTGGGAAAAGAAGAAAAGTGAGATCTTAAATTTGCATGACGATTAGCCTGATTTCTAAATATAAATTTTAAAATGTTAATTATTCAAATCAAAGCCATTCAACTAACACACTTAACCCTTATTAAAAGAACTTGTAGTTGGTTTTAATCAGATTTTTTTCAACAATTTTCTTGAGCAGCCTGGAAGGATAAAAATCAAACATGTCTTAATAATATTTTCCCTCTCAGTGGGTACTTGTTCTTTCAATGTTGATGGAACCCTAGGATTTAAATCCATTGATTGAATATTTAGAGTTGTTTTAACTTCATTTTTCACTTTCTAATTAGGATTCCTGCTGCATAGTGCTCTATGAAGCCAAGAGTGAATGAATGAGCAATCGTCATTTATGCACTCTAATTCTACTGCGGATATTTAATGATAAAACATTTTATTTCCTTTTGTTGGATATCATTTNAAAAAAAAAAAAAAAAAAAAAAAAAAAAAGTTTTGAGGCAGTAATAACAAAAAAGTGGTATGATACATAAAGAATAATTAGATACTAGATACTAGCCAAATTCCTGAAAGAAAAAAAAGGTCAGCAGAAAATGGAAGGGCATATTTAAGTTGCTAAAAAAAAATTTTTTTTAATCAAGTAAACCATCCTTCAGAAGACAAACTGAAAACATTTGAGATAAACAAAGTACAGAATTCATCTCAAGTACTTTGTGTTGTGAGAAGTGCTAGAGAGAATCTTTTGGTCTGAAGGAAAATGATACAAGATGATCTCTTGTACTTCCAGAATCAAAGATGATGGGAAATAGCAAACACCAAACACTTTGTCATTTTCTTCNATAAACAAAGTACAGAATTCATCTCAAGTACTTTGTGTTGTGAGAAGTGCTAGAGAGAATCTTTTGGTCTGAAGGAAAATGATACAAGATGATCTCTTGTACTTCCAGAATCAAAGATGATGGGAAATAGCAAACACCAAACACTTTGTCATTTTCTTCTCTTAGTTTCTAAAAAAATGTCATATATTTAAAACAAAATTTTAACATTCTATGTGTAATGGATATGGATATGAATATGGTGGTGGTAGGGCTTCCCTGCTGACTTGATTGGTAAAGAAGAGAGTCCACTGGCAATGCAGGAGACCAGGATTTGATCCCTGGGTTAAGAAGGTACCCTAGAGAAGAAAATGGCCACTCACCCCAGTATTCTTGCCTGGGAAATCCCATGCACCAGGAACCTGGCAGGATATAGTTCATGGGGTCACAAGAGTCTGACACTATTTAGCAACTAAACCATCACTACCACATGCATATGTGTATCAAACAGCACAAAAGTGTTAAATGAAAATATTGTTACAAAGTTTTTATGCTTTATACAAAAGAAATATGAAGTTTAAGTAAATTGTGATAACTTCATGATTCATATTATAACCCCTAGAGCAACCACTAAAGAAAGCAATGTAATAAAGTACAGCAGAAAAACCAAAGCGGACTTGAAATGGAATACTTAAAGTATATTCATTTAACCTAAAATTGGAAAGGAGAGAAGGAACAGAGTAACAAACTCATGAGCCAAGTAGAAAAGTATTAAGGGAGATTTAACACATGCATATTAATATATAAGTGGACAATAGACTGATTAAAAGGCAGAAATCAGACTGGATGAAAAGCAAGACACAACTATTGACTTCTCACAGAGTTGCATTTTAATTATAGAGTAATTCATTCTTGATGTTCTCATAGACTGTAGTCATACTATCTTAGCTAAACTTAGGTCTGCAGCTTGGAAATACATATAGATGAAAACTGTAGAGACTGAGAGAGTCAGACTTGAACCTATTACTCTTCTTATCACAAGAGAGCACTCCTAAATCCTACAGAGAAAAATGTGAAAATCAGAAAGACAGAAGGAGAAAAATTGGAATTGGTGGCAAACTAGATACAAATAATATAGAAGGGTGAGAACTAACTTTGGACTTATTACAGAGGCATTTTGAAATTAACTTTGAACAGCACTTTTTTTTTCTTAATTCAGTGAGTGATTTTAGTGGTTACCATAAAGGGAGTAAATATGGTTTTGTGTATTTGATTTCTTCCTCCTTTTCTCCTCCCTTTGGGCTCAGTTAGTGACAAGTATAGGTAGCATATAGTGGTAAAGAACCTGCCTGCCAATGCAGGAGACTTAAGAGATGTGGATTCGATTCCTACGTCAGGAAGATCCCCTGGAGAAGGAAATGGCAACCCACCCCAGTATTCTTGCCTGGACAATCCCATGGACAGAGGAGCCAGGTGGGCTACAGTCAATGGGATCACAGAGAGTCAGACACGACTGAAGTGACTGAGCGTGAGTGATAAATATATTCCAGAATGGGGAGAAGCTACCATCTGGAGCTTTAAATTGTACAAAATGGCACAATTCAAGTGATTCATGAAAGAAGAGAAATTAACTTTCTAGCAGTTTTGTTCAGAAAGGTTTTTTTCCCTCTTGTTCCTCATTTTCCCCTTCTAGTACTGTCAAAATGCCCAGCTATCTTTTTCTCCTTATTTCTCATATGATCTTATATGGAATGGAAAAGCTTATCTTCCTGAGGAGGTAAAACACCAGATACATAAATCAGTCGTAATATAAGGAACCTACAGCATGTCCGCCCTCTCAACTCAGTATACAGAGACTTGCACATTACCACACTATGAGAATCTGAAGTAAATTCCACACAGACAAAGCTATTCAACTTCTCTAATTTATGAATAAATGATACCCAAAATCAAAGCTGCTTTGGTTTACCCATGAAGCAAAACGTTCATCCTCAGATCATCATAGAAATCTGCCTGGAGAGTTGAACTGATTGGAAAGAAGACTGTGTCATTACGATCATTTTATTTTTTTATTTTTGGGCCAAGCCTCATGGATATGTTTTCTGAACATATTTTCCTTTAATGTCAGGAGTGGCCCTATGTTCAGATTAGCTTTATAAGCTCACAGTGGAGTAAGAAATAGCCTCATAGGGATAATATCTCTGAAAAAAGAAACATTAATAATCCAAATAAGCCCAACTGTCCTGAAGAGATAAGATATGGAAAAATGAGTAGAAGGCTGAATATAGATTGAACCAGAGACATCAGGTACACAAAAGACTATTCTAGGGAGGAAACTACCTAGTATTCTACATTTGAATACACACAGTTTTAGACACTGATGTGGTGACTTACTAGAGCAAACACTGCAAGGTAGATAAGAATTGCTGTATCTTCCAAAAGCACATATCCTAAGTCTTAAAACATATATTGCATTACAAAGCCAGTTGAGAGAGCACCATATCAAATAATTCTGCAATTTTCCTCCCTTTCCAATCCTGCTGAGATGTCATCAGCTAAAGCAAGGGGGCTTCACATTCAATGATAAATAGAAAATATGTTGGAAAGTAAATGCATTTCCAGAGAATTAAAAAGTACAGTCTTGGATAAAATATACGTTTTTGGAATATTGATTTGTGTTTTTGGCTGTATTATTCCTTGTGTGTGGAGTGTACAAGACAGAATTAAGCCTTATTAGGACTGCATTCTATCCACACATAGTGCTTTCCATCCACACACATTCCAACCAATCAGGACACAAGAATCTTGACTAATTTTATAAGATGTTTCCCATTCAATCCTTTATCAAAATATAGGGATGTCTCTTTAATTTGGGAATGTATCTGAGGACAAAAAAAGACAATAAGAACTACATATTATTTCATGTGCACACAAACAATGAGCTCTAAGGTAATTTGATGGCTTTTTTAAAAGTTAATTATTTTTTTACTTTATTCTACTTTACAATACTGTATTGGTTTTACCATACATCGACATGAATCCACCACAGGTGTACATGAGCTCTCAATCCTGAATCCCCTTCCCACCTCCCACCCCACATTGTCTCTCTGGATCATCCCCGTGCACCAGCCCCAAGCATCCTGCATCCTGCATCGAACATAGACCGGCGCCTCGTTTCTTACATGATAGTATACATGGTTCAATGCCATTCTCCCAAATCATCCCACCCTCTCCCTCTCCCTCAGAGGCCAAAAGTCCGTTCTATACATCTGTGTCTCTTTTGCTGTCTCACATACAGGGTCATCACTACTATCTTTCTAAATTCCATATATATGTGTCAGTATACTATATTGGTGTTTTTCTTTCTGGCTTACTTCACTCTGTATAATAGGCTCCAGTTTCATCCATCTCATTAGAACTGATTCAAATGTATTCTTTTTAATGGCTGAGTAATACTCCATTGTGTATATGTGCCACAGCTTGCTTATCCATTCTTCTGCTGATGGACATCTAGGTTGTTTCCATGTCCTGGCTATTATAAACAGTGCTGCAATGAACATTGGGGTACATGTGTCTCTTTGAATTCTGGTTTCCTCGGTGTGTATGCCCAGCAAAGGGATTGCTGGGTCATAAGGCAGTTCTATTTGCAATTTTTTAAGTAATCTTCACACTGTTTTCCATAGTGGCTGTACTACTTTGCATTCCCACCAATAGTGTAAGAGGGTTCCCTTTTCTCCACACCCTCTCCAGCATTTATTGCTTGTAGACTTTTGGATCACAGCCGTTCTGACTGGTGTGAAATGGTATCTCATTGTGGTCTTGATTTGCATTTCTCTGATAATGAGTGATGTTGAGCATCTTTTCATGTGTTTGTTAGCCATCCGTATGTCTTCTTTGGAGAATTGCCTATTTAGTTCTTTGGCCCATTTTTTGATTGGGTCATTTATTTTTCTGGAGTTGAGCTGCATACGTTGCTTGTATACTTTTGAGATTAGTTGTTTGTCAGTTGCTTCATTTGCTATTGTTTTCTCCCATTCAGAAGGCTGTCTTTTCACCTTGCTTATAGTTTCCTTTGTTGTGCAGAAGCTTGATGGCTTTTGAAAAAATTAAAAATTTGAAAAAATTAAAAATACGATATTTGCTATCGTATTTATCATAATACTGATCATAATTTATAAGCATGTAATAAGGGTCTAGTTCAGCTCTTCTCGTGTGTTATCTTTTGGGGTTTGCTCCAATATCTGCTTTTTTAAGTTTGAATGCCTTATTTTGTTTCTATTTTTGCTCATGGGATAGCCTCTAGCAGTTGATTCCCAGAGAAGGTGTATTTTACTCCCATATGTTTTACTCAATGCTAGCTCCCCCCCCCCTTTTTTTTTGGTATTATCAAAAATAGCTGTGGGCTCTTGCAAGCTTCTCTCTTCTTGGTGAGGCCCATGGCTGTGCTCTCTGTCATCCATGTCCTCTCTCTCTGAAATCAGTATTGTCCTGGAGGCTTTTGAGATGGGAAAGGCATTTCAAACCTCTTCACTGAGAAAAATCATATTCTGCACAGAGACTTTACAGAAAATGTGTTGCAGTCTAGTTCAAGCCAATGTGATATGATGATTCAAAATTGTGAGGTTTTTTTTTTTTTGGTTGATACTGGGAAGTCTCCAGTACCTTGGAAGTGGTTGAGAGCTATCAGTATCTCCCTTACTGACTCACTACCAGGTAGTAGGTTACAGTGAAAACGAATTCAACCATACATACCAAGATTTATTAGCAAGCATGCACAAAAATAATCTGAGAATATGTTTGGTAATATTGATGTGGTCCCCGGTCTCTGTTTACTTCATTGTTTCAACATCATCTTACATGATCACTAGAGGCAGATGCGACATCATTTTAGAGGTAATGACTTAATGTTATAGTTGGGGCAGATGATAAGTTTTCTGATAGGTACTTATGATGGTCAATTTTGTGTGCCTTCATGACTAGGCCATGGGTTGCCCAGATATTTGGTCAAACATTATTCTGAGTATCTCTGTGAGGGTATTTTTGGTTCTGTTTAACATTTTCTTGAGGTTTCAGATATACTTTATAATTTTTTATTTTTAATTAAAGTATAGTGCATTTACAATATCATCTTAATTGCTGACATACAGCACTGTTTCAGTTGTACATATGTGTATTTTTTAAGAATATTTTTTCCATTATGGCTTATTCATAGGACATTGAACATAGTTCTATATGCTGTATAGTAGTACCTTGTTTTATCCATTCTATATATAAAAGCTTATATCTCCTAATTCCACCCTCCCATTCCATCTCTTCCTCAAGACTCTTCCTCTTGGTAACCACTGTTCTGTGGTCTATGTCCATGATTCTGTTTCTGTTTCATAGTAGGTTCATTTGTGTCCTATTTTAGACTCCACATACAAGTGATATATATTTTATTTTTCTCTTTTTAACTTATCTCACCGAGTATGATAATCTCTAACTGCATCCATGTTGCTGCAAATGGCATTAGTTTATTCTTTTTATGGCTGAATAGTTTTCCACTGTGTATATGTGCCACATCTTTTTTCATTCATCTGTTGATTTAGGTTGTTTCCATGTCTTGGCTATTGTAAATAATGCTGCTATGAATATAGAGGTGCATATATCTTTTTCAGTTAAAGTTTTGTCCAGATATATGTCTAGGATTAGGATTGCTGGATCACTTGGAAATTCTATTTTAGTTTTCTGAGGCGCTTCCATACTGTTTTCCACAGTGGCTTCATCACCTTACTCAATATATTACCACCAAAGGTCTAGGAGAATTGCCTTTTCTCCACACCCTTTACGACATTTGTTATTTCTAGAGTTTTTGATGATGGCCATTCTGACCAATGTAAAGTGATACTTCATTGTAGTTTTGATTTGCATTTCTCTAATAATTAGTAAATTAGTGACATTGCGCATTGTTTCATGTGCTTTTTAACCATATGTATATCTTCTTTGGACATACCTACTCACCTTAGACTGGTAGTCATATAGACTCAAACACATTATAGGGAAAAAAATCTACATTTTCTTACTCTCCTCCACTACATTTTATTATTTTGATGTCCTCTTTTATATCATCGTGTTAATCCTTTTGCCATTCTTTGTGGTTATCACTTTTACAGATGTTTTGATTGAATCTGTGTACTGGCTTATTTGGGTAATTTGCCTTCCAATTGTTTCTCTTTCCTTTTGAGTCTTCAGTTAGTTCAGTCGCTCAGTCGTGTCCGACTCTTTGTGACCCCATGAATCGCAGCACGCCAGGCCTTCCTGTCCATCAACAACTCTCGGAGTTCACTCAAACTCAATCCATCGAGTCAGTGATGCCATCCAGCCATCTCATCCTCTGTCATCCCCTTCTCCTCCTGCCTCCAATCCCTCCCAGCATCAGAGTCTTTTCCAACGAGTCAACTCTTCTTACTTGTTTTCAATTTAGAGAGGAACTTTCAATATTTCTTTTAGGATAAGTTTAGTATTGCTGTATTCTTTTAGTTTTTGCTTATCTGGGAAATTCTTTCTCTCTCCTTCTATTCTAAATGATAATCTTGCTGGGTAGAATATCCNCTTACTTCTTTTCAATTTAGAGAGGAACTTTCAATATTTCTTTTAGGATAAGTTTAGTATTGCTGTATTCTTTTAGTTTTTGCTTATCTGGGAAATTCTTTCTCTCTCCTTCTATTCTAAATGATAATCTTGCTGGGTAGAATATCCCTTGTTATTGTTTAGTCACTCAGTCGTGTCTGACTCTTTTGTTACCCCGTGGGCTGTAGCCACCAGGCTCGTCTGTCCATAGAATTTCCCAGGCAAGAATACAGGAGTAGGTTGCCATTTCCTTCTCCAGGAGATCTTCCTGACCCAGCGATCAATTGAACCTGAATCTCTGGCACTAGCAGGTGTATTCTTTACTGCTGAGCCACCAGGGAAGCCCCAGAATATCCTAGGTTGCAGATGGTTTCCTTTTAGGACTTTGAATATATCTTACCACTCCCTTCTGACCTTCAGTGTTTCTGTAGAGAAATCAGCTGATAGCCTTAAGGGGCTTCCCTTATAATGGAACTCTTGGCTTTACTTTTTCTGCCTTTAGAATCCTCTCTTTAAATTTTGCCAATTTTATTATAATATGTCTTGGTATAGTCTGTTTGGGCTTATCTTTCTTGTAACCATCTGTTTTTCCTGTACTTGAATATCTGTTTCCCTGTTTAGATTTTCATCCATAATTTCATCAAGTACATTTTTGATCCCTCTTTCTCTTTCTTCTCCTTCTGGAATCTATATTATGCCTTGATTGGCATTCTTTATATTTTCCAATAAATCTCATATATTGCTTTCATTTTTTAAAATTTAACTTTTTGCCTGCTTTCCTGATTGGGTGATTTCCATTATTCCATCTTCCAGGTCATTTTTTTATTCTGCATTGACTTTATTCTGCTATTCATTGCCTTTACTGAGCTTTGGTCTCTGAAAATGAGTATTCTAATATTTTTGGGTTTCTCTTTATAGTTTCTAGTTCATTTTTACAGTATTCTTCATTTTTGTTAATAGCTTTTAATTATTTCAGTATTTTCATGATCTCCTTTTTGAAATCAGTGTTTATTATATTGCTGCTGCTGCTAAATCACTTCACTTGTGTCCAACTCTGTGATGGCACACTCATAGACAGCAGCCCACCACGCTCCCCCATTTCTGGGATTCTCCAGACAAGAACACTGGAGTGGATTGCCATTTTCTTCTCCAATGCATGAAAGTGAAAAGTGAAAGTGAAGTCACTCAGTTGTGTCCGACTCTTAGTGACCCCATGGACTGCAGCCTACCAGGCTCCTCTGTCCATGGGATTCCCCAGGCAAGAGTACTGGAGTGGGGTGCCATTGCCTTCTCCAGTCTATTGTACTGAAGAGGTGTATTTCATTGTTTGTCTTTCAGGGAAATTCTCTCAGTCTTTTAAGTGGGACTAGTTCCTCCAGTTCTTCATTTTACTTCTATTTCTCTTTGTGAGTTTAGGGCAAACAACTATTAATTGTGGTCTTGGAGGCTCATTTATATGTGGGAACATCCTGTGTAGCTTGTGTGGGTTTAATATATTTGGTTCAAGGGCTGCTTTTAGTATGGATGCCTGTCACCTCTCTCCTCAGAATGTGCTAGTCATTATTTTTGATAGGGGTTTGCAGATGAGGGCATTTGTGCCCAGTCCTGGGGTTCTTGAAGGCAGTAGCAACTCAGGTGGGCCCCCAGGGCACGTGATGGGAGTGGAAGGGTTTGAAACCACTACTGCAGTATAGGCAGGTGGTGATGGCAGCCTGTGGCCTGTCTAGAAATTTGGGAGGGCGGTGGAAGGGGCTCACAGTCACTCCTGGCATCTAGGCAGGTGGTGGTGGCAACTGCCCTGAGAGCCCATGCAGGTGATGTCCTGCTCTCTGCAAGTGTGCGCGTGGGGAAGAAGGCTACGATCTGAGTGCTGCCCCTCCTCTTGTATGCCACCCAAACAATGGTGACTGGGCTCCATGGTGGCTCAGGCTTCTGCCACACAGTCTCATTCGTGGTTGTACTGGATTCCATCCTCCACCCACCCCAAACCCAGCCTGTTTTCACACAGCCAGCCCCAGTCCTCTCCCTGGGTTGAATCTCTGAAGCCCAAGTTCCAGCACCCAGCCCACACCAGTGGATGCATGCTTCAAGCTGAGGACAGCAGGGTGGTGGCCCTGACCGTTTGTGGAGTTCTCCCCCTGCTCCGACTGCCACCCACCAGCCACTGCATTCTCCTCTGAGGCTCTGAAGCTCCCCTTCTGTCCCAGCCAACCTCTCTGCCTGTGAGGAGGCTTCCCAGGGTACAGGAATCTTTCCACTTTCTCAGCCCCTTCCAGGGGTGCAGGACCCATCCTGATTCCCTCTGACTTTCTTTTTCTCTTTCTTTCTTTTTTTTTCGAACCCAGTTACATGGAAATTTTCTTGCCTTTTCAGCAGTCTGAGGTTTTCTGCCAGCATGGAGTAGGTATTCTGTGAGAATCATTCCACGTGTGGATGTATTTTTGATGTATTTGTGGAAGAAGGTGGGCTTTACATCCTATTACTCTGCCATCTTGGGTGCTCTCCAGATGTGTTTAATACTTAAATCAATAGACTGAATAATGCAGATTTTTCTCCCTAATGCGGGTGGGCCTCGTGCCTTCAGTTGAAGGCCTAACTAGAACAAAATGCCTGGCATTCCCCCTAGCAATAGGAAAATTCTTTCTGCCCAGATGCCTCTGAACTGAGACATGGGTTTTGTCTTGACTTTGGACTCAGACTGAGACATCAGCTCTTCTCGGGTCTCAGGCCAGCTGGCCTTCAAACAAGAACTTTCACCATTGGCTCTCCTAGGTCTCCGGCTTGCTGCCTACAAATATTGGGTCTTGTCAGCCTCCCCCTGTAATTGCTTTAGCCAATTCCTTTTAACAATTGTCAAAATGGCCTATCACTTCAGTTTCTCTGGAGAATGCTAATACAGTGATAAAATACAGGTATTCATACATAATGTTAAACCTGAGACAACATTCTGTCAGCTTAAGCTTGTTGGGTTGCAGGCTGTTACTCTCTGTTCTTACAGAGATGATGGGTAGGACACGCTACCATAAGCAATAACTCTCCCCACACCCATCTTAAATGTCACTCATTTCACTGATGAAAACATGTTGTATCATCCAGTTTGTCAACTTCTAAGGGCCCTGATGGTAACTGGAGATAAAGAGAGCTAAAGCCTCTGGCTGAGAGACTTTATAGGGTTGTAGGCTGATGTACTCCCAGTCAAAGAGTTCTCTCCGTGCTCCTAGGTTACAGATTAACAATAACACACATATATATTGTCTGTCCTGAAGTATTTTAAAATGAAGTACAAACAGTATAACAGGCATTTTATTGCTGGTACATAGGCCACCGAACCCTTTCTACATAACCTAGTAATTTCCTGTCAATAGCAATACCTTGAAGCCTTCCTGTTTTATTCTACATTCTATATTATGGGGCTATCCAAGAAACATGGCATTTCATATTTTGTGCAAGACTAAATCTTCAGATTCAGGCTCTATTATCTTTAGTTTTAGGAGCATTTAGAGACAGGTGTCTTAATGTGACACATCTTTATATACTTGTATTGTGAATCTTAGTTCACAGGCTTTTCTGAAGATAGACCATCTCATTGCCCAAGTATAAATGCATCTTGCAGCATTTCATGGAAGCAAATCACATGGCTTCTGGGTTCTTCTGAATATGTGAATTCACAGACACAAAACAGATATTCACTTTTTAATATCCCAGCCTCTCAGTTGGATAGCTCTTTCTTTAAAATGATTCCAATTCCTATACACTTTCCATCATATCCATTCCCTTGGAATAAGAAAATATGTACTTCTCTGTCTGTTTACATTGTTTTAAAAAATACCGTAGCATATGGGGCTGATGCTCACTGTCTTCTATGAAATCCTGGCACAGAGATGGGATCATCTGGGAACTAAAATCTCTTGTCTTTTGATAATAACCTTTGTATTTTAACATAGCCATTGCCTGTCACTTTCCATTGTTGACTCAGCTTAGCAATGCCACTGATAAACTGATTGTTGATAACCACTAGCTAGCTAACTGTGCTTGTTTTCAGCCTCAGAAGTAGTGGCCAATTTAAATTCCACATATATGAAAATACTGCCTCAAGTCAAAGGCAGTATCCTAATAAGGTATCTTTATCAATTTGGTACTTCTTCAACACAAGTGAGCAACATGTTAAGGGAACTTCCAAGTCTAACCTGAGTACTTCTTGGGGGAACAATTGGTTCCTTCCTCCTGGATCTGGCTGCACAGCACTGGAGTGGCTATGAGGAGATACCCCATGCCCAAGGGCAAAGTAAAAGCACAAACAAGACGGTAGGAGGAAAGAATTCACATTTAGAATCAAATCCGATTCCCGTCAGAGGGCTCAAACAAAGCTTGTGCGCACTGGAACGCAGGGATCCCACAGAGACTGAGACAGAATTGTGTTTGAGCATCTCCTGTGGTGGCACAGGTCAGAAGTGGACTGCCAGAGACAGGGGCTCTGAATGCAGCAGACTTGGGTATGGCATAAATCCTCTTGGAGGAGGTCGCCATTAACCCCACCATGGAGCTGCCAGAACTTATAAAGCTGGGAAATAGACTCTTGGAGGGCACAAAGAGAACCCTGTATGCACCAGGACCCAGGAGAAAGGAGCAGTGGCCCCACAAGAGACTGCCCCAGACTTGCCTGGGAGTGTCCAGGAGTCTCTGGCAGAGACATAGGTCAGTGTTGGCCTGCTGCGGGGTTGGGGGTAGTGAGTGTAGCAGTACATGCATGGGATCATTTGAAGGATGCCATTATCTTCATTACCTCCACCATAGTTTGGCCCCAGGTAAATAGCAGGGAGGGAACATAGCCCCACCCATCAACAGACAATTGGATTAAAGATTTACTGAGCATGGCCATGCCCATCAGAACAAGACCCAGTTTCCCCCTCAGGCAGTCACTCCCATAGGAAGCTTCCATAAGCCTCTTATCCTTCTCAATCAGAGGGCAGACAGATGGAAAACAACAATCACAGAAAACTAACCAATCTGATCACCTGGACCATAGCCTTGTCTAACTCAATGAAACTATGAGGCATGCCTAATAGGGCCACCCAAGAGGGACAGTTCATAGTGGAGAGTTCTGATAAAATGTGGTCCACTGGAGAAGGGAATGGCAAACCACTTCATTATTCTTGCCTTAAGAACCCCATGAACAGTATGAAAAAACAAAATGGTAGGACACTGAAAATTGAACTGTCCAAGACGATAGGTGAAAAATAACTCCACAAAGAATGAAATGACAGAGCCAAAGCAAAAACAACACCCAGTTGTGGATGTAACTGGTGATAGAAGCAAAGTCTGATGCTGTAAACAGCAATATTGCATAGGAATCTAGAGTGTTAGGTCCATGAATCAAGGCAAATTCAGTTCAGTTCAGTCGCTCAGGCGTGTCCAACTCTTTGTGACCCCATGAACAGCAACATGCCAGGCCTCCCTGTCCATCACTAACTCCTGGAGTTTACCGAAACTCATGTTCATTGAGTCAGTGATGCCTTCCAACCATCTCCTCTGTTGCCCTTCTCCTTCTGCCCTCAATCTTTCCCAGCATCAGGGTCTTTTCAAATGAGTCAGCTCTTCGCATCAGNAAAAAAAAAAAAAAAAGAATCCACCTGAAAGGCAGGAGACTGCCTGCAAAGCAGGAGACTTGGGTTTGATCCCTGGGTCGGGAAGATACCCTGGAGAAGGAAACAGCAACCTACTCCAGTGTTCTTGCCTGGGAGATCCCATGAACAAAGCAGCCTGGTAGTCTACAGTCCATGGGATTTCATGACTTAGTGATTAAACCACCACCACCACCATGCCTATACACAGACACATATAGCCAAGAGGCAAAAAAAACAGGCATGTGAAAAACATAGTCTCTGAGTCAGACTGCCTGTTTTTGAATCACAGCTCTACTCCTTACTATCTGTGCTCCTTGAGCAGTTTATCGATCTTCTCTGAGTCTTGTTTTCTTCATTTGTAAAATGGGCATGTGAGAGTGAAATAATTGGACTGGCCCATGTATGCTATAGTAACCAACTAATGTGGAAATCTCGGTGGCTTAACTCAACAAATGATTATTTCTTGTTTATGTTAAACACCCAGCACAGGTTGGTGGAAGTCTCTGCTCTCTGTGGATACAAATGTTCAGGCTTATGGAGGCACCTCAAAACTGTGATGCTGAAAAATGTAGCTTCAGAGATGACCACTGAGTGAGCAGGAAAGGAAACAGGCCTCACGCACACTCCTTTCTTCCACCACCAGAGTGACAGATGTAAACAACAATGAGCCTTCTTTTCAACTTTGTTAATTATAAAGTATCTTATGTATTTATTAGCAATTCGCATTTCTTTCTCTGTTAACAGCTCATTCATGACTTTTGTCCATTTTTCTATTAAATTTGAGTTGACTCTTAGAGGATATGTAAGAGATAGATGAAGAAGGAAGAGTGTTCAGGGCAGAGAGTGGGCAATAGCTGAGATGAGGGGAGAGTGTAAAGCATTCAAGAAGCTGCCAGTGGTTAAGTGGGATGAGGGGGTAAGAGCCGCAGACGTGATGCTCAATAAATATTGAATGAAAGGCTGAAAGAGCGGGAGAGGGAAGACAGAGGAGACTGGCAAAAGAGGCAGGGGACAGATTGTGCAGGGTTTGTCAATCATGGAAGTGTTTGGACTTTTTCCTGAAGGCCATGGGAGCCATGACTGGGTTGTGCACAGGGCAACAGCATCAGAGTGGTGGTTCTGAGGGATCATTACAGCTTTGGGTACCAAACTGATTATAGGAAGAGACTGTCACTCTAATTCAGGTCAGAGATTGTGGTGATTTGGCCCAGACCAGTTGTAATTGTGAAGGGGAGAAGAGGGATTCAAGAAATTGGAGTAGAGTTCATAGGACCTGATGATCAGAAGATGTGGGAGAGAGAAAGGGAGGAGGCGAGACTGAGGGTTCAGGGATCCGTGTGAGCTAGAGAAGGAGCAGGAGGAGAAGAGAAGGAGAGTGGGTGAAAGCAGGGTGAGGATAGAGAGCAGCTTCCCAGAGGGCTCTTAATCAGAGCTTGACTTTGGGCTATATGGAGAGTTAGCCTGGGACAGATAGTAGAGTGTTGGGCCTGGGCTCCCAGGAGGTGATGGTTCCAGTGCTTGTCCCTCAAAGCTTTCCTGGCTCTTCACCCTATGAATCTGCAATGGAATCATATCCATTTGGACCCTGATGACCTTGAGACAAGACCGTCACACGAAGTCTGTGAGAAAGATAAGGCGGAAGCTGGTGTTGCTATCCCCACTTGGCCAGTGTGAAGCTCAAAGTCTTGTTTGTGGTCATACTCGTGCTAAGGGGCAGGATTCATGTCACCACCTGAAGCTGCACTGCCTCCCGAGATATCCCCAACACTGTCCGGGTTCAAGCAAAGCCTAAAAGAAACAAATGTCTTCTGGACTAGACCCATGCCTCTCTTTATTTCTTGAGAAAGTCAAGTAGTTTTGTAAAGTGAAGTCACTCAGTCGTGTCTGACTCTTTGCGACACTGTGGACTGTAGCCCCCCAGGCTCCTCCGTCCATGGGATTCTCCAGGTAAGAATACTGGAGTGGGTTGCCATTTCCTTCTCCAGGGGAATCTTCCTGACCCAGAGATCGAACCCAGGTCTCCTGCATTGCAGGCAGACACTTTAACCTCTGAGCCACCAGGGAAGCCCTAGCTTTGTAAGGAGTACATCAAAACCTGAAAGTGCTGGCCTTTGCTCCATGCTTAGATATGTTCCCTAGAGGCAGCTACTCTCAACTTTGTTAGCTCTTTTTTTCTGGTATTTACCTCCATATGTCTAAACTATACTATTTAAAATCTCTAAATATTACTGCTATTTTCCAATGTAACAATTTTAGACAATATCACTGACTTCCTAATATGGAACATTAGATTTCAGCTCCATACATGCCTTTTCCCCCATAACCACCCAGGTTGTTTTACTTAAACCCCTGACTATGACTAGTAAGTCCTCTCCATAGTTGAGCTATTTAGTGCACTATGATTATATTTCCTTTCTTGTGAAACTTCTTGTTTTCTCTGGAATTCATAATTGCTTCATTTTATTTTTTACCTTTATTTTTTATTTAAAAAGTTTGTTGGCGTATAGATGATTTACTATGTTTAGTTTCAGGTGTACAGCAACGTGATTCAGTTATACATATACATATATTCATTCTTTTTCAGATTCATTTGCACATATAGGCTATTACAGAATATTGAGTAGAGTTCCATGTGGTATTCAGTAGATCCTTGTTGGTTATCTATTTTATATATAGTAGTGTATATATTAATCCTAATCTAATTAATCCTATTCTATCCATTCCCCCCATCCATATTTCTCCTTTGATCATCACAAGTTTGTTTTTGAAATCTGTGAGTCTGCTTTGTAAATAAATTAATTTATATCAGTTTTTAAAACTTAGGTTTTGCATATGAATGATGTCATGTGGTATTTGTCTTTGTGTGACTTACTTCACTTAGTATGATAACCTCCAGGCCCTTCCATGTTGTTACAAATGGTATTATTTCATTCTTTTTATGACTCAGTAATGTTCCATTCTATATATGTATCACATTGTTGTTCTCCATTCCTCTGTCAATGGACGTTTAGTTTGCCTCCATGCCTTGGCTATTGTAAACAGTGTTGCAATGAACACTGAGGTGCATGTAACCTTTCAGACCATGTGTTTCTTCAGATGTATACCCAGTGGTAGGATTGCTGGATCATATGGCAGTTCTAGTTTTAGTTTTTTAAGGAGCCTCCATACTGTTCTCCATATTGGTTGCACCAATTTACTTTCCCACCAATAGTGTAAAAGAGTTCCTTTTTCTCCACATCCCCTCTAGTATTTGGCTTCCCTGGTGGCTCAGACGGTAAGGCGTCTGCCTGCAATGCGGGAGACCCAGGTTCGATTCCTGGGTCGGGAAGATCCCCTGGAGAAGGAAATGGCAGTCCACTCCAGCACTCTTGCCTGGAAAATCCCATGGACAGAGGAGCCTGATAGGCTACAGTCCATGGGGTTGCAAAGAGTCGGACACGACTGAAAAAGGGTTCCTTTTTCTCCACATCCCCTCTAGTATTTATTGTTCATAGATGTTTTGATGACGGCCATTCTGACTGGTGTGAGATGAAACTTCATTGTAGTTTTGATTTGTATTTCTCTAATAATTAGTGATATTAAACATCTTTTCATATGTTTTTTGGCCATCTGTACATCTTCTTTGGAGAAACGTCTAGATATCCTCAACATTTTTTGATTGGGTTAATTGCCTCATTTTAAATTTTAGTTATCTCTTAGTTATCTATCAATTATCAATAATTCATCCCCAAACTCTCCACAAACACGTCAGGAATCTACATGTCTCCTCTCCTTCACCACCACCTCTTTTTACCTCTTTGAGGGCCTCACCGGAGCCCAGCATCCTCCTGTTACAGCCCAGTCTCATGCAGCACTGCCGCCTCCAGGACCCGTGAGGCACCCTGGGTGCACAATCTAAGAAGATGTTCATGCTCAGCGCTGTGCAAGTGTTGGATCACTATTTGCCTGCCCCCGAGAGTGAATGTCTCCTTGGATTCTGCCATGCTCTCCTCACTCTATTCCTGGCCCTGCTCACTTCCTTCCTTTGTTGGATTTCTTTTTACCTGGACCCTATGCTATCCTCTGTCTTGCTTTACTCCCTCATTTTTGTGGAGCACATCCTCCAGTAGTTTCCTGAGAAAGGGATGTGGGAAACAAACTCTCTGACTATATGTCTGAAATTGTCTTTATTCCCTCTTCACACTTGATTAATAATTTGGCTGCATATAGAATTTCCTAGCTATGTCTAGTGTAAGTATCTGAGTCTAGAGTCTCTTTGGTTCATTTTATTTCAGAGGATAATCCTCCCATGGCCCAGCTGTAAAGTGAAGGAGAAGAGGTCTGGGGTTTTAACTACTTCTTTGATACATTTTCCATCAAGCCCTGTTACATCTACTTTTTGTAACACCTGGTGTTTCCAAATTCTGAGTCTTTCATAGATTCTCCAGTGCAAACAGGCTTACTCTTGTAGACACTCCCCCTGGCAAGTAACTGTTCTGTCAGTTAATCCCTCTTCTGCTCACTGTCTAGCAGGCAAACATTTTGCTGATAGCTTTCAGTCACCTTTGGCATCTCTCTGATTCTTTTTCCTTGTAGAATATCTCTTTTAAAACATCCTGTGCCAGTACCATACTGTCTTGATGACTGTGGCTTTGTAGTAGAGCCTGAAGTCAGGCAGGTTGATTCCTCCAGTTCCATTCTTCTTTCTCAAGATTGCTTTGGTTATTCAAGGTTTTTTGTATTTCCATACAAATTGTGAAATTATTTGTTCTAGCTCTGTGAAAAATACCGTTGGTAGCTTGATAGGGATTGCACTGAATTTATAGATTGCTTGGAGGTTCAGGATGGGGAACACATGTATACCCGTGGCGGATTCATGTTGATGTATGGCAAAACCAATACAATATTGTAAAATAATTAGCCTCCAATTAAAATAAATAAATTTATATTAAAAAAAGAAAAAATAGAAAACCTATATTCTGTTAAAAGGGGAGCATATAAATAAACCATGATTCATTCATATAATGGAAAACCACTTGGCAATAAACAGGAACTATTGATACACCCAACAGTATGGCTGTATCCTAAAACATTATGCTGAATAAAAAAGTTTTACAGAAAACAAAACAAACAAAAAAACATCCTGTGAGAATTTTCATGAGGCTGCAGCAAGGCGTCACGATAAAACTTGTGTTCATTCTGCCATGTTCAATTAGGAGTGTTTCATGTCTTCTTTAACCTTTCTTTTGACCCCCTTTCTCTCGCTGTCTTATTCACAGTCATTTAAAGAAATGAGTCCAGTAAGAATCCTGAGCATGGCTCCCTGTGACTCATCTCCATGAAGTCTGTCCTAACTACTCTAACCTACGTTGTTCCTATCTTGTTCGAGCCCAGCATGGTCCACACCGTATTCTGGTGCAGTCTCCTTCGTTTCTTGTTTGCCAGCCTGCATGCTCCCAACCTGGCTGAAGGTTATCATCCTCTTTCTCTGGTATTCTGTTCATCTTCTCAGAGATGATATGGAGAGAAAAATGTGAGTTGGAGGAAGACTATTCCTGGCTCTGTCTCTCCAAGACTCCTAGATTCTGGTGGACAGATCAGTGAGACCCACCACTGGCTCCCTGCCATTGACTGCAGCCCAGAGTGCTGCTGGTGCAGGCCCCGGGGGGAGAGGGCTGACAGCATGGAGCACAGTGAGGGAGGGAAACACCTTGTCTCCTAGACTCAAAACAAGTTCCCAAGGCTAGGGCAGATGCTGGGGCTCTGGGCACTCAGGCATGCACTCGGGTGAGGAGGTAAGACGGTCATGTGAGCCCAGCTGAGAGTGCTTGTGACCTCGGGGTAGACCTAGCCCCAGAGGGAGGGCAAGTGTGAGGCGCTGTTCGTAGTTCACTGACTCTGGCCTGGGCTCCCTCCAGTAACCACCGTGATCGCCGTCAACCTCTACCTGGTGGTGTTCACGCCGTACTGGCCCATTACCGTGCTCATCCTCACCTGGCTGGCTTTTGACTGGAAGACCCCTGAGAGAGGTGAGGGCCCTGGAAGGGCTGTTGCCACTCGCCACATGCTCTTTCTTTCTCTTCTTATACTCCTGCCAATTCCCTGGCAGCTCTTCAGCCTGACTTTGTCTGGGCTGGAGGTGAGGGAAGGTGCCAGTGAGGCCCAGGTGGGAACTGGAGTGTGGGCTTGGGGAGGGGCGGCTAGTACAGCAGAGAGCTAGGGCTGTCCCAAACAGGCCTTGAAGTTCATTCCCAGCCTGGTTGTCACTGAAGGGGGCAGGAAACAGGAAGGGGTGAGGGCACCCTGAGACAGGCCCTGAAGGGCTCTGAAGAAGACAACAGGGTGGACAAAGCTCAGCTATATCAGCTTTGTTTTCAGGTGGCCGCCGGTTTACCTGCGTGAGGCAATGGTGCCTGTGGAAACAGTACTGTGATTACTTCCCACTCAAGGTGAGGAGCCTCAGATCCCCCGGGGCCCCAGGCCCAGCCCTGACTCCCTGTGGCAGCAGCTGGGGCAGGGCAGGGGGCGGGGGTATCATTCACATTGAGGCCCATTTGAATGAAGCTCCCCAGAGTTGTGTGTTACCCCATCTGCACGGCCAGACATGACAGCCCTTTCCTTTCTAGGTCTCTAGCCAAAAGAGAAGACCTCTTCCCTGGCTATATCTCTCTTGACTTCACTTTCCTCCACAGCTTCTGAAGACTCACGATCTCTCTCCCAGCCTCAACTATATCGTCGCCTGCCACCCTCATGGGATCATGTCCCATTCATGGTTTGGCCACTTTGCCACAGAGATGTCAGGCTTCTCCAAGACGTTTCCTGGCATCACTCCTTATGTCCTCACACTGGGGGCCTTTTTCTGGGTGCCTTTCCTCAGAGAATATATCATGTCTGTAGGTGAGTTGGCTCCTGGGGTTGGAAAGCCGAAGAAATACATGGCTGCCTGAGAAAGAAGTATTGGGTGAATAGGTGAGAACAAGGCTCTGAGATCCCCTCCGGTCTTAAAAGCTACCTTAGGCTCAGCTGCCTAAGAGAGCCCTTCCTTAAGGAGGGTTCTCCCCACCTTAGAAGAAGTAGGGAGGAAAGTTAAGAGGTTTAGCAGGTCACCAATAATCTTTTGGTTTTTCCTGCCTACCAGGGGCCTGCTCTGTGAGCCAATCCTCCATGGACTTCCTGCTTACCCGTAGAGGCACAGGCAACATGCTGATGGTGGTGGTTGGTGGCCTGGCTGAGTGCAAATATGGCCTGCCTGGATCTACCACTCTGTTCCTGAAGAGCCGCACTGGCTTCATACGCATGGCCCTTCGGCATGGGTAAGGACACTTCTGGTCCAGACTGGGGAGAGGGGATCCAAAAGCCCAGCAGGGAAGGAGGAAGAGGTTTTGAGGAAATGATATTTAAAGAGGGAGGGGTAAAATCGCTTCTGTTGTGGAGAAGAGGCTGGGTCAGGTTCTAGAGGCATTTCTGCTTCTGAAGAAAGGCCAGCAGGTCAGCCTGGAACCTGATCTGCCTCAGACTAGCATCTCATCTGGACCAGTCTCTCTAAAAAAGTGACTGGCTGCAACTGTATGTCAGAGAAAGCCAAAATTCCCATGTGGGTGAAAGGGAAGAAACCCAAAAGAAATGGCCCTTGGCTCCTAGCTTCCAGTGTCTCAGACAATGTGGGTTTACAGGAGGGCCTGGGACTCACTGGGGCTTCCCTGGTGGCTCAGATGGTAAGAAATCTGCCTATGATACGGGAGACCCAGGTTCGATCCCTGGGTCAGGAAGATCCCCTGGAGAAGGGAATGGCAACCCATTCCAGTATTCTTGCCTGGAGAATCCCATGGACAGAGAAGCCTGGCGGGTACAGTCTGTGGGATCACAAAGAGTTGGACATGACAGAGTGACTAACACACACACCATAGGACTTGCTTCCCTTAGCTTGCAGGCAGCCTGGGGTAGACCACGCATTGCTTCCACTTAGCTTGGACCTGGGCCCAGCTGGGTTAAGGGCTGAAGGAACTTACAAGGAGACCTAGGGAGCACTGGTGGTCAGCCTACATTTCTAACCATCAGAGAATATGCTTTTTTTCTTCAGGGTGGCTCTAATCCCGGCCTACTCCTTTGGGGAGACAGAACTCTACAACCAGTACATTTTCACCCCGGGGGGCTTCATCAATCGTTTCCAGAAGTGGTTGCAGAGTATGGTGCACATCTACCCTTGTGCTTTCTATGGGCGTGGCCTCACTGAGAACTCCCCAGGCTTTCTGCCCTACGCTCAGCCTGTCACCACCATTGGTAAGTGGCCCCTTCAGCTGGCAGCCCCGTCTAGTACACAGGATCTGGTTCCAATGCTAGACCTTGGCTCTGGCCGTGTTCAGAGGCAGGGAGGCTGGCCAGGATGCACATAGGGTGGGGGGAAGCATGGGGGAGAACCTGGGCTGGAGGCCCATTCTGAGGAGTGAGCCACGCTGATGCTTTTCCCTTTAATTTCTCCATCTCCCCTGGCAGTTGGGAAGCCTCTACCACTGCCCAAGATTGAGAACCCAAGCAATAAGACGGTGGCTAAATACCACGCAATCTATGTGGATGCCCTGCGCCAACTGTTTGACCAGTATAAGACCAAGTTTGGCTTCTCAGAGGACCAAGAGCTGGTGGTAACTTGATAGACACCCGCCACGGCCTCTCAGCCTGGTTGGAAGGTGTGGAGCATGTGGACAGGAGGACTTTTGTATGACTCTTTCTCCTGACTTGGTCAGTCCTTGGAATGACGGGTTTGTGTGTGTGGGTGCCTGTTTGGCTGTTTTCTGGATCCCTCTTCCTCCTTCATCTCTCTCCTTCCAGCTCTTCTCTGACTTTACCTTGGGGTTACAAGGAGATGACCCCAAAGGCAGGGAAGGCCCTGGGGAGAGGTGTCCTGAAACCTCCCCCACAGGCACCCACTCAGCATCAGAACTGAGAAAAACAAGAGAGAATAAAAAGTCCACCTGTGATACTGTCTGTGCCCCAACCAGCCTGTTCCCTAGGATCCCTGCTCTGGTCTTTCTCTTCGGCTCTTAAGCAGCCCCATCTTCTGGCATCAAGGCTTCTCCAGGACTGGAGGCCTTGAGATCCAGTGGGCTTTGAATTCAGGCCCCTCCACCTTCAGACCCTATGACTTGAAACAGTCTTCTCTGAGTCTGTTTCCTCATCTGTAAAATGAGATAAGTAGTTTCTCCAGTGCTTACTTCAAAGGTTGGTGGGACGATAATACTGAATGTGATTGAACTTTGTATACTGGAGAGCTACACAAAATTATTCTCCAACTATTTTGCCCACTGCTTATCCCTGAGCAAACAATGCCCTAAATGTCATGATATCTCAGTGTTTAGAATAAGTTTTATCCAATTAAAAAAATTCTAATCTATTTTTATTGTTATTTTTTCAAGTTTGTCTATTTTATTTTTCGTTTGTTTGCCACTCAGCACGTGGGATCTTAGTTCTCTGACCAGAGATCAAACCCGTGCCCCATGCAAGTGAGGAGTCTTAGCCACTGGGCGGCCAGGGAAATTCCTAATTTTTAAAGAAGAAAGTTGACACTGTAGGATCTTGTCAACAGTTGTTTGAAAGTTTAAGTAATCTTTCTAGTTGGATGGGCTTGGGGAGCTACTTTAACTCTTTAATGTTGGTCTCATCTGCAAAATGAGTGATACGTCATGCGGAGCTGGAGGCTGGATCTACCCAAGCTGTTTGGGGCCCAGGCCTGAAGAATGTTACAGAAGTCAAGGGCTCAAGCCGTGCTGTGTCTTCACCTCAGGAAAATGTTCATTTCTGCAGGATCCCTAGCCTATTGGACATGCGGTTACAGGAAAAGACCCAGGTGATGGGGATGGGTGCATGTGGGCTGGGGAACAGACAGGATATGGGATGTTCTGACGGGAAACTCAGACCACCTTGCTTCTGCTGCCCCTTCTGAAATGGGTGCCTCAGTTCTTCTCCCAGTTCATGTGTGGTGTCAAAGAAGCATGTAGTGGAATTTCCTGGTGGTCCAGTGGCTAGGAATCCAGGCTTTCAGGAACCTGCTGAGGGTGCAGGTTCAGTCCTGTTCAGAGAACTAAGATCCCACAAGCCGCCCCAACCCCCCAAAAAGGCACCTAGCAAGTAGGAAGTGCTCAAGCTGATTTTAAGAACAAGGGGAAAAAGCTTTATTTGCAAAGAATAAACCATTAATTTACACAAACTTACATCCCGGTTTATATACATTATGTATAGTTTATATACACAGTATCTCACACTGGATGCTGATCCCCAAAGCAGCATCGGGCCTGCTCCAGGCCACCCTCACCATGCTGGAAGCTTTTTGACTAAAGAAATGACATATCCCAACTCCACTTGGAGAGAGCCCTAAAATGGATTACAAGGAAAATATCCAGTTCTTTTTTTGTGCTCACATGGCCTAGGGAAGACTTCAGGCAAGGGGGAGTCTGGAGGTGGCCCCAGGACTCCCTGCAGTTGGGCCTGTCCGGAGGCTTCCATCCTGAGGCAGAAGCTGGGGGAGGAAGCACTCTGACAAAGGCTGTGGCCATGCATTCCCTGCCTGGCCAGGCTCCAGAAGGGGGCCAAGCACTTCCAGACTTGAGTCTGCGGGTTGCAGAAAGAAGGGGGCTGTGTGGGACACAGACTGTGCCTCCCTCACCTTGCTGAGTCTCGAGGTTGGGGCCCCCATACCTCAGGAAGGTCGCCTTCCCTCTCTGGACCTCAGTTTCCACATGAGTAGGGTAGAAGGTAGGTTGGGCTAGGTTACTTCTAAGGGCCTCTTGAGTTCTTAATTTCTCTGAATCTATTTGCATCCACCAGAAGTTACATAAAACACACATATTCACACATGGCTCAAACTTTTTGTTCACCTTCAGGGTTCCTAGCCCTTTATTGCTCATCAAAAGAAATTTGGCTCAGGATGGATGAAGGGGGTCCCCAGCAGCTGCCTTTTGTGCCAGCTTTGGCTGTTGGAGCCGGAGCAGCTGGCAAAGCCCCCACCATGCAATTCTCCTTCAAACCTCTGTCATCCTCTTGCTCACAAATGTCCTCATCCCATCCTCCATGCTAGCCTCAGCTTTCTAAAGCCATGTTGGTGTAATTCCAAGGAGTGAATCTAGCTCCACATTCTCTTAAGAGTAAATGACTTCAATAACTTTGCAGCAACAGGGCTCCCCAGCTACCTCTTGCTTCCTTCATCACCCCTCTCCCTCCAGAGCTGCATTTGAAGGGTCACAATGAATAAGAGTCCTGTGTGAATCCTATTTTCCCTCTAATCCCCTCCATACCTAGACAAGAGGGTTGGTGTCAGGATGCCCTTTAGTGGCACAATTAGGAAGTCTTTTGCTTCCCTCGTCTCATCCAGACCTCTCTTGGGTTTTCTTTGCATCCCTGAGAGATCCTGGTAATACAGAGGTCTCTGTGGTATGGCAGAAAGAGATAAGGAGTCACTCTGTAGATGTGGGAAGTGACCAGCTCCTGTAACTTGTCTGAAGGGTAACCAGAGGAGGCCCTTGTCCACAGGAGGGGCTCCATGCACAATGGTTGGTTCATTGGTTGGTTCTTTCATTGGATGAAAGAACACAAGGGTTATCTGTTCTGTGGGTACTGGAGGCCTGCTGCTTGGGCATGCTACCAAGACGATTCTTCTGAACACAAAAGCTCTAAGGCTGATGGGAGTTTCCCAAAGAAATGGCCTACTCTTTTGTCCCAGAGCCCTTGGCAGTCAAGAGAAAAGGTGTTACCATAAAGGAACGAAAGTGAGCCTCTCTGGGTTTCTCCCTAGATCCCTCAAGGATTTGGGGTCCATATTACCATTTTGATTGGTTCTCTCTTGGATTCCAAATTCAAAACAATGCTACTTAAGTTGGGTGAGAGCCTGCTCAAAGCACTCAACCTCTGAGCCTTGTCTAAATGATGGGATTGGTAATATTATCCATGGAGATAGAGAAAATACAAACTTTAAGGAGAGGTTCTCATCAGATTCTGCTAACTGAGGACTGTCTAAGGCACTTTATAGGATCTGGGGTCAAACACATGCCTCAGGCTTGCCTCATCTGGGGTGGGAAGGCTATCATTAGCAACCAGATAATGGTGGAGTAGCTCACTCCCTCTTGCTCTGATCCTTGAAGGGCCAAGCAGCATAATTTCTTAAAAAACGAAGGCACAATAGGGAAATGAGTACCAGTTGTTCTCGGTGGATTTCAGCTGCCCGAAGGACCTTATTCCCTTTCTCTGCAAAAGGAAATTTGTTCCAGGAGTAAAAGTAGCAGATTCTACAAGACTGGCACTCTCAGGTTTGGGCTACAGACCCGGCACCCAGACCGGGCCCAGACAGTTAGAAATAAGACCCTTGAATGATCCTATCATAGGATTCGATGGGAAGCTTGAGGGTGGGGGAAAGGTGTCTTTGGGCCTGACTAGAGGGCACAAGCCTGCCCATTGCCTAGACACTATCTCCTCTTGAGCCTGGATTCAGGGAAGCAGCACTGGAATCTATGGTGACTCTTCTGTGCTGTGGTTTTATTGAGCCACAGAGAAGAAAGGGGGTGGTATGTGATTAGTAGGGCATCAGTTGTTGTCCTTTCAGACAAGGTCTACGCTAATGACCACTTGGATTGCAATACACTTGAAGAAAATCCTGTCCTATCCCCAGCTGTTACCCTTTCTAGGTCTGATAAAAAGCTCTGCCTTGCTGATGCCCAGGGTCAGTCTAGGATTTGGGAATTTTAGTAGGCAGCTGCCAAGCTAGATACTAGATACTAGAATTTCAAGGCACTTTTGGAGGTTATCCAGTTCAACTCTTTGCCCCCAGACATAACTCGACTAGATGAATAGTTGTGCTGCTTAACGCATGGATAACATCCTTTGTGCCCAGGTAATCTAAAGGGTATCTCAGCCTCACACAAACACGGGTCCCAGGATAGGAACCAGTCTCAGACAGAGGTAGGCTCTGGCGAGGAAAAAAGTGGGAGCTCTTACCAGGCTGGGAAAGGGACAATTGTGCAGGGATCCAGGCAGTTTTCTGAGCTTGGAGCACAGCTGTAAACAAAGTGAAAGACACGTGGCCCCAAGCATGGCCTCTGGTTCTTGTATAGGCAGGTGTATGGCCACGCCCTGCAAGTGCTTCAAGGGAAAGCAAAGCTTCTCTCCCCAAAGCCCTGCCAACTGCTGGCACACGGATCAGCGAGAGTGGAAAGACCATCTGGCAGGCTTCTCCCCTGGTTTCTGTAACAAGCACCTGCATTTCCCTCCTTGCCCCCCTCCTTAGGCTGCAATGTTACCATCCCATCCTACACCACCCTTTGAGGTCAAAGGCTTGCCCCACAGTTTGGGCTGTACTGTTGCTACTTCTCACCTGCTGCCTAAGCCCCTCACTTTAGTGCAACAGAATGACACCAGGGACCTTGAGGTTATAGTCATGCTAGAAGCAGTCAATGGGGAGCCAAGGAGGAAGGTTCTGCTTCACGCCAACCCTGGGGCTTCATCAACTGTCCTGTTCACTCCAGGTCAATCTGGAAAGTCAAGCTGGCCTTGTCATCTTGAAATTACTGGGGAATAAATAGCACTGGGGAATTTTTCTCTGCGGCTGTGACACCCACATACCTCATTCCACAGCAGCACTTAGAGGTTCTGGGAGTCCTAGCTCCCTAACCTGGGGTAGGGGCTTGGGCAGGGGCAAAACGAGGTTGGAGGGATCTAGGATGCAGGGGCCTCGCCCAGCCTGATGGCCCCGAAGAAAGTGGTGTGCTTGCTCATGTTGATAGAGATGTCAGCGTGCACCATCTTCACGGCGATCTTCTGTCGGGCTTTGAGGAGGCAGACACCTGCTGTATAACAAGTGTTGTAGTTGGTTTTGCCTGTCTCAATACTGCGGGTGCACTGCAGGAAGGGTTTCTCGTCCACCACCACCTCATAGCTGGCAAAGTCAGTGAAGTTGATGTAGTATACCTGGGGGAGAGGCAACAAGAAGGGATTGGGGGCGAGCAGAAGGAGAGGGTGGGGCCCTCCCTGGTGACCAGTAGACAGGACCCACTCATGCGAGTTGCCACTGTGCCTCGTGAAGGGAGCAGTGCCACCTGAAGACACGCTAGCCAGACAACAGGACAGGTGGGGCGACAGGCTTATTCACTGTCCTGCCTCCCCTCCACTGGGCTCAGGGGGCTGGAAACCTTCCTTTCAATAGCACATGGTCGGGGAGACTCTGCAAGGTGAATGAGCCAGGCCTCATTCATCCCTTTACCTCCCCTAGCTCCCTACCCCCGCCGGCTGCTCTCTTTGGCCCTAGTGTGAAGCACAGTTCTCCTCACACACTAGGAGCTTGATCAGTGTTGCAGACACAAATGACTATGAATCAATTTTTGATTTCTAGCCTTAGGAACTATTTGTAGATAAACTTAGAAGTCATTGATTCCCCTAAGAGGGCGCAGGAGCAATTTGTGGATTCTTCAGTTCTTTCTGCTTGTAGCCCCCCTCCCCTGCTGCTGGATTTCTCACTGATTNACTTAGGACAAATGTCCCATAGGACATTGGGATCATACCTCTGGGCTTTGGGACACCCATCTGTCACCCTAAATGACTCTAAGAAAGGTTGCTCCCTCCATAGACTGTTTAGGAGGCAGCAGCACATTCAGGTGTTAGGACTGCCAAAAAATAAATAAATTCTACTTTTAAAAAATGAGTTTAAAAAATCTTTGGGTCAGGACCCAAGCTGTGTCAGGATGTTTGGTGGGCTCAGCAAATGCTCGAGGACCCACCTTCTCTGACTACTCTCCCGGGAGACCCTTCTGCTGGCTTTGTCGTCTTTCTGTCCATCTGCCTGCTTGCCCCTCACCCCACAGAAGCCCCAGCCTCAAGGCTCATTCACCTCTAGCTCTGAGGAGCCATACTATTGGAGACACAACAGGGTGGAAGTGGATGGGCATTGGCCTACCTGGGAAGTGAGCGCTGGGCTGGGACAAGGACAAAAACAGAGGGAGAAAAGTGCTGGGACAGAAAAAAGGGAGACTAAAGAAGCAAGAATAACAGAGAAGCAGAAGGTAGAGAAACAAATGGAAGAAAGAGGAAGGAAAGACAGAAATTCTTCTGAGGTGGAGAGAAGGTCTGCAATAGCACTCTTCATTATAAAGCCAGTGGTGTGGGGAGGGAGGGGTTCTCAGCAACCCTGGAACTGACTTTTAAAAATATACTGAGACAGAGTTCGGTTTTGGCAGTAGAACCAAACAGCTCAGCGGGGAAGCTAGGGCCTGGGGCCCTGCGGGAGGGGATCAGATGGCAGGGTGTGGGAGGGACCTCTTTTCAGTTTTCAATCATATCTGGCTAAGAAAAAAACCCAAGCAGCCCCTTCTGTCTCTCCTCCTTCCTTTCAACTCCCTCCCCGAGTGGGTCTTCCCTCCAACCCCCCACCCAGGACTTCAGCCATTGGCTGGTCTGGGCTGGCTCCACAGTGCCCCTCTGTGGCATGCAAAGGATCTGCATTCTGGATATAAGAGTTAGGCCTGAGACCGTACTCACTTCTACCTGACTATAGATGAAGTAGGTGCCGTCCACCAGTACCTCCAACTCCCCGCTGCGGGGGTGTAGTTTAAACACCTTGGGGTTCATGGTGATGCGAGACCAGTCATTGAGTACTCCACCTGAAAGATCTCAGTATGAGAGAACGGCAGTCACTCAGTACATGTCAGAATCATCTGGGCAATAGAAACAACAAATATCAAGCTGTACACAACCCCCACCCCCCTTGCGATATAACCCGGATAGCCCAGGAGGCCAAGCTTTAAGAACATCTGGAAGCAGAGAAAGCGGTCTGTTTGTAAATTGGCAGCCAGGCCTACTTCAGGCCCCTGGGCTGTGTATGTCCTTTCTCTTTCCTTTTCTGACTTCTCTGTCTGGAAGGATCTTTAACCAACACCTTCCAACTGGAATTGGGGGTGGTTGGTAAGAAGAGGGTGGGCATGCTGCCCTATTTTCTTTGTTGTTCTGAAACCTGCACAGGCAAAATCCAGACACTGAGGGGCAGACTAGGTCTTATTATTCCATTTCATCTCACCGGCCATAGCTCCTGAATCCCTATTTCTTCTTGTCCTTAACAGATTCCTTTTTATAGTTCCTCCACACTCATTTCTTTCTGGAAAGTTTCCATGGGCCCCCAGTAAACCCCTTGGCCCAAGGATCTATCTACTCAGAGAACTTTAGGGATCAGGGTTAAGTCAGACTTCATGGCAGCCAGACAAGGAACCTCCAGTAATAAGGCCATGTAGGGCAGAGGGATCTTTATGAGAGTGAGCGATCAACTGCCACGCAGCCTTAGAACCAGCCAAATGGATAGAGAGGGTGTCAAAGCATGGAGGCACTGCTGCAAAGCATTTCTCATTAATACGCCATTGCGAGTGGAGAGGCATGTGAGGCAGGAAGAAGGGCTTCCCTTTCCGTTCTGTAGCAAAGGGGATGTTCCTTTCCACCCTAAGAGGAGGGAGTCTAGGCTTGGGAGCCTTTTCCCTCCAAAACCATCCATTCTTAGAGATGCAGACATAGAGAACAGATTTGTGGACATGGAGGTGTGTGTGCAGGGGGGAAGGAGGGGGTGGGATAAATGGAGAGAGTAGCATGGAAGAATATACACTACCATCTGTAAAATGGATAGCCAGTGGGAATCTGCTGTATGACTCAGGAAACTCAAACTAAAGCTCTGTGACAACTTAGAGGGGTGGGAGGTAGGAGAGAGGTTCAAAAGGGAGGGGATATATGTATACCTACGGCTGATTCATGCTGATGTATGACAGAGACCAAAACAATATTGTAAAGCAGTTATCCTTCAATTAAAAATAAATTAAAAAAATCATTCTTCACCCAAGAAGACATGTTTTGAAAGTCCATCCTTGGCTAGTCTCGGGAGGTCTGCCTTTCTGAGGTGTGAGGAAAAGGTACCCATCTTTCCTTGAGGTGATAAGCAGACGAGATAGGAGTTCAGAGTAGACGCTCTGGCTCTGTCCCTCACGGAGGACCATTCTGCAGGAAATCTTCTATCCCTGACCCCTCACTCTTGCTTCTGCTGGAACTAAAGATCAGCATAGACTACTGCTGGGGATTGGCCCAGAGGGGTTGGAACTAGTCTTGTTGTATGGTGGGAGCAAAATCAGTAGCTTCTGGCATAACACAGAGGCCACTCAAACAAATCTATTTCCTGAATAGATGGTGATCATGTCCTACACAGCATCCTGGGTCTCAAGGCACTTGGTCCCAGCAGGACAGTTTGGGTTTTGGTGCCATTATGTTCTTACTTATATTTCTGAGGCAACGAAGTCAGGCATCCAGGTGGCAGTCTGAGAGGTACCCAAGCGCAGTCACTAAGGAAGCAGAGCACAGCCAGTTCAGGACTGACTAGGTTCTTAGAAGATGTTGTCCCCATGCTGCAGGTTTCTGACCCTTCATTTACTGCTTTTGTACTCACAGCCCCTCTCTTCTACTCTAAGCTCTGTAAGCATCTGGCATCTTGGCTAGCTTGCTGCTTCCTGAGGCTCCTGGGGGTTCATGCATTTTAGGCTTTGTATACCCTGGGGACTGGACATTATTTCAAAGCACTGTTCTTTAATGAATGTTCATGTCTCTTTGGGGAAGAAAATGAAGCTAATCACTCAGTAGAGTATACACACACATCACTGTAGTAGCATAGTGCAGTGGAAAGAGTCAGAAAGATGTGGTTTTGAATCCCAGCTCCTACTCTTAATGGAAATCTTGGGCCAGCTAATTAACCTTTCTGAGTTTTGGTTTCTGTCTTTGTAGAAAGGAGCTAATGCCTACCTTTGTTGTGAGGATCAAATCAAATCAAAGACAAAACTCTAAAGTACCATACAAACGATTTATTATGGTGTTGTCCAATCTCTCCGGCACTCTGTTTCCCTACCTTTGAAATGCAGGGATTACATTAAACGTAGGATTTCTAACCTCCTTCAATCCACCCCCTTTTTTTGTAGACACTAGCATCTCATACTTCCTACAGAGTCCAACATGTCTTCCACTTCCCTGAGAGAAATGCCCCTCCACCCTAGACCCATCACACAAGAAGATTTGATTTTATGTATTTCTACTTTCTATAATTTGTATTGTGAAAATGTTGATCAAACTATACATATTCCCAATGGTGACTCTGATTCAGCCTCCACTTTCCAAGAATCTTTGGTTTAGACAATGTCTTAAGTCCCTTTCAGCTTCTTTTTTTAAATCTGTGCTTCTAAGTGCAATTTGTAGTAACCAGTCTGAGGGCAAGCAATTACTTGAAACAGCCAGCAGAGGGCAAAATGGAGTAGAGAATGGCCCCTAATGTCAAGGGTACCATTGAGGTCTGGGAGGAACTAAGCTGGGTGGTTATTTGAAGGCTGTGGGTAAAGGTGGTGGCAGGAAGAAACTCTTCTTAGGGAGAGAGCCTACTTTGACTCTTACCATTCTTGACTTGAATCGCTGACCCTTGGCCCTGTAGATGCACGACAGCTGGCTGGGAGGATGAGAAGGACAGAGAAAGTAGTCACTGTGAGAAATGGCTGCTTCCTCAGCCACCAATTACCAGGATTCCACCTTCTAGTCTTCATTTGTATCCCAATTCTGACCCCTCTCCCCTGTCTTGGGATGCGAGTGGCCACATTTTTACTAGAGGGTAATATGATTTTATAGCTCTGCCAGATGTAATGCTTCTGAGCCTCATTTCCCTGTGAAATGGGGATTCTGAAAATCTCTGTCTGGCTTCTCTCACAGAGATGTCTGAAGATCAACTGAGGTGACGAATATAAAATACCCTGCAAGCCATCCAGCACCGTGCAGCTGTGTAGATTGATTGCTGTGGCCAAACAGCTGTAGTGAGAGAAGCCGTGATGAGACAAGGCGAGGCAGCGGAAACTGCCAGTAGAGATGGATCAGGAAGCTCAGAGACTAGGGAGGAGCCCTTCAGGCCGTGAAGGCAGAAGGCCAGGCTGGGCTTGACCTGGAACTGGTTGGCTGATTTTCAAGAACATATTCTTAAACTTCTAAGCTGCTGACGTCAGGTGGTTGGAATGCCGACAAGGTGTCAGGTGTAGTTGGGGAGGCCCAGGACCAGGTGAATAGACCTCACTGACAGCTCATGTCAGCTGACTATTGGGCTTGGCTGTGGTGACCCTCTGTCTCCTAGGGAATGGGGAAAAATAGCCACAGCTCAGTTCTCTTGCTAAAAGCAGGCCCTGGGGCAAAGTTTTTCTATTTATGGAAGAGGGCTGTGAATGAAAAGCCCCCAGAACCTCCAGGGTCTCCTCACAAAAGAAAGCCTCAGCAAACTTAGCAGGGAGCAAACTCAAGGGTGGCTTAGGCCTGTGGCCTTCCCTTCTTCCCAGCAAGACAGCAATTCCCAGCCAACCTGGTTTTCTCGAGTTCCAGCTTTATCAGCAGCACCTGCAAAATAGAACAGGCCAGTCAGAGGGCATGCTCTGTCTACTTGCTTTTCTCTTCATCTAGGCAGCCAGTGGCACTGAGCTTTTGCTCCCTGTCTGAGCCAAGCCAGGCTCAGTCTGAGCCTTTTGCCAAGCATCAACTGAGCCTTATTTTCCAGGACTCAGAGCTGGAGGGAGAGTCAGGGTGTGATGCGGGGCTCTGGAGTGGGAGATGACACCCCTGTCTTCTCTGACTGGTCCCTGACCTGCATCTTCAACGCGCCCAGCACCCAGCAGGAAACTAGCCTCTCACCAACAACGGCCCAAGGCAAGTGCCACCGAGCACCCACGGTGACAGAGGAGAGTGCATTCCTGTCACCATGTGACCCCGAGACAATGGTACTTGCTTCTTTAGCCTTTTGTTCTCTTTCTATTAATTTTCTCTGTAGAATGCATTGCCATTTGTAAACATCTTGCTTCTTTAATTGTCACTCTCCTCCTGTATGACATAAATTCCACGAGAACTGGAACCACTAATCAATATATCTCTTGCACATAGAAAGTATGCAATGAATATTTGTAGAAAGATGGGATGAAAAAAAATTCCAAACTGCATTTCTTGGGGCCACAATGACACTGATTAGCCCTGCTTGAACTACCAGTCAAAGAATATGAGTCTTGTGGCAGTATTCTTGGACCCAGAGAAATCAGCTGTGAAGAGTCCATTTCTGTAAAAGCCCCAAGATGAGGGGAGCAGGAGAAGGAAATAGCAACTGACCTAAGCCCAGGCAGTCTGACTCCTGTCAACTCTGATTAGGCAGGTTTGGATCTGCATCTATGCCTTTGGGATGGCCTTCTGGGCCCAAGGGGAAAGATGCAAAGAGATTAAATGCTATTCAAATGGGCAACGTGGTAGGGGAAGGATGTAACACAATAAGCACTTGTTTCCTCAACGGATTGGTCTTGGTGCCTGTGTCTGCTTCTTCCACAGCCTGAGTGACTCATAAGCTTCCAACTCCTTGATTATCAGCGACTACTGGTCTAGCTCTATGGGAAAGGCATTTCAGAGTTCAGGGGATGAGACTACTCTAGGGCTTGTCATTCTGTCCAGCCCCCAACATTCCTCTCCATGTTGTTGTTATTGTTTAGTTGCTAAGTTGTGTCTGACTCTTTGTGACCCCATGGACTGTAGCCCACTGGGCTCCTCTGTCCATGGGATTTCCCAGGCAAGAATACTGGAGTGGGTTACCATTTCCATCTCTAGGGGATCTTCCTGGGCCAGAGATCGAACCTGCATATCCTGCATTGGCAGGTGAGTTCTTTACCTGGGAGCCACTAGGGAAGCCCATTCTTCCCCTTTGCCTTTTTCTAATCAAACATCAGTATGTGAAGCTAGATGCTGGAAATCAGGAGACAAATTACACAGGTCAAGAACAGGTATCTCTTCCTTGACAGGTTGGTATAAATATGAAGTTAGAGCAAGGCAGGCCCTACCACACACCATCAGTCGTGTCCGACTTTTTGTGACCCTAAGGACTGTAGCCCACCAGGTTCCTCTGTCCATGGGATTCTCCAGTCAAGAATACTGGAATGGGTTGCCATGCCCTCTTCCAGGGAATCTTCCTGACCCAGGAATCAAACCAGTGTCTCTTACATCTTATGCATTGGCAGGCAGATTCTTTACCACTAGCACCTCCTGGGAAGCCCCATAAATAAGAAGTTAGAGCAGGGCAGGCTCTACTGGCTTGTCCAATTCCTAGCTCTCCACTGAGCAAAGAGAACACATACCATCATTTTAAACTGCTCTTGGGATCACCTGCTCCTGTTCTATTAGAGAACTTTTAAGGAACCTAGGATGGTGGAGAGATGGAGGAACTCACCAGAAGGTCCTTGGAGGCCAGGGGGTCCTTGAGGACCAGGAGGTCCTGGAGGGCCGGGTGGTCCCATAACAGTTGTTCCTGGAATCCCAGGAATCCCTGGAATCCCTGGGGGTCCTTGGGGTCCTGGAGGTCCTGGAGGTCCTGGGGGGCCATTAGGTCCAGGAGGTCCTGCCTTCTTTCCTGAAAGATGAGATTCAGTATCACATTTATAATTATTGACTGAGTGTACTGTCAGGAGTTCCACAGCTTTCTCATGACACAAAGTTGGCCCTCTGGGAGTTCCTGCTCTTAAAGAGGTGGATACTGTTATCACACATCACACACACACACACACACACACACACACACACACACACACACTTTGTGTTTCATGAATCAGCATTTCCAGGCTGGGTTTGAAGAAATAATGACCCTCAAGGTACTTGGTCTCATGTGGAAACAGACACAATCACGGGACAGTAGAAATGTTGCATTAATTGTAGGGACAGAATGCTGGAGAGGCCAGGGAAGCTTAAAAAAGAAGCTTACATTTGGCCAAGTCCAAAGGATCAGAATCACCAAGTGGGTAGACCTTAAAAAATGGGCCACTTTTTACAATTGAGAACTGGGCTACTGTAGCAGAGCGTGGCTCTCATGTTTACTATCCAGGCTGGTGGGCTTGATGTGGATGAGGCAAGCAAGCTAGGAGGCCAGCTTGACCTTAGGACAACTATCAACTCCAGGAAGGCTTCCTGTAGGAGTCAGGATGTACAGGGACTTGAGCTTGGGATGAAGGCTGGAAAGTAGAATTGGAAGGAGTCTGGGAAGATGAGAGGTGGTGGGGGGAGGGAGGAGAGAAGGAGAGAGAGAGAAGGCTCAAGTAACATAAGGAAAGAAGGGGTGGTGGAGACCAGAGGGAGCTGAGCTGTGGAGGAAGCAGCAGGCAGGTTTTGCTTTCTCGGCTGACCTCTCTAAACCCTATTTTTAAAGAGCTCTGGGAAAGGAAATTCTGCAGAATCCCTTGGTAACATGTTCCAGTGTTTATCACGCCCTCACTGTTAAGAAGTTCTTCTGTATATTGAACTGAAATTCCTCCTGTGAAAGTTTAAGCTCTTATACTATTGTTTGTGTAGGTAGAAAAGAATAGTTGCCATCATACAGACAATAACCCTAATGTGCTCAAGGACATTAAATCACCTATCAACTTCTGTTTTTATAGGCTAAATAATCTAGCTTTCCAGAGTCTTCTTTCCTCAGAGGCCTGTTCTTGAATTATTAATCAAGCCACCAGATCTTCCCCATTTCCTCCTTGCTCTCTTTTCAGAGCAGTCTCAGCCTTCTATTCCACATTCCAGTCCTTCCCATATTCCCACCAGAACTATGGTAACGAGGTTCTAACTGTGGCCTTGAACTGAAAGCTCTAGTCCTTCCTGTTTACCTCCTCTCCTCTGTGCAGTCCAATTCAAGAACTGCAGGTGGTCACAGGAGGACGGCTGCTTCCTCACTTCCCTGCCTTTTCACAGTCTTGTGGAAGTCCCAGGAATGGGAGCCTTTCCCCAGCCTCCATCGTGGTGTCTTCACTTGTGATACTTTCTTCCTTTAAAAATATAACTCCGTCAAGTCTCACTTAAATACCTCTTTCTTGACACTGCCTTCTGGCTTCCTGGACTTGCAGGCTAGAGAATCCTGTTCTGATTCATCAGGTTCTCTTTTAAGGAGAATGCCGCACTCAAGAAACCCAATCCCCATGGCAACACCACTCAAGAGGTCAGTTGTCCATGTCTAACCACATCTGCATTTACAATGAAACAACAAGGTCATTGTGGGGCCCCTTCCCCAGGGAGGAAAGTAAGGAAAGTACAGAGAGCATTTCTCCCAGGGAGAGGCAGGAGTTTTAGCATTTTCCCTGCACTTAGCAGCAAAAGATTGAATCTGCCCAGTTACGAGATCTAGCCAGTTTTAAGATGCTGAACAGGAAAGCCATCTCCCTTCAGATTTGGGCAGATTCCAAGTCAGGCTTATTCAGTGCCCAAGTTTCAATTCCACCTAGTGTAGTGGAAAAAACAGGTAATCTGTAGTCGGGAGATAAGTCTGTAAGCCTCAGCTCTGCCATGGACATATACTTTGGGCAAATTCCTTCTTTTCCCTGAACCTTAGTTTCTCCATCAGTGAATGAGGAGCTTGGCTTCGGTGATTTGTCTAACTTTCCTTGTAAGACTGAGGTTCCACAAGGAGGACTGACTTGCCCCTGAGACTCAGGAGACTTCCCTAGTTGATTATAAAGGCTGTTTCTCTCATTCTTTTCTGGGTGGCACAGACACATGGGATGGTACATAGTAGGCTGTCTCCTGTCCCAGAATTTCTAGGCCTAACAGGGATTTTTGAGCTAGAGGGGGTTCTGTGGGTAGTGTGAACTTCAGTATCAAGACTGGAGTCTCCTGTGATTATTAATTTTGGAAGAATCAGAGCCAGAAACTCCTCTAGTGAAAGAGAATACTGGTTGAAGTGTAAACAGAGAATGTTCACTTATGAAAATGCTAGAAGGAATCTGGGAAACAGCTCCTGCTGGGATCTAGTTCTGCAGCTGGTGGTCTTTGCTTCTCTGCAACCAGGTTTAGGCAAGTGAGCTTCTCATCTTTGCATCCTTATAGAAAATTGGCCCAGAGAAGCATGCACAAAATGAGCCCCGGACTAAGAGGATGACTTTAGAGTATTGCATTTCTTCTCTGGATTTCCTTGCTTTAACAGAGCACTTCATGATGCAAAAGCCCAGAGACTTTTGTACGTATCAAATTGCCCTGTGTAGTCTTAGATGGAAGAATACACACATATTTTTAGTGACACTCAAATTGTTGACAGAATGAACTAAGAGGGGGGAGAGAGAGTTATGGGAGTGGGAAAAATTCCATTAAAGGATGGACATGAAATGACGAAATCAATTTGCCTCTTTAGGCATGTGCCTACTCATTGTATCCAAGGAAATCCATATTAAATGGCTTCTAAACCACTTTTAGCCAAGGCAAATGTTTAAGGCCCATGTGCATTCTATTCCCAATAATGGCCCATGTACCAGGTAGTAGTGCTGGGCAGCGATTCGAGTCACTACCAGAAGCTTTGGGATCTCCTGAGTTTGTAATTCCAGAGCTTCTCACCTAGACAATTGCCTTCTCTTACCACTGCCAAGAGTGTTCTCTCGGGGTCATCCCTTGGCTGACACTGAACCGGGTGCTGTTCCCCACCACACACATGCCCTATATTTGGGTAAATCACTTGCCTACTTGCTGTTTCCCCAGATATGACGTGTTCTTTCATACCTCTGAGAACTGCCAGTTCTCTTTGCTAGAATGTTCTTCTCCTTCTCTTCCCCCAACTCATCCTTCAAAGTCCAGGTTAGATAATATTTCCTCTGAGATGGGGTACCTCAACCCCCAGGGAGAACTACTTGTTCTTTCTCTGTGCTCTCCCCAGCACCCTGCTCATGCTTCTGTGATTGAATTTTTAAATACTATAATGCAATTATTTGTGTGTTCTTCCATGATTCCAACTACACTGGGAGATTTTGGAGGACAGAAACCATTCATCTTCATCTCTGTATCTCAGTTGATGCTTATTCACTGTCTAGTGAATGAGTGAGTAGGAAAAAACCCCTAGTAGCTATCATTACGAAGTACTCTTGAGGCTACCTATTAAGAAAAAAAAGAAGTCACCCTTGGGCTCATGTAAGGAGCAGAGGGTGTCATTGTCCAGGCCAGGGGAGCTTTCTAGGTTTGTTAACATTTCTGTCTTAAAGGGATCTGACAAGAACAGAAAACTACACACTTGAAAGTCAAATTTACTTTCTTAAAAGACAGAATAGCTCAGTGAATGCCCAGGCCCCACAGAGAAATGTTTCTTCACTGATTCCAGTTCTCTGGCTATTTCCCAGTTTTGCTCAGCTCGGGTCCTCAGGGGCCAGGCCATTGCTCAGCCTCTAACCAGCAGGGACACAAGTTTCCCATGTGAGCCATGGCACCGCAAGCCACTGGAGTACCCTGGTGCTCAGAGACGTGTCAGGAGGCAGCTGAAGCCAGTGTTTTGGGTCTAATCTGGGGTTGATAATATATTCTATAAAGCTCCAGAAATGTTAACAGAATTATTTCACTTAGAATATTTTAATGAAAAATAATAAATTTCACTCTATTTTCCTCCCAGGTCAGAACACAAAAACAAATAGGTACTTAAAACTGGTTTCAAGGTTGGATTTCTTAGACCCAAGGAGTGAACCATATTGCCTGGTCCTGTCTTTTGGAACCTATCTGTCGTTGGGTTCTTCTTTTGAAGCGGGCAAGCTCTTGTATAAACTCGTGGGTCATTCCCATTGCAATACACTGGATTGCAATAGTATTCCCATTGCAATACACCAGCAATAGTACAATGGATCCGCTCAACTAGAAGCTTCTTGGAAAAGACTAAAAGGTCAGGGTACTACTATAGCCAAGTTTTTCCATCAGAAAGAATATACTGAAATGTCAGAGTACGAAATATTTTCCCTGACTACTTGAGAAATAGGTGAGGGATAGCTTTTAGGTCAAAAAAGAGGGTACTGACATCTCTCAGGACATCATTCATACCCAGTCATTGATTTGATAAAGGAGGGGAAAAAAAGAGAAAAGAGAAGATCAGGGGAAAGAGTAAGGGAGAATGAAGGAAAGAGAGGTAAAATGAATTGTATGGAAGAGGGAGCAAGAAAGAAAAGCAAAAACAACTTTCATAAGTTGCTAAGAAGCAATTCTATCTTTAATAAATTATCACTGAAAAATGATAGATATTTCTTATTCCCTGGAAGCTATAGTACTCAAGAAGATCACATGTGACTGAGTAAAATAATGAACAAACAGCACTGAAAGAGTACAAAAATCCTTCTCCCTTGATTTTTTTCTTCTAATTTTAGAAAAGTCATGACGGCAATTTTATAAAATCAAGAGATTGACTTACCTTTTTTCTTGTTTTTAACAGGACCTATTAAAAAGAAAAAATGGAAATTTAAGTCAGTGCAAATTGACAGTGTGTATTCTTAAGATGTTCACAGGAGGGACCACCAAGGAACTGCAAATTTGAGGGAGCCCCAAGCTGAGGGTCAGGTTATTGGCAAGGCATCTAACAACTATCAGACCTCCCCAATCTGTCTCTGACTGTTGTAACAATAAAGTTACAAGGAAGATTCTTTCCTAGGGAGAAAAATCTTTCAGGCTTAGTCTTTGGAGCGAGGGAATGAGTACTTCTCCATAAAAATGAAATGTCCAGAAATGCAGAACTCAACCACCTTAGGAGGGCATTGCATTAATTGTGCAAGTCCTGAGACGCACACTCAGGTCAGGAACTGGTATGAAATCTCGTGTTGAAGCTTGAAGGAGAAAAGGGTCATTTTCATGGAAGGAGCAGAGCAGTAGCAGTTTACTTTTTAGTCCCTTCCTTGCCGTTATTTAAATTGTTAGTTATTCAAGTAGTGCAGCCATAATACATTCACATGGGGGCCACACTACTGTAATTTATCATAAGTTAACAGACACTTTAAAAGAAGTGTCAACAGTTTCACCAACAATGAAATCACAAGCATTTTCTGGGGAATTACTTCTAAAGAAAACAATTCTAATCAATTGAGGGCACTCAGAAAACCCAAGGCTTTTCTCATATAGTTAGGTAACAATCACTCCTCAGACATACACAGTTTAGCTGTCTCCAGACGTGCAGGCATGTTTCTCCCTACTGGGGACACAATTCACTTCATTCTGTGGGGGGATTTCATTTTCTTTAGATGCAGGTATTTGAAATCTGTTCCAAACTCCCATGAAGACTCTACTGGACCACATTAAACCCCTGTCAGTGCCCTCAGGAGCTCACAAGAAGAACATCAAGCATTTGTTGTATATTGTTTTATAGACTAAGAAACATATTTCCATCTATCATCTTATTTTATTCTTGCAACAAGCCTGAATGATCTTTACTAGTAAGAGCTCACTCTATCAAAGATTCTGTCTAAGCAGACCCCATCAGAAGTCAGTAGTCTCTAACTTGGAGGGCTGCCAATGTGGCCATCAGTCCCTTGAAAACCAACATCTGTGTAGACTTTCCTGGCAAAATAATTTCACGTGCAATTGTAGGTATTATGTGCAGGGAATGTTTATGGTTGGGTTTAGCAATCTGCTGCAGATAAGGTCATGATCCTCCATTCTTCTATCCTCGTTTTTTCTCTCTCTCCTCCCAGTATCTTTACTGCCTCTCTTTTATGTTTGTTTTTAACAGCACTGAGATTGTACACAGAGGTTCTGGCAAGGAAGCACAGCTAGACAGATATTACTAAATAAGAGGCAGCTTGAGAAGGGCCACCTTCTTGACCAAGAAAGCTATTTAGGGAAGGATTTACATAGAGAGGCCTAATCCCATCAACCAGCTACCAGCTAACTAGTTGGTTCCCTCAGCCTGGGAGACCAGTGAGACGACAGCCATTGCAGACACTGCCCTCAAAGACAGATTGTGTTAGCCCTGGCCAAGCTTCTGACCATTTTAGCTGGTTAAAAGGTTACTACTGTTACACTGTGGGCTTCCCTGATAGCTCAGTTGGTAAAGAATCCGCCTGCAATGCAGGAGACCCCAGTACGATTCCTGGGTGGGGAAGAGTCACTGGAGAAGGGATAGTCTACCCACTCCAGTTGTTGGGCTTTCCTTGTGGCTCAGCCAGTAAAGAATCTGCCTGCAATGCAGCAGATCTGGGTCCAATCCCCGGGTTGGGAAGATCCCCTGGAGAAGGGAACGGCTACCTACTCCAGTATTCTGGCCTGGAGAATTCCATGGACTGTATAGGCCATGGGGTCACCAAGAGTCGGACACGACTGAGTGACTTTAACTTCACTGTTACATCAGACTTTGAAGCAGGCTTTGAGAAAATTAGATGATCACCAGGCAACCAGTCCTTACTGAGCATGCCAAGGAAGGAAGAACAGTAAATAATGAAACAAGTCTATTCTCAGAGAACTTACAGTTGAATGGGAAAGTACTAAAAGGGGGAGGCTTAAGGAATTATACTGGTTAGTTGAGGAAAAAAAATTCCTGGAGGAAGTTTGACTGTAGAAGGAAAAGGAGGAAAAGGGAGGTTAAGAATTTTTTATTAACTTCTATTATTTTTATACCAGAAATATCGACTTATTACACATTCATAAATGCATGCATATATACATACATAGAAAAGAGGAGCAAAAGGGAAAAAATAGCTTTAAAAAACTACTCACAACCCTTATTAACACTTTATGTATATCTAGAAATTTTCTATGCATATAAGTAGGCATTTTCACAAAATGGGATCTTGTTGCTTGATACCTTTCTTCTATGTCAGTAACTACATTTCTATATTGTTATTTTAAATTTGGATACATCAGCACTACATAGGTAACTCTTTGTATTTTTTCTGGTTCTTCCATGATTTCATTTTTGTATTTAAATCTTTTAATTAATTAACATACCAAATTTAATTAATTAATATAATTTAATTTAATTAATATACCAAATCTGGTATAGATTTGGTATATTGTGTGAGGTAAGTGCAGTTCAGTTCAATCACTAAGTTGTGTCTGACTCTTTGTGACTCCTATTGACTACAGCATGCCTGGCCTCCCTGTCTATCACCAACTCCCGGAATTTACTCAAACTCATGTCCATTAAGTCCGTGATGCTATCCAGCCATCTCATCCTCTGTCATCCCTTTCTCCTCCCACCTTCAATCTTTCCCAGCATCAGGGTCTTTTCAAATGAGTCAGTTCTTCACATCAGGTGGCCAAAGTATTGGAGTTTCAGCTTCAGCATCAGTCCTTTAAATGAATATTCAGGACTGATCTCCTTTAGGATGGCCTGGTTGGATCTCCTTGCAGTCCAAGGGACTCTGAAGAGTTTTCTCCAACACCACAGTTCAAAAGCACCAATTCTTCAGCACTCAGCTTTCTTTATAGCCCAACTCTCACATCCATACATGATTACTGGAAATACCATAGCCTTGACTAGATGGACCTTTGTTGACAAAGTAATGTCTCTGCTTTTAATCTGCTGTCTAGGTTGGTCATAACTTTTCTTCCAAAGAGTACGCATCTTTTAATTTCGTGGCTGTAGTCACCATCTGCAGTGTTTTGGAGCCCCCCAAATAAAGTCTGCCACTGTTTCCATTGTTTCCCCATCTATTTGCCATGAAGTGATGGGATAAAGTTTTTATCTTTATTTTCTGAAATGGTCATGGTGTGAAGAGGGCTGAGAGCTACAGGTGCTCAAGGCCCATCTTCCACTTGATTCTATCTGCTCAGTGAACATTTGGCATATCCCTTGAAAAAAATGAGGATGAAAAAGTATAGACAAGATTATCCTTAGATTGCATCACACTTCCCATAGGTGCTAGTCAGTACATCATTTCAACAATATAGGAAGGAGTTCCTTCTTTTTCTAATATAGCTCACCATAGCCAGTAAATAATTCTTATGAGTTTCAACATGGTCCTATAAGTTCTGGTTCATTTTTCAAAATTAAAAAAAATTTAATTGGAGGAAAACTGCTTCACAATGTTGTATTGGTTTCTGACGTACAACAATGAAAATCAGCCTAATTATACATATATCACCTCCCTCTTGAGCCTCCCCAGAAAAGGCAATGGCACCCATTCCAGTACTCTTGCCTGGAAAATCCCACGGATGGAGGAGCCTGGTTGGCTGCCGTCTATGAGGTCACATAGAGTTGGACACGACTGAAGTGACTTAGCAGCAGTAGCTTGAGCCTCCCTCCCTTTCCCCCAAGTTCTGGTTCTATATCAACCATTCTCATTTCTTTTGCTTGAGGTCATTGTGGTTTTCCATCTTCTAGGGAGAAAATACCAGGGAGCTAGAACTATCCCATGTTAGATATGAATACCTTGTCCTAGAGCAAAAGCAGTAACCTCTGCTCTGTTCTGTATCTTCTTAGATATGTTGACTTATTTTCTCTATATGCTTCAGAACCTTTTACATGCCTACTCAGAGCACTATTGGTGTCACATGTCTGTTTCCATGGTAACAGGCTAATTTCTCTATCATTCTAATACCCTCTATTTGGAACCATCATGGTTTCTACACGCAAAATCCACAAATACATCAGAGTGGGACAGACAGGTGTGTAGTCGCTGAGATTGCTTTTATAGGAGTAAATCTGAGATTTGACAGGTTTTGATTACTGTGGGCAAGCTATTTGCTCTGATATTAAGAAAACGCAGTCTTGTAACCGCATCAGGGCCATGGAAGCTGGCAGCAGTCCTAGCCTGAATCTTGTTCTGACTCAATCACAAACTGATCATAAGGCAAGTGTTCCATTTTATTCTGATTCTTTAACTTCTAAATTAGGAAATACTTTGTACAATTTGTCTCTTCAAACCTAGGATTCTGATGAAGATAAATGATATTATAATTAAAGTTAACATTTATTGAATATATATGAGCCATGCACTGTGCTAGATGCTTAGCATATCTCACTTAGGTCTTATAACAATCTAGCAAAGTAGGCATTATTATGCTTATTTTATAGATGAAGAGATGGATTAAATTAATTGCACAATGTCAAACGGCTTCTACATATTTTCAGGTAAGTTGAAACTACAAAAAGATTCATGTTTTTCTAGATGTGCTTTGAAATTAAAACATAAATGTATATACTTCCAATTTCTGGTTTCATACATCAAGTTCTTAGAAGCCATCACTCCCATAGTCACAATAAGAAAATAGCTGAACAAACTTAAAATCACTACTTCTTAGATCCATCAGAGAAGTGAGGTCCCCAGGCAAACTGCTGTTCTATAAGATGGAGAGACAGAGACTTATAGCCGAGTAGGAATAGAAGCCTGTACCTGAAGTCAGTATCAATAAGAACACTTTAAAATTATAATCAAAAGATTGCTAGATTCTCAGTGTGGACCAAGTAGATCAAGGGATAACAGTCCTCGGAAAGTTCAGTCTTAGGGGGTTCTGCACACTTTCATGTGTTATACTTTCAAAGGCACTACCAAGTTCTCACTATGTGACTGGAGAAAAATGCTCTTGTGCCTCTAGCAAGGGGAGAGGAAAGAAGCCATCTTGAAATATATCTGGACCTCTCTATTATCTTTAACAAGGCCTGCCCTCAAGGAAAACTTTTATCAGAGTCTAACTGACTGAGGCTTTACCAGAGGCATACTGACATGGGGGATAGGAAATACCCAACTCAGTTCAGTGCAGTTAAGTTGCTCAGTCATGTCTGACTCTTTGGGACCCCACGGACTGCAGCAGGCCAGGCCTTCCTGTCCATCACCAACTCCTGGAGCTCGCTCAAACTCATGTTCATCGAGTCAGTGATGCCATCCAACCATCTCATCCTCTCTTTCATCCCCTTCTCCTCCCACCTTCAATCTTTCCCAGCATCAGAGTCTTTCTCAGTGAATCAGTTCTTTGCATCAGTGGCCAAAGTATTGGGGCTTCAGTTTCAGCATCAGTCCCTCCAATGAATATTCAGGATTGATTCCCTTTAGGATGTATTGGTTTGATCTCCTTGCAGTCCAAAGGAGTCTTCAAGAGTCTTCTCAAACACCACAGTTCAAAAGCATCAATTCTTTGGTGCTCAGCTTTCTTTATGTTCAAACGCCCACATCCATACATGACTACTGGAAAAACCACAGCTTTGACTAGATGGACCTTTGTCGGCAAAGGAATTTTTCTGCTTTTTAATATGCTCTCTAGGTTGGTCATAGCTTTTCTTCCAAGGACCAAGCATCTTTTAATTTCATGGCTGCAGTCACCATCTGCAGTGATTTTGGAGCCCCCAAAAATAGTCTCTCACTGTTTCCATTGTTTCCCCATCTATTTGCCATGAAGTGATGGGACCAGATGCCATGATCTTCATTTTTTGAATGTTGAGCTTTAAGCCAACTTTTTCACTCTCTTCTTTCACTTTCATCTAGATGCTGTTTAGCTCCTCTTTGCTTTCTGCCATAAAGGTGAAGGTGGTGTCATCTGCATAGCTGAGGTTATTGATATTTCTTCCAGCAATCTTGATTCCAGCTTGTGCCTCATCCAGCCTGGCATTTCGCATGATGTACTCTGCATATAAGTTAAATAAGCAGGGTGACAACATACAGCCTTGACGTACTCCTTTCCCAATTTGGAACTAGTCCATTGTTCCACGTCCGGTTCTAACGTTGCTTCTTGACCTGCATATAGATTCCTCAGGAGGCAGGTAAGGTGTTCTGGTATTTCCATCTCTTGAAAAAATTTCCACAGGTTGTTGTGATCTGCCATCAAAGGCTTTGGTGTAGTCAATAGAGCAGAAGTAGATGTTTTTCTGGAATTCTCTTGCTTTTTCTACAATCCAACGGAGGTTGGCAATTTGATCTCTGGTTCCTCTGCCTTTTCTAAATCTAGCTTGAACATCTACAAGTTCTCTGTTGAAGCCTTGCTTGGAATTACCAAGATGGCAGAGTAGAAGGATGTGCACTTATCTTTTCCTGCAAGAATTCCAAAGTTGCAACTTGCTGCTGAACAACCATCTACAGGAGAATGTGGGATCCCACCAAGATAAGATACCACACTTCCAAGGGCAAAGATGAAGCCCCAACAAGAAAGTAGGAGGAGCCAAACTGCATTTAGAATCAAACCCCATATCTACCAGGGATGCTTGGAGGGCTCAAACAAAACCTTGTGTACACCAGGAATCAGAGGCCCCACTGAGTCTGAGCCAGACCTGCCTTTGAATGTTTGAGTGTCTCCTGCAGAAGCATGGTTAGCAGTGGCCTGCTCCAGGGACAGGGGCTCTGGCTGCAGCAGACCTTGGTCATGCAGTATGTGGCATAAGCCCTCTTGGAGGAGGTCACCATTAGCCCCACCATAGAGCTGCCAGGCAGATGACCCACAAACTGCAGAACAATTATACCAAAGAAATTCTTGTACTGTTAATAAAGCTCTAGGACCCACAACAGATTCCCAACCTGGGTATCCAGCAAAGTGACTGAGAACCCCCAGGGAATTTGACTTTGGAGGCCAGTGGGATTTGATTACAGAACATCCACAGGACTGGGAAAACAGACTCTTACAGGGTACAAACAAAGCCTTGTGTGCACCAGGAGCCAGGAGAAACAGTGTCACCACAAGAGACTGAGCCAGACGTGCCTGTGAGAGTCTAGGAAGTCTCCAGTGGAGGTGTGAGTCGACAGTGGCCTGCTGGAGGGTTAGGGATACTGAACACAACGGTGCGTGCACAAGTCCTTTTGAAGGAGGTAATTAACCCTATCATAGTTTGCCCTCATCCAAACAACAGGGAGGGAACACAGCCCCGCCCATCAACAGAAAACTGGATTAAAGATTTACTGAGCATGGCCCTAAAATGATGCTGTTAAAGTGCTGCACTCAATATGCCAGCAAACTTGGAAAACTCAGCAGGGGCCACAGGCCTGGAAAAGGTCAGTTTTCATTCCAATCCAAAAGAAAGGCAATGCCAAAGAATGTTCAAACTACTGCACAGTTGCATTCATTTCACACACTAGCAAAGTAATGCTTAAATTTCTCCAAGCAAGACTTCAACAGAACAACTTCCAGATGTTCAAACTGGATTTAGAAAAGGCAGAGAGGAACCAGAGATCAAACTGCCAATATCTGATGGATCATCAAAAAAGCAAATGAGTTCCAGAAAAACATCTACTTCTGCTTTATTGACTATTCCAAAGCCTTTAACTGTGTGG
>SJYV01015126.1:0-12961 GCA_006410875.1 Neotragus pygmaeus
CATGGACTCGATGGACGTGAGTCTGGGTGAACTCTGGGAGATGGTGATGGACAGGGAGGCCTGGTGTGCTGCAATTCATGGGGTCGCAAAGAGTTTGACACGACTGAGCGACTGAACTGAACTGAATGAATATGCTGATAACCTCAAATCTTTTGTGATACATATGCTGTTCATAGTTTAATAATACCCCTCATAGAAATGAAGTGTGAAGTTGTATGGGCAGTGTGACACTGCTGAGTTCTCACTCTGCTCTTTTATTTCAACTTGCTCCATGTTCAGCATATTTACAAGTCATTTCAGAAATGTTCTTCAGTGTTACACATTCCTTTGGAAGGTAGTTTACCACATGTTTGTTTTTAAAGAATTGAGATATACAATTCTTAATTTGCACACAGGGCCCTATCTTAGAACTTTTCACCCAATAGAAGAGGGAGTCTTCCATGTATTTCCTTAATTTCATATTCACTACCCTTGTTTGGGTCATCATTATCTCTAGCCTGAAGTGCTTCAGCAAACAGAGATGTTCTAGTTTTAACATCTGATGCAATTGGACTGCTGTGTCTAGGAGGTTTGAAATTTTCTTGCAAAGGAGAAAAATATTCTTTTGGGGAACTTGTGGTTTAGAGAGTGAATCCAGAAAGTTGGAGGATTTGGCGTCATCTAAGAAATTACAATTATATAGTATTCCAACTGGCTCTCTCATCTCCATTCTCAATTTCCCTCCCACAAGGTACACAATAGCTAATTAAATTCCATGAAGCATGACTCTTGGCTTTCAGTGGAATAATTTGGCTACAGGATAAATTTCAGTCACCAAAGGCTCATTTTGAATCCATTCATCATGTAAACATCTTCAATCCTAGCTCCCTTCTCTCTTTCTTAGATACCAGTTGACTCTTGAACAATACAGATTTGAATGCATGGGACCATGTATGTGGATTTATTTTCCAATTGTAAATACTACAGTACCACATGATCCTCAGTTGGTTGAATCTGAGGATATCAAACCAAGGATTCAGAGGGTCAACTGCAAAGTTACATGCAGATTTTCTACTGTACAGAGGGGTCTGCATCTCTAACCCGCTTGTTTAAGGGTCAAATGTCCTATGTATTTAGAGGACTTGTGATCTTTATGTTATATCCAAAATCACCTTTCACTCGCATATATTTGATTTTTTTGTGGTACTGATCATATTTTTTTAAAAAAAAACTAATTGATCTTTCTTAATGATTGAACTATGGCCTGTTAACTATGGGCTGCATCTTTTTAACTTTATGATCACCATGCTTAAGTGGGATGGGGACCATGAGTAGCCAACTAATATTGGGTATGACTCACCTATGAGCTAAGTGCTGTACTTATATCCGTTTTGAGCCTCATAAACACCTAAAATATAATTATAATCTCCATATCTAATAAAGACATGGAAACTCTCTGTATTTAGTGAAGTTTAGAATTTGACAACATGTATGTTTCAATGCATGTCCTTAAATTATGACACTAGAGCCAACTGCTGCTGCTGCTACTACTAAGTCGCTTTGGTCATGTCGGACTCTGTGTGACCCCAGAGATGGCAGCCCACCAGGCTCCCCCATCCCTGGGATTCTCCAGGCAAGAACACTGGAGTGGGTTGCCATTTCCTTCTCCAAGAGCCAACTTCAGTGGCATGCATATAGCAAGTACTGAACCAAGATTTTTTGAATTAATGGACCCAGCAATCCTAGAACTGACCATATACACAGGGAAAACCATAATTGAAAAATATACATGCACCTCAATTTTCACTGCAGCACTATTTACAATAGCTAGAAAAAGCAACCTAAATATCCATCAACAGAGGAATGGATAAAGAAGATGTGGTATATATATACAGTGGGATATTCCTCAGCCATTAAAAGGAGAAAAATTGGGTTGTTTTTCAGAGACACGGATGGACCTAGAGACTGTCATACAGAGTTACATTAGTCAGAGAAAAATACTGTATATTAACAAATATATATGGAAGATTTGTACAAATGATATCATCATTTGTAGATGATCATATCTGCAAAACAGAAACAGAGACATGGATTTAGAGAATAATCCATGGAAGGGTAGGATAAACTGGTAGACTGGAACTGACATTTATCCACTACTATGTATAAAATAGATAACTAATGAGAACCTACTGTATGGCTCAGGGAGCCCTACTCAGTGCTCTGTGGAAATCCAAAAAAGAGAGGATACAGGTTTATATATAGCTGTTTCACTTTGCTGTAAAGTAGAAACTAGTACATCATTGTAAAGCAACTATTCTCTAATAAAATTTAGTTTAAAAAAAGAGAAATATTGATATATCCTATTTATTTCACCCTAACAATTGCTTCATGAATAAAGTTTCAAGTGTACAAATTTATGCAACATATATCAAACCTGAAGGCAGGAGAAGAGTTTATTTCCAGCATTTCATCCTTGTTTATATTAATATAACTTTCTCCACCACTGAGCCAACTTGATTTTACAAGGCAAATAATAAAATCAGATTTCTGCTGGAGTGAGGCCACTTTCCTAATTTGCAAATGTAAATGTTGCCAGGTGTTCAACTCCCTTGTTCTAATAAATAAATAATTAGAAAACATGATTAATATGAAGCCTCACTGCCTAGCTGTGCAGAGTGTTCTTGGAGAGCAATATGGGAATTGATCTGGAGGGTAGAATATGTGCTTAATGCTATGCTTTGAGTGAGCCTGGTAGGAAAGCATCACATGCCTGTGCAGAGCATGAGTGCCCTGTTTGGGACCAGAACAGAATTATGGCTCTGGGAGAGGCTATCAAAGATCCCCTTGACTTTGAGGGGTAGATCCTGGAAGAAGCATCACCTGAAATTGGTAGTTTGTTACAGCTAGGTTGTGTCCTGAGTCAAAATGGGTTTGGTACACAAACCTGTCACTTCCAAGATATGTGGAATCTGGCAAGTTAGCTCGCTTCTCTTTCCTTCTGTTTCATAAGTTTTTGAATATATAACAACACCTGTATCAGTTATAAACACTGAATGAAATTTTGGAGGTATAAATGCCTGGATCAGAAGAAGCTCTTTTTAAGTGTAGTCATTGAGCCCTTATTTTCTTTATCTAAAAAAATGGAATTAAGTTTAGAAGACAATATACATTATACTCCCTTATTTAAAAATGCAATACTCATCAGCATATTGATGTATTTTTAAAATTCCTACAGTAATAGATTTTATAAAAATTTAATCCAGTAATCCACAAGCCTTAAATGACAAGAGCTTAAATGATCATTTTCTAAACACTTTCTGGGGAATATTGTCCTATCTTAAGGAAGGCTGTAATGAATAATTAAGATTCCTATAAATAAACTACTATGACATTACTGGCTACATAATAGGATCAGGTTTCCCCTTCTGCCAACTGAGAAAGTTGACAGAAATGCAGATCATTAGAGAATCAAAAGATGCTATCAGTAAAACAATCCCACAAATTCACATTGGGTTTGTTAATAATTGTTGCACTCTAAATCCTCTATTCAGGGCCTCCAATTTTGTGATGGATTGTGACTTTCTTTTGGAGTGAGGAGATATTTTAACCTCAAGATCTAAAATGAGAAGGGGATTTATCCATTAGTGCAATGTGGAACATTGTGTTAAAAAGGGCCAAATAATTCTTTCTGTCGCTATATTTATGACCTTACAATAGTCTTGCTCCTTTTATCTGGAATTGGAATGTATTTATTTAGCCCTTGAATCTGTGTTTTCCTATGTGACTCTCACTGGACAATAGAATATTTGGAAATGAGAGGCAAGCAAAAACCTCAAAAATGATTGCACCTTGGAACTTGTCCTCTGTTGTGTGCATCCTCCTGCCATTGTGTGAACAAGCCCAGACTGAATTTCTGCAGAATGAGAAACCACATGAAGAAAGGGCCTTGCTACCCAAGTCATCTCAGATGTTTTTGCTGAGAAACGGGATGTCTGAGAATCAAGGCCCAGAAAAGTCAATTCAAACCAGAATAATTGCCCTATCAACCAAGTAAATCATGGGAAATGACAAGTGGATTTTATTTTATGTCACTGAGCTGGGGGAGTTTTAATGTTCCAATAGGCAACTGCTACAACCAAATGGTCATTAGTTCTTTGAAGACAGGTACACATCTAGTGCATTTTTAGAATGCCAGTCACTTTAACTTCAGTTCAGTACAGTCGCTCAGTTATATCCAACTCTTTGCAACTCCATGGACTGCAGCACCCCAGGCTTCTCGGTCCATCAACAACTTCTGGAGCTTGCTCAAACTCATGTCTATCAAGTCAGTGATGCCATCCAACCATCTCATCCTCTGTCGTCCCCTTCTCCTTCAGCCTTCAATCTTTCCCAGCATCAGGGTCTTTTCCAATGAGTCAGTTCTTCACATAGGTGGCCAAAGTATTGGAGTTTCAGCTTCAGCATCAGTCCTTCCACTGAATATTCAGGACTGATTTCCTATAGGATTGACTGGTTTGATCCCCTTGCAGTCCAAGGGACTCTCAAGAGTCTTTTCCAACACTACAGCTCAGAAGCATCAATTCTTCATCACTCAGCTTTTTTATAGCCCAACTCTCACAACCGTACATGACTACTGGAAAAACCATAGCCTTGACTAAACGGCTACTGAAAATAGCCTTTGTCAGCAAAGTAACGTCTCTGCTTTTTAATATGCTGTGTAGGTTGGTCACAGTTTTTCTTCCAAGGAGCAAGCATCTTTTAATTTCGTGGGTGCAGTCACCATCTGCAGTGACTTTGGAGCCCAAGAAAATAAAGTTTGTCACGGTTTCCATTGTTTCCCCATCTATTTGCCATGAAGTGATGGGACCANGGTTGGTCACAGTTTTTCTTCCAAGGAGCAAGCATCTTTTAATTTCATGGGTGCAGTCACCATCTGCAGTGACTTTGGAGCCCAAGAAAATAAAGTTTGTCACGGTTTCCATTGTTTCCCCATCTATTTGCCATGAAGTGATGGGACCAGATGCCATGATCTTTGTTTTCTGAATGTTGAGTTTTAAGTCAGCTTTTTCACTCTCCTCTCTCATTTTCATCAAGAGGTTCTTTAGTTCTTCTTCACTTTCTGCCATAAGGCTGGTATCATTTGTGTATCTGATGTTATTCATATTTCTCCCAGCAATGTTGATTCCAACTTGTGCTACATCAGCCTGCATTTCACATGATATACTCTGCATAGAAGTTAAATAAGCAGGGTGACAATATACAGCCTTGACGTACTCCTTTCCCAATTTGGAGCCAGTCTGTTGTTCCATGTCCAGTTCTAACTGTTGCTTCCTGACCTGCATATTCTCAAGAGGCAAGTCAGGTGGTCTGGTATTCCCATCTCTTGAACAATTTTCCACAGTTTGTTGTGACCTACACAGGCAAAGTCTTTGGCATAATCAATAAAGCAAAAATAGATGTTTTTTGGAATTCTCTTGCCTTTTCTATGACCCAACAGATGTTGGCAATTTGATCTGTGGTTCCTCTGCCTTTTCTAAATCCAGCTTGTACATCTGGAAGTTCATTGATCACATACTGTTGAAGCCTGCATAGTATAATTTCGGGCATTAGCTTGCTAGCATGTGAGATGAGGGCAATTGTACCATGGCTTGAACATTCTTTGGCATTGCCTTTCTTCATGACTAGAATGAAAATTGACCTTTTCCAGTCCTATGGCCACAGCTGATTTTTGCAAATTTGCTGGCATATTGAATGCAATATTTTCACAGCATCATCTTTTAGGACTTGAAATAGCTCAACTGGAATTCCATTACTCCCACTAGCTTTGTTCGTAGTGATGCTTTGTAAGGCCCACTTGACTTCACATTCCAGGCTATCTGGCTCTAGGTAAGTGATCACACCATTGTGGTTATCTTGGTCATGAAGATCTTTTTTGCATAGTTTTCCTGTGTATTCTTGCCACCTCTTCTTAATATCTTCTCCTTCTGTTAGGTCCATACCATTTCTGTCCTGTGATCCACTTTCACATGGCCCAACATGAATCCTCTCTCAAAATACATGGTTTTTTGCCTTGCTTTTATTTTTGGTATTTAAACTGGGTCTCATACCTACTTTTTGTTGAGTTATAATTAACATACCATATTAGTTTAAGTTGTATGGCCTAGCTTTTTGATATTTTTACACATTTTAAAATGATCACCACAATAAGACTATATTCCATCTATCACCATAATAATAACTCACTCAATATCATACAGCTCATTACTTCCATTCAATGATCTAGTTGTTGTCTCATCACATCTAAGTATTTCTTTCTCTACATTATAACATTCTACTTCTAATGTCTGCGATACTAAAATTAGGCAGACAGCTCTTCTTGGAATTATAGTGCTGGTCTCATACCCTAGATACCTATTATGCAATTTACAATAAGTAATAACTAATGTTTCATAAGCTGAGGGCAATCACCCCTTCAGCTGACTGTATTAGAGGTGTGTGTGGGGATGACTTCCAAGTTATAAGAAATTCAAAGTACAGACACTCTATTGGGCTTTCCTGGTGGCTCAAATGGTAAAGAATCTGCCTGCAATGCAGGAGACATGGGTTTGATCCCTGGGTCAGGAAGATCCCCTGAAGAAGGGAGTGGCTACCCACTCCAGTATTCTTGCCTGGAGAATTCCACAGACTGAGGTGCCTGGCGGGCTACAGTCCATGGGGTGGCAAAGGGTCAGATACAGTTGAGTGACTAACACTTCCACTATTACATGGAAGAGAAGGTGCTGATGAGTAATTTAAATGCATCAATATAATTATCTCTTCAGAAAATATTACTTATTATCACCAAACATATAGATGTCATCTATACATTTGTGTATCAAATAATTGATTTACAAATGTTTTACATCAGTTTTAATTAGGGCTCTTCAAATGAAAAATGATATCAACATAGGCATAATTATCTTTATCTCTTGGTCTTTTTTCCAGAGGGTTTCTAAAATATAGTAATAAATACTTTCATCATCGCCATCATCATCATTATCTGTGTGTTTCACATAGACTCAGTGGATTAATCACTAATGATTATATCATTGGTGATAATATTTACATCTCCAGGGACAGTACAGAATAAATGCTCAGAGTATTTGTTGAGTGACTGAATGAAACATGACTATTATAACATCTCTACCTTAATGCTAGCAGTTGGAGTTTTGTTGATTTTATAGTGTTTTAATAATCAAAACCCACATAAAGCAATTAGATGTTAAATAATAGCCTTAGGGTGTTTTTTAAGTAATCATAAAATGAATTTAGAATTTGAAATAAACTAGACCCAAATAAATGAAACAATTTGGCCAAAATTATCTGCTTTATGGTATAGGTGAAAAAATATACAGACCCAGAATTTCTAATTTATAGGCACAGACGCATAGCAGTGTCACGTTTGTGATCATTAAACAAATACTGTAATTTTACTGGGTAAATTATTGAAATCAACATATGATAACTGACATGGAAGAAACTCATAAAGTTAGAAATAGACTTAAATGAGCAGAAGTTATCAGTGAAAACAGAAAAGGTGTTTTCCCAGATAGAGAGAATGGGTTGTGGAGAGAAACTGAGACTGAGAGAGTAATTCAGTTTAAATCTACAAAAATCTAGTATGTATAATGCTACAAAATGCACCCCCACCTACTATTTGGATTTTTTTTTAATGGAGATGAAATTCATATCAGATAAAATACATCTCACCAGAATTTAACACAATGTTGTGAAACACTACCATAATTAAATGTTTCAAAATATTTTTTTCACCCCAAAAGTAAACCCCATACCTATCAACCCCATGCCCTGATTCTCCAATAACTGGCAATCACCGGTATGCCTTCTGCCTCTATACAGATTTGCCTATATTCTGGATATTTCAAGTGGAATCATACTACATATGACCTTTGTGGTCTGGCTTCTTTCACTTAGCACTATGTGTTAAGATTCAGTCAACTTGTGGCATAGAGAAAGAATGTGTTCCTTTTCAGACTCAATTGTTTCCCTTCCATGTATGTGCCACATTTTGTTTATCTGTTAATGAACATTTGAGTCACCTTCACCATTTGCCTACTGTAAATAGTGCCACTATGAACATCTGTGAACAAGTATTTGTTTGAGTACCTGTTTTTACTCATTTGGTATATACCTAGGAATGGAACATGACTGAGCGACTGAACTGAACTGAACTAGGAATGGAATTCCTGGGTTGTACAGTAATTACATATTTTTTCAAAAACAGTCAAACTTTTTTTTTTTAAGTGGCTGCAACATTTTATATTCCAACCAGCAATGTCTGGGTGTTCCGATTCTTCCACATCCTTGACAACACTTATTTTCAATTTTTTTAAATGATAGCCATTTTAGTGGGTATACATTGACAGCTCATTGGGTTTTGACTTGTACACCTCTAATGATTAAGCATCTTTTCCTGTGCTTTCTGCCCTTTAATAGCCCTTCTTTTGAGAAATGGCTCTTCAAGTACATTGGTAAAATTATAATTGAGTTGTTTGTGTTTTTATTGTTGAAATGTAGGAATTCTTTATATATTCTAGATATTGTGGTTGTGGTTTAGTCTCTAAGTCATGTCCAACTTTCTGTGACCCTATGGACAGTAGCATGAAAAACTCCTCTGTCCATGAGATTTCCAAGACAAGAATACTAGGGTGAGTTGCTATTTCATTTTCCAGGGGATAATTACTGACCCAGGGATCAAATCCAGATCTCCTGCATTACAGGTGGAGCAAATCTACCAACCGAGCTACGAGGGAAGTCCAAAGATCCAAAGAATTCTAGATACTAGAAAAGTAAATCAAACATTTGCACTTTATTTTTCCAATTCTCAATGTTGCCTTTTAATTTTCTTGATAATGTCTTTTAGTGCATATTTTTTAAAAAAAATTTGATGAAGCTCTATTTACCTATGTTTTTGTTCTTGGTTTTGCTTGTGCTTTTGGTGTCACACCTAAGAATGTGACAAAGGTCACAGAGTTTACCCTTATGTTTGCTGCTAAGAGTTTTAAATTTTAGCTCTTACAATTAGGTCATGGATCCATTTTGAATTCATTTTAATATATGATGAAAAGTAGAGCTTCAAATTGCATGTGGAAATCCAGCTGTCTTAGAATTGTTTGTTGAAGAGATTATTCCTTTTCCATTGAATATTCTTGGTACCCTTGTAGAAAATCAGTAGGCCACAGAGCTCTGGGTTTATTTTTGGACTTCTAGTTCTTTTACATGAATATTTTTATTTTGATTACTCTTGCTTTGTAGTTATAAATTTTGAAATCAAGAACTGTGCATCTTCCAAATTGTTCTACTTCATCAGTATTATTTTGATTATTTGGGCCCCCTTGAAATTCCATGTGAATTTGATAATAGGTTTTTTTCCATTTCTGCTATAAAATAGCCATTCAATTTGTAATAGGAATTGTTTTGAATATGTAGATGGCTAGTAATGCTATCTTAACAAAATATCTTTCCATTCACTTCATTTCAGTTCAGTTAGGTCTCCCATAATTTCTTTCAGTAATGTTTTTAGTTTTCAGTGTATAAATCTTTCATCTCCTTGGTTACATTTATTCCTAGGTATGTTATTCTCTTAGATGCAACTATAAGTGAAATTAATTTCTTAATATCCTTCTTAGATTGTTCATTGCTAGTATACAGAAATATAAATAATTTTTATGTGCTGATCTTGTATCCTTCAACTTTGCTGAGTTTTTTTATGTCAGTATTTTTATAAATTCTTTAAGAATCTTTAGATTCCTTTTAGTGTCTTTGTCAAAAGTCAGTTTATTTTTATATGAGTCTGTTTCTGGCCTTTGTATTATTATGTTCCATTGATCTACTTGTCTATTCTTTCACCACTTCCACAAAGCTTGATTCCTGTGGCTTTATAGTAAGACTTGCAGTTGGTAGCATCAGCTATCTGATTTTGGTCTTTTGTTTCTGTATTGTGTTGGCTATTCTGGGTCTTCTGTCTCTCCATTTAAACTTTAGAATCAGTTCATTGATATCCACAATATGAGTTGTTGAGATTTTGATTGGGATTGCATCAGACCATACTGAGTCTTTCTATGTGTAAACATCGAATATCTCCCCATTTACTTAATTCTTTAACTTTTTTCATCAAATGTGATAGTTTTTTTCTCATACAGATCTTATATCTATATTGTTAGATTTATATCAAAGTATTTCAATTTCATCGAGTTCCTTAGGTATATAGATTTTGTGTCTTTTATAAAATTTAGGACATCTCTAGCCATTATTTATGCAAATATTCATCCTGTCTCTTTCAGTCTCCCCTCCTGGGACTCCTATTATGTGTACATTAGTACACTTGATCTTATACTGTTGGTCTCAGATTCTATTAATTTTTCATCATTCTTTCATTCTACTCCTCAGACTTGATCTTTTCAAGTGGCCTATCTTTATGCTCACAAATTCTTTCCTTTGCCTGCTAAAATATGCTATTTAAATCTTCAAGTGAATAGTGAATTTTCATTTCATTATTGTACTTTTGCATCTCCAGAATTTATTTCTTTTTATAATTTCCATGTCTTTACTGACAGTCTCTATTTATTGGGCTGTCATTCTCCTTGTTTAATTTAGCTCTTTGTCTATGATTTCCATTAGCTCTTTCAGCATTTTTCAGATACTAGATTCAAAGTATTTGTTTAATAAGTCTAATTCCATTACTTCCTCAGGGACCATTTCTATTTCTTCATTCTCTGATTGGGCCATACTTTGTTGTCTTTGCATACTTCATAACTAGTTGTTGAAAACAAACTTTAAAATATTATAATGTGTTAACTGTGCAAAACATATACTTCCCCTTCCTCACGGTTTGTCTTTTTGTGGCTTACTGTTTTATTTTTTTGTCTCTGTGTGTATGATTTTTTTAAAAATATTTTTTAATTTTACTGAAAGAAAAGAGAAAGTCACTCAGTCGTGTCTGACTCTTTGTGACCCCATGGACTATGCAGTCCATGGAATTCTCTAAGCAAAATATTCCCTTCTCCAGGGGATCTTCCCAACCCAGTGATTGAACCCAGGTCTCCTGCACTGCAGGCAGATTCTTTACCAACTGAGCCACCAGGGAAGCCCTTTATTATATGGGGCCTTTAAAGCTTCTCTTCCTCTAGTTTGTGTTTTGCTAGTGTTTTGACAGAGAATTTTCTGTATACCAGGGGGTCAAAAAAAACAAAGAAAGTGAGAGCCAAATAGTCAGATCGATAGATTCCTACATAGATACATCCACCCATCCATCTTTCCTGGTCTTTGTAGATTGACTGTGAAACTGGACACTACTTTAGTACTTCAAAGACCATTTTAAACTCAGTCTTAGCCTTCCCTTGCTGCTTATTTTGAACACTAAGACCAACCAAAGGTAAAAGCTCATTAGCTTCTCAGGTCTTCTCTAAGCATATGTCTTGCTGTGAGTATGCACATTCTCTAAATTTCCCGATATATACGTCTGATTGTCAATGGCCTGATGGCTAAAGAAAATCTCTCCCCAACTTTCAGTGTACCTCAACTGTAATATTTTGCCTCTAGTGACAATGGGTTGCTATTTTCATTTCCAACATTTTGAACATTTCACTCTGTTGTTTAGTTTCTTTGCTACCTTGTCAGAATTATGAGTTAACTTCTCTTTATAATGATCTTGAGGGCAAAATTACATGTGGAAATTGATTCAGAAAGAGTGCAGTCTTTAATATATAATATGAAGGAGTGTAATCTTAGTAAAAATGTATACACAACTCACTGGGAAGTTGAAGCAATACACATTGTTAGTGATGTGGAAGTGTTAATCATTGTCAGAAAAAGCTGCACAATAAAGGCATACTCAGTAGCATACAATTTGTTACATGTTCATAGGTGTAAAGGACACCTTGTGCAGCTATGCTCCATGTAACTGTCAGGATCAGGTAAGAGGAGAAGTAGCTACTCATGATATTTTTAAAAGGAATATATTAAAGGCTCAAGAGAACATGTCAAAATGTGTACATAAACTTCCTGTTTTTGCTAATATCCTATTTGATAAACAATTCACAAGGCCGAGCCCAGATTCTCAGGGTGGTTGGTATACTCTTTACCATGAGACCATGGCAAGGGTGTGAATTTATAAAATTACTAACAAAACTTGAAAAATGGAGTCCGATAATTAAATCTATATAGATAAAGAAGGAGATTGTTGTATTGATCAGTTCTGTTCAGTCACTCAGTCCTTCTGACTCTTTGTGACTCATGGACTGGAGCATGTAAGGCCTCCCTATTCATCACCAACACCAGGAATTTACTCAAATTCATGTTTATTGAGTCAGTGATGCCATCCAACGATCTCATCCTCTGTCATCCCCTTCTCCTCCTGCTCTCAATCTTTCCCCGTATCAGGGGCTTTTCAAATGAGTCAGCTCTTCTCATCCGGTGGCCAAAGAATTGGAGTTTCAGCTTCAGCGTCAGTCCTTTCAATGAATATTCATGACTGATTTCCTTTAGGATGGACTGGTTGGATCTACTTGCAGTCCAAAGGACTCTCAAGAGTCCTCTCCAACACCACAGTTCAAAAGCATCAATTCTTTGGTGCTCAGCTTTTTTTGTATCTGACTTTCACATCCATACATGACCACTGGAAAAACCATAGCCCTGACTAGATGGACTTTTGTTGGCAAAGTAATGTCTCTGCTTTTTTTAACATGCTCTCTAGGATGGTCATAACTTTTCTTCTAAGGAGGAAGTGTCTTCTAATTTCATGGCTGCAGTCACCATCTGCAGTGATTTTGGAGACCCAAAAAAAAAAGTCTGTCACTGTTTCCATTGTTTCCCCTTCTATTTGTCATGAAGTGATGGGACCAGATACCATGAACTTAGTTTTCTGAATGTTGAGCTTTAAGCCAACTTTTTCACTCTCCTCTTTCAATTTCATCAAGAGGCT
>SJYV01015131.1:0-24395 GCA_006410875.1 Neotragus pygmaeus
TGTCCAGGAGGCCACCTTTGGCCATCCTCTATAGACGGCACAGACAGCTGGGACCCATCTAAAGGGCATTGGTGCCCAGCATGTAAAAGGACAACATCTGAGGGGAGTGAGCTTTATACCCGCCTCCCATGTTCCAGGTCACGTGGAGACAGACCTGTGGGCAGAGTCGATGCCACAATCAGCACAGGTAAGTCCAGCCGACCTCATTCCCTGGCCACAGGGACACTGAGGACTTCAGGCAGCCCGGGTAGGGGTGAGGAGGGGCAGACACGGGCCCGTGACTTTAAAGGAGGTCTGGGACGAGAGGATGGGAACTGGGATTGGCAGGCTTAGGGAGATAGCAGAGCTGGCATTGGGAGATTGCTGGTTCCCCCTCGTGCCCATAGTCCAGGAGCTTCAGGGGCAGGGCCCCACGGGCAGAGCGCCTCGCACCAAGTGGAGGGCCTCGGGAGCCGCTGGCCGTCTGCAGTTGTCGCTCATCGTCCATCACAGTGGAGCTGCACCCAGCTGCACATTAGAGTCACCTGCAAGTATTTAAGACAGCAGTGTTCAGGGCCCTCCCCCACAGATTCTTATTTAATTGATCTGAGGTTAGGTCCAAGCATCTTTTTTGTTTTGTTTTTTAATGTTCCCCAGGGAATTCTAATGGGCAACCATATTGTAAAGATATCCATAATTTACTTTAAGATACCTCAGCACAGACAGCATGGTGTTAATTACATTTCTGGAGTAAGCCAGTAGTTCTTGACCCGGGCTGCATGCTGAAGTCACCTAGGAGCTTTAAAAAACACCAAAGCCTAGATGCTGCCTCCAGACGGCCTGATATACCTGGTCTGAAAGTGCAGCACCAGCATCATTGATTTTAAAAGTTCCCCCAGGGTTCACCAATAGATGGGCAAGGATGAGAACCACTGGATTAAGTTCCAGCGCAGAACGGATACTATATCGAAATGTGCAGAGTTCTCAGGTGGTCATTCTAATCCAGATACTCATTTTTCAAGAGTATCCTGTCTCAATCAAAAATGAATGCTTTGTAACTAAGCATACTGGACATCAAAAATGAGTTTTATGAAACATCATGGTATTACAAATGGGCTGTCACTGGTGAAATTACAATGATAAGATNGATGCTGCCTCCAGACGGCCTGATATACCTGGTCTGAAAGTGCAGCACCAGCATCATTGATTTTAAAAGTTCCCCCAGGGTTCACCAATAGATGGGCAAGGATGAGAACCACTGGATTAAGTTCCAGCGCAGAACGGATACTATATCGAAATGTGCAGAGTTCTCAGGTGGTCATTCTAATCCAGATACTCATTTTTCAAGAGTATCCTGTCTCAATCAAAAATGAATGCTTTGTAACTAAGCATACTGGACATCAAAAATGAGTTTTATGAAACATCATGGTATTACAAATGGGCTGTCACTGGTGAAATTACAATGATAAGATATATATGTATCAGTTAATAATATTTTAGATACACTTTCTACGTTTGCCTGAGTAGGGTAGGAGAATCCGGTGAGGCCTTTAATCTTAGGGATATTATATTAGGCATATATTATGCATATGTACTGGGCTTCCCAGGTGGTTCAGTGGTAAAGAACCTGCCTGTCAATGCAGGAGATGTGGGTTCATCCCTGGGTTGGGAAGATCCCCTGGAGAAGCAATGGCAACCCGCTCCAGTATTCTTGCCTGGGAAATTCCATGGACAGAGGAGACTGGTGGGTTACAGTCCATGGGGTCTCAAAGAGTCAGACACAACTGAGAATACACTTAAGAGCTGGAGTGGAGGGAATGACATAGGGCTTATCCACCAGGGGGCAGAAATGTTAGCATCTACCTGCCGCACCAAGAAAGACACTTTGACTACAAGTGTGTTCCTGGTGACCTTCGGTTAAAAGGCACCAACGCTTTTCAGTTCTCATTTTGCACCAAAATAAGCCTAAAGAGTTGTGCGTGATTAGAATACATCAAGCCAGTGCATAACGCCAGGGCGGGAGACCATGGGTCACACTTGCCAGGAAACTTCGCTGAGCCACAGCCAAACAGTTTAGGTGGATCGTTCCCCTTTGTCAATAGCACCAACATTGCAGTCTCTTTTACCAGAGGCAGGTAGAGTTTGATCCCCAGGGGAGTAAAAAGAAGATTCTCTGTTCAGTGATCTATTCACCAAATTTAAACTTCTTATTAAATGATATATTCCCAAACTATACCAACTTAACCCATTTATTTAAGTTAACCCTAAAGAATATTCTTCCTGAGTGTATTCAATAAATATTAATGTTTCCTGTTAGATATAAGGTTGACTAGTACTTCTCTCCTTCTACTAGAAAGAAAGAATAACTGCTCAGTGAGCAAATAAAAACCATGTTCATTGTCTGAAATTTTGAGCACCCCCATGAGTCTAATTTAAATTATCCCTTTGGCAGAAAACATCAGAATGGTTGAGGACCTGGAATTCACACCCAATTGAAGTATCTCTATGAACCACCGCAGGTTGATTTGCCCTCGAGGAGGTGTCCCTTTGACCCCAATTATCCTTTAATTTGTGTGAATCCTCCAATTATCTTCTTTTTGGCTTTTACTCAAACTATCAGGATTACTCATTTATTCATTTTTTGAATAAAAGTCTTTTGAGCACCAACTATACGCTCAGTGTGTAGATCCAGAGTCACAGTATGAAGATCCAGCAGTGGGCCACAGACATCTCCACCTTTGATGAGTTTTTGATATAGCAGAGACACAGATGTTGAACAAAATATTCAGAAATTAATATGTAATCACACTGGCAGAGGAGACTGGTGGGCTACAGTCCATAGAGTCTCTAAGAGTTAGACATACTGAAGCAACTTATCACTTAACACAGAAGCTTCCAGTTAAAAGATGAGGAAGTTCTGTGAATGTGATGCATAGCATGGGGACTATAGTTAACAATACTGAATTATATATCCAAAAGTTGCTAAGAGCAGATCTTAAATGTTCTTACCACACATACACAAATACGTCTAATTATATGAGCTTATGACCAAGGATGAGATGGCTGGATGGCATCACGGACTCGATGGATGTGAGTCTGAGTGAACTCCGGGAGATGGTGATGAACAGGGAGGCCTGGCGTGCTGCAGTTCATGGGGTCGCAAAGAGTCGGACACGACTGAGCTACTGAACTGAAGTGATGGCACCCCACTCCAGTACTCTCGTCTGGAAAGTCCCATGGACGGAGGAGCCTGGTAGGCTGCAGTCCATGGGATTGCTAAGAGTTGGCACGACTGAGTGACTTCACTTTCGCCTTTCACTTTCATGCATCGGAGAAGGCAATGGCACCCCACTCCAGTATTCTTGCCTGGAGAAACCCAGAGACAGAGGAGCCTAGCCGGCTGCCGTCTGTTGCACAGAGTCGGACACGACTGAAGCAACTTAGCAGCAGCAGCAGCAGCATAGCTATGTTAGGTAACCTAAGTGTAGTAACCATTTTGCAATATATAAATGTTCATAATATATGAGTTGCAATATATAAGTTGTTCAGTATATAAGTGATCATCACATTGTATACCTTACATGGTGTTACGTGTCAATTATACCTCAATAAAGCTGGATAAAAAGGAAGGGACATCCACCTTCCTGGAAAATACAAACGAACTTAATCAAGCTTTATTTCAGAGATAAAAAACAGATCAGCCTTGTGACCATGACTTTCCACTCACCTCACTCCAACTGAAAAATCCATCAACTAAAAAGTCTCCACTTCTGATGTTACTTGCTATCAGTCTTTACTATAAAGTAAGCTAAACTTTTCCCCCTTCAGGACAAAAAAAGTGAAGAAATCTACTCTGCTTTTTTTAATGCCTGTTAAAATTGTGTATTAGAATCGGGACTACCTCCTATTTAAATATTTACCAAACACAGATTAATCTTCTGTCTTAAATTGAACAGTATAATTTAGTTCCGTTTCATTCATTCTAAAATAAGAATTCTCCACTGTAATTATCCAGGTAAAGTCACTGACTCTCTGAAACCTTCCTTGATTCCCCCAGGCACAGTTATTAATAGTTACGTCCTTCTCTGGGCTCCCACAAGACTTCAATTACAGCTCATTTTTGCATTGTACCATAAATATCTCGAGGTCTTTGAAATTATTTTTCTGGCTCTCTCACTCAGCTGAGGCCCTTGAGGAAAACAACTTGGTCTTATTCATTTGTGTATCCTTGTACCCAGTAGAGTGCCAAGGTCATAGTAATAAAACTCAATAAAAGTTTGAGTGAATAAACAAAAGATATTGCACAAAGCTAATTTTATTATAACAAATGGAGAAGGGTGACAGCTGACTCTTGACTTGAACCCTGAAGCAGGAGACAACCATGCAAAGATCTAGGCAGGAATAACATTCAAGAGAGAGTTGCCAGTGCCAAGGTCATGAGGGAAGGAAACAAGATACGGGAAGAAAGCTGCAGGGGAGAGTGAAAGCAGAGAAGATGAGGTTACAGCGGAGGGGCAAAGGTCAAACAGGTCAGGATAAGAAGGCTGCATAGTGTGCTGTGTACAAGGGAATCTGCTTTCAGCAGAATGGCATGGTATAATTTATATTCTTAAAAGATCCCTCTGGCTATTGCTTGGAGAAGGGTCTCTAGGAGTGCATACCTGGGAGCAGGAAGCCCTAGAAGTCTACTGCAGAAGTTCAGGCGGGAGAAGATGGTGCTCAGTTCTAGAGTAGTTGCCGCTGAGGTGGGCAGAAGTGTCTGGACTTAAGACATGATTTGGATGTAGAGGCAGCAGGATTTGATAAGTTGGATTCAGGCAGGGCACTACGCCCCTGCCTGCTGCTAAGTCCTGAGAGAGCCCTCCCAGTGACCGTACTGAAATATTTCTATGCTAGTTGGTGAACAGTCACTGTCAGAAAAGCCCTCATGTGGTGACACACCCCAATAGCCTACTGCCACCAGACTTCCCCTAGAATCAAAACTAAAATATAATAATGCCTGGCATGATAGAGACACCCCTTAGACTGCTCTACTGCCTGATTCTGTTCTGATTGGTGGTTCCCATGACACAGTGTTTGCTAAAGATCACAACTGGATTTAAAATACAGGCTAAAGAGAGGAATGAAGCACTCCTCGGCTTCTGGCTTGAGCTGTTGGATGGATGCATGGCTGTTGGCTGACATGTGGAGAAATAGGCATTGAATAAGTCTGGTGGGAGGAAAACAATATTCTGTTAAATTTTATTACTTATTAAACATCCAAATGGAAAGGACTAAAGGTCAAGGGAAGGTTTCCAGTCACCATGCACACCACAAACTTCAATGCAACAAAACTCTAGAATAATCAAAATTTGAAATCATCTTGAGGATTATTTTATTGTGAATAAATCTATAATGCTCTGGATTCAATTAAGACCACGAAGGACCTCCAAGCCTTTTATAAACCCAGGCTCTTATGATTCATTTTGGCAGGCTGGTAGTAGGCTCAACAGTGGCTATCCAAAGATATGAGCTCCTGGGACTTCCCAGGTGGTCCAGTGGTTAAGATTCTGTGCTTCCATTGCAGGTTCAATCCCTGGTAGAGGAACTAAGACCCTGCATGCCTTACAGTGCAGCCACGAAATAAAAATAAAGAACAAAGATATGAGGTCCTAACCCTGGCACCTGTGACTATTACCTTATTAGGAGTAAGGGTTTCTACAGGTGTGATTACGTTAACTATCTTTAGATGGATAGATGATCTTGGATTATCCAGGTGAATCCTAAATGCAGTTTCATGCACTATGGACTGAATTGTATACCCCCCAAATCCCATGGACGGAGGAGCCTGGTGGGCTGCAGTCTGTGGGGTCGCTACTGAGCAACTTCACTTTCACTTTTTACTTTCCTGCATTGGAGAAGGAAATGGCAACCCACTCCAGTGTTCTTGCCTGGAGAATCCCAGGGACGTGGGAGCCTGGTGGGCAGCCGTCTATGGGGTTGCACAGAGTCAGACACGACTGAAGCAACTTAGCAGCAGCAGCAGCAGCAAATCCGTATGTTGATGCCATAACCTCCAAAGTGACTAGATCTGGAGACAGGACTCTTAAGAGGTAATTAAGGTTAAATGAGGTCACAAGGGTGGGGTCCTAATCTGAGAAGACTGGTGCCCTTATAAAAGATGAAGAGCTTTCTCACTCTCTCCTCCCACCCTCACACGCAATGTGATGACACAGAGAGAAAGTGGCTATCTGCAAGCCAGGAAGAGAACTCTAACCAGGCACAAAATTGGCCAGATCCTGAATTTTGCATTTTCCAGCATCCAGAACTATGAGACATACATTTCTGTTGTTTAAGCCACCCGTCTATGATATTTTGTACGGCAACCCGAGCAGACTAATACAGTATGTATTCATATAAATGGAAAGCAGAGAAAGGTTAGAAACAGCCTGAAGAAGATGTGGCCACAAGCCCGGGAAAGCCAGCAGGCAGCAGATGGTGAAAGAGGCAGGGAACAGATTCTCCCCTGGGGCCTTCAGAAGGAGATCAGCCCTTCTGGCTTTGATTTTGACCCAGTGACACAGATTTCAGGCTTCAGACCAGAGACCTGTGAAAGAGTGTGTGTGTGTAACTTAGTCACTCAGCTGTGTTCAACTCTTTGCAACCCCATGGACTGTAGCCCACCAGGCTCCTCTGTTCATGGGATTCTCCAGGAAAGAACACTGGAGTGGGTAGCCAGTCCCTCCTCCAGAGGATCTTCCTGACCCAGGGATGGAACCCACCTCTCCTGCATTGGAGGCAGATTCTTTACCATTTCAGCCACCAGGGAAGCCCATAGACCTGTGAGAGAGTACCTTTGTGTTACTCTTAGCTAATCACCATGTTTGTGGTAATTTGTGACAGCAGCTACAGGAAACTAATATACCCACTAAGATGGTTGGGATTAAAAGTGACGTCATGTCTCTCTCATAAATGAAAACCCAGAGATAAGAATATGTATAATGTTTGCCAAACTCTCATGAGCTCTGGGGCAGCAACCCTGTCCACTCTGGCTCTCCCCAGTGGGAGCAGGGCAGAGAGCTTTCCCCAGACCTCCTGATCAAACCTTATCTGGGTTCCTCAGAGCCCTGTTCTCAACTAGACCTCAATCCCAGCCCCCATCCTGCCTTCCAGTCTGCCTACCCACTCTTAGCAAGAATCTTGCTAAGTCAATTTACCAAGAATCCCATCACCCTTGATATTTGATCACTCTTGGTATCTGATTAAGTTCTCCATTTCCCACCTTGGATGTCTAAGTGCTTGACCTTCCTTCAGCAAGAATCCTATTAGGTCAATTTAGCAAGAATGTCCCTACCCATGATGTCTCTTCTTAGTAATTTTTTATTCACTCATCACTTAATTCTACTCCTTGGCTACAAATCCCCATTTGTCTTTGTTCTATTCAAAGCTGAGATTTATCTTTCTCCACTACTGCAGCAGAGTTCACCTTTATTGTACTAGCCTTGAATAAAGTCTTCCTTACCATTTTAACAAGTGTCAGAATAGTTTTTTTTTTTAACAGAAGTGGCATTGCTGGTATGTCAACTATTGGCTTCCAAAAGTTGGCGAACTTTAAACAGCTCTCTTTCCAAATATAAAAGATACTGCTTTGACTAAAAGTGTTGCACAGGGTTAGGATGACAAGGAAATATCCCTATTCTCATTGGGGAGACTTGTCTTTGAGTCGAAACCCTCATAACTTTGCATTACAAAGAAGACATAAGTAAGCTGACCTTCTTTGTCTTTTCCCTTCCCACCTCCCTTCTTTCCAATCTTCCTTTCACTCACTTACTCATTCATTCATTCAGCAAGCATTTACTGAGCTGTGACTATGCACAAGGCTTCATGCTGTGTGCTTTAGGGTTATAAACATGCAGACATTGTAGTCGCTGCCTTCCAAGAAGAAAAGAAACCACAGTAGGACTCCAAGCTGCTGCCATGTATCTGCCACCATTTTTACGTGTACTGGCATGTTTAAGCCATCCTTGAAAGTGAAAGAGGAAACTGAAAAAGTTGGCTTAAAGCTCAACATTCAGAAAACGAAGATCATGGCATCTGGTCCCATCACTTCATGGGAAATAGATGGGGAAACAGTGGAAACAATGTCAGACTTTATTTTGGGGGGTCCAAAATCACTGCAGATGGTGACTGCAGCCATGAAATTAAAAGATGCTTACTCCTTGGAAGAAAAGTTATGACCAACCTAGATAGCATGTTGCAAAGCAGAGACATTACTCTGCCAACAAAGCTCTGTGTAGTCAAGGCTATGGTTTTTCCAGTTGTCATATATGGATATGANTAAAAGACGCTTACTCCTTGGAAGAAAAGTTATGACCAACCTAGACAACATATTAAAAAGCAGAGACATTACTTTGCCAACAAAGGTCCATCTCATCAAGGCTATGGTTTTTCCAGTTGTCATATATGGATATGAGAGTTGGACTGTGAAGAAAGCTGAGTGCCAAAGAATTGATGCTTTTGAACTGTGGTGTTGGAGAAGACTCGTGAGAGTCCCTTGGACTGCAAAGAGATCCAACCAGTCCATTCTGAAGGAGATCAACCCTGGGATTTCTTTGGAGGGAATGATGCTAAAGCTGAAACCCCAGTACTTTGGCCACCTCATGCGAAGAGTTGACTCACTGGAAAAGACTCTGATGCTGGGAGGGATTGGGGGCAGGAGGAGAAGGGGACGACAGAGGATGAGATGGCTGGATGGCATCACGGACTCGATGGACGTGAGTCTGAGTGAACTCCGGAAGTTGGTGATGGACAGGGAGACCTGGCGTGCTGCGATTCACGGGGTCGCAAAGAGTCGGACATGACTGAGCGACTGAACTGAACTAGGACCAGAGAGATAATTGTTATTTTTCTTTTTTTTTCCCTCCCTTTTTCAAACAGATTATAAAACTGTTGTTGTTGCTCATTTGCTAAGTCATGTCCGACTCTCTGACCCCCATGGACTGCAGCACACCAGGCTTCCCTCTCCTTCACCATCTCCTGAAGTTTGCTCAAACTCACGTCCATGGAGTCAGTGAATCATAAAGAAATTGAACAACTCACTCAAGACCACATGATTACTGAGTTTTGGAGACAGCTCCCAAAACCAAATGTCAGACATCAAAATTGGTCCCTTTTTTTTTTTCTTACTGTAATATACAACAATTAAGATATGCACCTAATAACTATGACACAAGGTAAAGAAGAATAACTTTGCTGCCCTAGGAGAAATAAATACTCTTGGAGTTCAAAGAAGTAAAACATGTAGAAAGGGAAAAAAAACCTTGTGTTTTTAGTGCTTGCTAGGCGTCTCACTTCACATATCCACGTGGATAACCTTTTCATTCTATTGTGGCAACAACTCAAAATGGGATCTACCCTCTTAACAAAGTTTTGGATGTACAGTACAGTATTGTTTTGGTTTTTATTTTGGTTTTTGGTTTTTATTATATTTATTTATTTGGCTGCACTAGGTCTCAGTTGCAGCATGCGGGATCTTTTAGTCGCAGCATGTGAAACCCTAGTTGTGGCATGGGGGGTCTAGTTCGCTGACCAGGCATCAAACCCCTGCCTTGGGAGTGCGGAGAATTAGTCCCTGGATCACCAGGGAAGTCCCACAAGACGGTATTGCTATGGGCATAATGGCATACAGCAGGTGTCTACGACTTACTCATTCTGCATAACTGACACGTTTTACCCATTGAACAACAACTTCCCTCAGCCCTCGGCCACCACCATTCTACTTCTACACATCATCTTGTTCAGTCCTTTCAACAACCCAGTGAAGAGAGACATCCCCTTGTTCAGCAGGAGGGACGAGGGATATCTTCAAGGAAAAGGTAAGGTCGGTTCTGGGCTTTGGAGGATGAGAAGTGCAGAGCAGGAAGAACTAGAGAGACAACACGTTCAAAGGGAGGACATGGGGTGCTCTAGAAAAAAGGGGGCATACCCACAAAGCAGCTGCTGGTGAAACTGGCGCAGAAAGAACATGGCAGGAAGGAGCAGAAGGCAGAGGGCCTTCAAGGCCACACTCAAGCATTTGGTCCTTGCTCAGTGAGCTGAGGATGCTCTTGACCTGGAGGCCAGGGCCAAACATGGGAAATATGTGGGGTGAGGCCTGAATTGCAAGGATGGAGGGAAAACCCAGGGTCAAGAGAGCAGGTGGGAGGCTGTTCTAAATGTGCGGTTTATCTCCTGAGGCAGAGGCTGGGCCAGAGAAACGGGAGAAGCACACAGCGAGATAAAAGTACAAATCATTTTTCAAAACCGGTATTGAAGAGAGGAAACAATGTGACTCAAAACAAATAACTCTCTTTTGAAACAGAGGCAGCAGTGGGCCCTCAATGCTTTCATGTAAACCTGTTTTTGTTAGATGGCAGGGGCAGTCACTGACCAGCAGTTAATTGCCCCTCATCTCCAGACCCAGGCCATTTCACTCCTCTGCCCATAAAATGACTAATAAATACTCAAGTTTTCCAAAGAAAACAATGTCATTGAATGAGGAAGAAATATCAGAAATAGAGTGGTTTGCTTTTTTTTTTTAATGGACAGAATTTCAAACGATCTCTCAGGATTCATCTGTTTCTTTCCCAGCTGTCCCAGGGCCCAACTACCTGACCTTAGAAAATAATTTTCTTCCTCTTTTCAGTATAATTTTAAAAAGCAAAGTGTTTTTAGAATTGGACAGACAAACCTGGAAATCAAGCTTGAAGCAAAGAAAGCATAACCGGTCTGTTTGATGGGCCAGAGTTTTGGTAAGACGGATGGGAACACCTAGAAGCAAGGCCAGGGGCAGCTACAGATTAGGCAGTGATGGGCAAGGGAACTAATCTAGTGGGACCCATCTCTCTCCAAGTACTGATCTTAGTATGTGGATTTAACAGTGAATAAAATGAACCCTGCCCTTGGGGTATATGTAGAAAAGTCCGTATTCCGTGTGAGGCCACAGAGGTTTGTTTTGGGGACCCAGGAAATGTCTGGGACCTGAGTAAACAGGCATTATCCAAGAATGAGTACATCAGGCCTTATTAATCAATGTCCCCTAAATGTCCACATCACACTTCCTGATTCAAACTATATCACAAAGGTATAGTAATCAAGACAGAATGGTATGGGCGTAAAAATAGACACATAGACAAATGGAACAGATCTGAGACCAGGAATAAACCTTTGCATCTATGATCAACTAATGTTTGATAAGGGAGCCAAGAATACTCAATAGGGAAAGGATAATCTTGTCAACAAATGGTGGTGGGAAAACTAAATAATCACATGAAGAAAAATAAGATTGGACCTTATCTTACACCATTCAGAAAAACAAGCCTGAAATGGATTACAGACATAAAACATAAGACCTGAAACCATGAAGCTCATAAAAGAAAGCATAGGGAGAAGCCCCTTGACACTGATCTTGGCAATGAATTTTTGGATTTGACTCCAAAAGCAAAGGCAACAAAAGCAAAAATAAACAAATGGGACTATATTGAACTATTGATATAAAATTTCTGTGCGGCAAAAGAAACAACAAAATGAGACATGCTGTTCCCAGATGGGAAGGACTGTCTGAAGAGGAGGCATGTCCTCTTCTTTGCAGACATTCAAACATAGGTATTGTGAGCACTGGGCAGGGATCTGGCAGAGGGTCTCAAAATTGCAGGGTGTCATTTGAATAGATGATTTCAAGCTTCCTTTCAAGTCTGATATTCTGTGATTCTATGATGAAGGGTCACGTGAGGTTTGCTCCAATGTGCTCCCGATACCTCCAGAGCTTCCTTAACCAGGATCATGCAATAAGGATCGGTAAGTAGCACATTGAACAATTAGCACTCATGGAATGTAATCCAATGGTAACTTTATTTCTGTTTCCCTTCTAATTGTATTCAATGGGATGAAAACTCAGGCAATCCAGTGATTTTTAAAGAATTTTTGGCCACACCCTGCAACATGTGGAATCTTGGTTCCTTGCCCAGGGACTGAACTCACACCCCCTCCACTAGAAGGCAAAGTCTTAACCACTGGAACACTAGGGAAGTTCTAATCTCATGATTTTTGGATCCACTTCTGATTAGAAGTCTGACGGCCACTTTAAGCTACAAACACAATATAAAGCTAGTGATTACCAAGGCCAGCCTCTTGTAACACTAATCAAAGTTGCCTCCTCATTTGAAGGTAAGACTTCCCCTACTTCCTAAAGAGGGCAGGGGCCAGAGGAAGGGGAAGTCTCTGATCCCCTCAAAGTGGGGTTAGGGAAATATCAGGTAGGGTTGGGTTTCCCTGATGACTCAACAGGTAAAGAATTTGTTTTCAATGCAGGAGACACAGGAGACCCAGTTTGATTGCTAGGTTGAGAAGATTCCCTGGAGAAGGAAATGGCAACCACTCCGGTATTCTTGCCTGAAAAACCCCATGGACAGACAGGCTACAGTCCTTGGGGTCCCAAAGAGTCAGACATGACTGAGCGATTAAGCATAGCTCAGGTGGGGATCGGGAAAAGGAAAGAAAAGGAAGAGTGGCAGGAACGCTTTTATTTGACTATCATTAGCAGGTTGAGCCCTGCAGATGGGATGATATTAAAGTTGTTTTCTGGGGGAGTTCACTGATGTGTTCTCACAGGCCATGCCCTTGACCCAAGCAAATCTACTGGTCTAGCACTGCTCCCTCTCTTCTGCCGCTGAAAATCTAGAAGCACAACTTCAGCTCAGCCTCTATTAAGGCTACTTTTCCACCTGGATGACTCCATTGGACAGGATACAAGATGACTTTATCCAGAGTTGCCAGAACAACTACCCTGTCCTTGCACTCCCTCTAGGAATGAAGACCAATCCCCAAGAAGGAGTGGTTCTCCTCTGCTCCATCAGCTAATAGCCCAGGCTTCACCCTCTGGCATTTTGGGTGAGAACAAGGGTGTGGGATCAGACAACAGGGCTGTGTGTTTCCCTAAACGGTCTCTGGTCCCATTGAAACTCCTCTAGCTTGACACGATGAGGAAGGAAGCTCCTTTAACCTGTCTCCTTGGATGGGGAAGGAGGACTCACAGCACAGCCCCAGTTCAGTTCAGTCGCTCAGTCGTGTCTGACTCTTTGCGACCCAATGTCTCTGCTTTTGAATATGCTGTCTAGGTTGGTCATAACTTTTCTTCCAAGCCACAATTCTCTCCAAAGAAATTTTCCTCCATTTCCCCTAACTTTCCATTCTCTTCCTCTCATTATATCCTTGATATGATGGGGGGTTGGTGAGCTGTGCTTTTCAGCTTAACTTTTCTGTAATTTCTGCACATGGTCTAGTGATACTTTTAGAACGTACGGTATTACATCAATTGAAATCTCTAATCCTACTTAATTTTTAGTGACCAAATGGGTAAGAAATTACAGAATTTATTAAAAGCTACTTAAGTGCCTGATGCTCCAAAGGAAAGCCTTTGTAAGAGAATGAAGAATGCAGATGAGGCTTCCTGCTCTGCCTCCTCTTCTATTTCTCAAACCCAAGAACGGGGTGTTATTGTTGTCATGTAAAGACGGAGCACAGAGAACCACAGCTACCAGAGGCAGTGGAGCCGGTCAAAGCACTAAAAGGACCACATTCGATCAGCCCTAGTGCTGAGTATTCCAGGCACCTTCCCGTCGGATGAGAAGAATAGACAAAGTCAGAGTGTCCCTGGGAAGAAATGAAGTCCAGCTGGAGTTGGCCAAGTCTCCTCCAACACAGTGGAGAAAGACCCCAATCATTCAACCAATCCTTGGAGTGGGAAGTAAAAGAGGAAGGGGCAAGACAGCCTACCATGTACAGATTGAAGAAGTAGAAGAGAAAGCGGATGGCTTGCTTCCTGCATATGAGTAATCTGGAGATTCCCGATGGGCCCAGTTTCGTGCCATGAGTAGGTTCCACATGTACCACAACAGAAACTTCAACCTCAAGCCTTTGCTGCTGCTGCTGCTAAGTCGCTTCAGTCGTGTCTGACTCTGTGCGACCCCAGAGATGGCAGCCCATCAGGCTCCCCCATCCCTGAGATTCTCCAGGTAAGGGCTGCCCAAAACCCCAGACTGGTAACCTCTGGCCATGAGCAGCCTTATTTGGGGCTCTACAGAGGGTGGTCCCAGATAAGCCAGACCTGTCTGTACCTCCCACAGTCCCTACAAGCAGAAGTGTACTCAGCACCGCTGAGCACAAATGGGTCAGCCTCAGCATTCTGAGCAGGACTAACCAGGAGCCCTTCCACAGCCTAACACAGGACTAACCAGGAGCCTTCGACAGCCACGCCAGCAGCTAAGCGTGGAGCCCAGGTTGCCCCTCATGGACAAGTGGCCCATGGAACCTCTGGGGGTGTTTGTGTTCCTGGTGCTCAGGAAGCACAGTGCAGAGCCCAGGGTGCCACATGTCTGTAATGAGAGAAGGGGAAGCAGGAAGGTTGAGCTTCTGGTGGTGGCCTTTCCATATATTTGAGACTTCTGCCCATTTGCAACTGATGTGTCCTGTCAGTAATGACTACTCGTATGATGTGTGGAAGTTTTGCAAATTAGAGCTACATTAATATTCTGAAGTTCTAGACATGAAAAAGTTCAATTAGATTCAAAAATCATTTGCATTATCCCAAGAAATTTCAACATTAGGTTTTTCGAGAAAAGGATGGACTGCTATAGTCCCTAAGGTATAATTTCAATTACTACAAATTTTGAAATAGCTGTGAAACAATGATTTAAATAAATTTTTATGACCTCCTCATGCAAACAAAATTTCTCATTGATGGTGAATATCCAAAATTCAAAAAGATCGTTATTGAAAGTTTTGATCAGGAATTGAGTATAGACAAGCATCAAAGTTGATGTTAAAAAGTTAACTATCCAGAAGAAAACTCATTTATTTTCTCATTTTGAAAATTGACAATACTCTATTTGGATGTTTCATGCAAAGGGAAAGGGAAAGAGAAGTCACTCACTCATGTCCAACTCTTCATGATCACATGGACTGCAGCCTACTGGGCTCCTCCGTCCATGGGATTTTCCAGGCAAGAGTACTGGAGTGGGGTGCCATCACAAACTGTATGTCAAAAATCTTTCTCAATTTTTAATTTTTCTTGTAATGACATGATGTAAAAAAATTATTTTTCCACCTTATCCCCACAGGTGACCTCAGAACCCCTTTAGTCTACCCACAATGTGCTGTAAGGATATTTCCATTTTCTGTTTAAGCCATGACACAGTGGTAATCCTTGTGTTTGAGCACATGGTCTAATAATCAGCTGACGTAAGAGTTCCTTCTAACACTCTTGAGTTTCGTGAGGAAGTTTAGAGGGAAATTCTCTAATAAGGAAATTGCTTTGATGTACCTATTTTTTGTTTTTTAATTTTTACAATATTCTGTTGCTTTCTGCCATACAACACGAATCAGCCATAATTATACATATATCCCCCTTCTCGAGCCTCCCTTCCCTCCCCTATCCCACCCCTCTAGGTCATCACAGAGAGCCAGGCTGGGCTCCCTGTGTTATACAGCGACTTCCCACCCACTATCCATTTTACACAGGATAGTGTTTATATCTTGATTCTGCTTTCTCCATTCATCCCTCTCATTCTTCCCCCCACTGTGTCCACAAGTCCAATCTCTACATCTACGTCTCCATTCCTTACCATTTTTCTAGATTTCATATAGAGAGAGTATGTTTGTTTTTCTCTTTCTGACTTGCTTCACTCTGTATCACAAGGCTCTAGGTTCATCCGCCTCTAACTAGAACTAACTCAAATTCATTGTTTTTCATGACTGACTAATATTCCATCGCATATATGTACCACATCTTCTTTATCCATTCACAGCACATACCCTACGAAAACAAAACCATAATTCTAAAAGACACATGTACCCCAGTGCTCACTGCAGCAGTATTTACAATAACCAGGACATGGAAGCAGCCAAGACTTTCATCGACAGATGATGTCCGCATGATGTGCATGCTCTATCCAGAACATATCCATTGTGCACGGTCAGAGGTGTTCCCTAAAACACTGCTCCTTAACTATGGATTGCATGTCTCCAGAGGGCAGCATGAACCCTACCTTGGGAGGAACACTCACCACTACTTTGTTCCTCAGGATCCTCCCTCCCACGGGAAGACAGAGAACACTCTGGGCCCTGCACCCTCCCAAGTGTTTCACATTACCAACCAGTGTTTTCCTATTTGGTCATTTGGCCACTTAAAAAAACAAAATCAATTTAATCTAACTTTAGCATATTGTTTGACTAATTTCACTATTTTCATTATTTTATCCTTAAAAATATTTTCTCTTCTCATTTAACTTACTTGTAATATTTCATCTCTTCTCTCCTAGTCCTCCCCCATCATGGAATGGAAGACTGGAGGGATGAAGGCGTGACCCACATAAGTGACCCCGGAATGGAGGACCACGTGGCACCACGTAGAGTCAGGCCCAGGTCTCAGGAAGCCTCTCTGAGTTTCTCCCACGCCCTCATTAACTGTCCACCTGCTATGTGCTAGGCACATGCATAGGCTATTGCTAGTCAGCACAAGGACCCCCCAGTATAGGTATTAGTAGGTGCAACTTTCTGATAAGGACACAGAGGCTCAAAGTGATTTAGCAATTGCCCAAAGATATACCTCTAGTGAGCAGGTGAGCATGTCAAGAGTTACAGTAAGATCTGTTTGACTTTGAACCTCTGCTCTTTTTATTCTGACAGTGCTTCTTAAATTTCAATATGCTCAGAAATCACCTGGGCATCTTAAAATGCAGATTCTTAAAATTGGACAGGTCTGGGCTGGGGGCCTGAGAGTCTGCATTTCTTACAGGCTCCCAGGTGGGGCAGAGGCTGCTCCTTGACCTCACTTGAGTTAAACTCTGCACGTGGTCTTAGCCAGGCCCCTCTGGGTGCACCAGCGTCAGGGAGACAGCCCCAATAGAGCTGTCGGGGTTATCATTTACAGCTGATTTCTCTCTCTTTCACTGGCTGGCTTTTGATCAGGGTTCCAATGGATGGCTAGCAAGAGCTAATTACAATCCCAGCTAATTCACTGTGTCAGTTGTTATTCATTAACAAATTATGTTCCTGACAAACTGCTCTAGTGTGGTACCCTAAGTACTGTAATTAAAATCTTAGAAAGTTGCATGTGGGCCTAATTGATTTCCTTAATGTATTACTCAGACTAAACATTCCATTATTTCGTGTCTTAATGTTTATGAAGGGGCGGAGCTGCCACTGCCACCCAGGCAGCAGATAGACGGGCTCTGGGTTAACAGAGAACCTGCCTGCTCTTGGGGCCTGCCCACTTCCACAGCAAATGACAGTGGGGACTGCCCTCCACCAGAAATACTCATGGAGGAAGGGATGAAGGGTGATTGGACTTGTGTCTATAATTAATTAGTGTCCTTGGATTTCCAGACTTTGGGGATATTATGACTCCCTAGTGTACCGAAGGAGGAGTGAAGAGGTGCTCCCTGAGGCTCTCAGGGTCCCATGTTATATAAGCTTGCCCTTTTAGTTTGTGAGCACCACAGGGCAGAATAGGCGAGGAAGGAGGAGACAACGTCTATATCCCATCTAGAGGTGTGTGAGATGCAGAAAAGCACAAGGGCATTTGGCAAATTTGGAAAACTACAGACAGCCAATATCTATAACGCAAGCCATTGAATTAGACCTCAGGTATTCATTCCTGCGTGTGCTCAATAGCCTCTTTTTAAAAATTACATTTATTTGACTAATATTTGTTTATGTGTCAGGTCTTAGTTGCAGCAGCTGGGCTCTTCATTGTTAGTAGTTGGCTTCTATTAATAGTTGCAGTGCTTGGGCTTAGTCGCTCCCAAGTATGTGGGATCTAACTCAAGTCTGCTGCATTAGAAGGCTGATTCTTAACCACTGGATCATCAGTGAAGTCCCTCCACAGCTTCTTAATGAATACCTGCTGCTGCTGCTAAGTCAGTTCAGTCATGTCCAACTCCGTGCAACCCCAGAGATGGCAGCCCACCAGGCTCCCCCATCCCTGGGATTCTCCAGGCAAGAACACTGGAGTGGGTTGCCATTTCCTTCTCCAATGCATGAAAGTGAAAAGTGAAAGTGAAGTCGCTCAGTCGTGTCTGACTCTTTGAGACCCCATGGACCGTAGCCTACNGCCTGGCATGCTGCGATTCATGGGGTCACAAAGAGTCGGACAGGACTGAGCGACTGAACTGAACTGAACCGAACTGAAACATAACAATTATATTTTCTCTCTATCTGACTCCTCCAAAAATTGGAAATTCTTAGGTTTCCAGTAAGTTTACCAAATGAGTTAAGAAGGTTATCTCACGGGTACAAAAATCTCAAGAAATTTTTGAGACCTTAAAAAGGGAAGAATTCCCCTTGCTTTATTAAGCAAAATCTGTGATAAGCCTTTGGTGTGAGTTTCCCAGCCCTGTTTTATTTTAAAAGTTCAGTCTGAGACTATAAATGTTTCAGCAAAATAAAGTCTCTAATCAATTATGGTTATATAAATTATTAGACCAAATTAGTGAGAACAGATCTATTTTGCAAACAAACTAGCCTTAATTTGGTTACATTTGATAAAAGTGAGGGTAATTTCAGGGAGAAAAAGATATTTCAAAAAATGTTAAATCCCAGTTTGTTAATGGAGGTCTGCATCTAGTAAGACTCATCTCTTAGATAGTTCTTTGCCGTTATGTGATATTAATGTAAAATTATTTGAATTCTTAAAGAACACCTTAAGTTTGTTTCTGAAGCTTATCTTAGTAACCTATCTTTGGATGAAAATCAGATGCCTCATGACCTGCAACCAGGGCTGGAAAAAGACATAATTTAAGGGACTGTCTCCAACTTGGATGGAAGGACTTTTTTGCCAGGTACTCTTTACTAGCTCATGCACAATGAAACTGAAGGGAAATTAACTCTTAGATTAATTCCCACTTCCAAAGGCCCCTACACTGAATTGGTCTATAGAGAAGACAGCTGACCTGATCTCACCTTAAAATGATGCTCAAGCAAGAGAAACTACACTACACCAGGACGAGAAGATGATGACATCAAAGGTAGACAGCTTGCCCAAGATGCTGGACCTGATTCGTATGATCACTTATGTTTTCTTGACTTCTTAGACCTTTGCATGTAAATCAAATGCTTTTCTTTCATAGGCCTGATTGCATGCTGGGTTTAGAAAACAATTCAATTTTTGGGTTTGTGGCCAATTACCTATGTCTAGTTCTGGGTTACCTTGTTAAATTTATCTACTACAAGACTCTAACTGGTTGACTATCAGGAGCCACAGTTAGGCATTACTGACAAAATGGAGGCATGGCCTCCACCCCCTCTCCTCATTTCGCAGGCATGGTCCTGGGATGAAAGGGTAAGCTCTTGTGATTCTGACTTGTTTCTTCCTTTCTTCAGTTGAGTTGGCTGGGAAGAATGTTAAGGTGCTTGAGAGAAGCATGAGAAAGCACAGAGCCTTCTGCAGTCATGCCCAGAAAATAATCTATAAAATAACCATTGACGTTTGTTCAAGGATCTTTACAAAGAATGTTCCAGGATAAGCATTTAGGCTGCAGTTTGAGGCCATGGGAACGATTGTTATCTGAGACTTGTTTGTGAGGGAAATATTTATGGCAAAAGAAGTTTGCTAAGTTTAGGGTTTAGGAATAACTAAGAATAGCTAGAAGGCTTTTTAGGAGATAGTGATCTTAAGATGCTAGGGGCAAATAGGATTTAGAAAGATAAGAAAGAAACTGAGGAATGTAGTATGAGTTACAATGTAATCACAAATTAAGTATAGGACACATAAGAAAAAGTAGATAATAGATAGTAAAGCTGATTTGAGAGAATCCCTGAAGCAGGAACTCTGTTTGTAGGACAACAGTGATTTCTGGAGACAATAAATCTGGGTGGGGAAAACTAAAAATATCAAACCTCTGAGCTAATGCTTTTGTCAAAATATAAAAGAAAACCTGAAGCTTGAAATAAACATGTAGTTCTGTACTACTAGTCAGAGGCTACATCATAGTCCACCGACACCCCTCACCCCTTCCAGGATGATTCCCTGGCTGCTGGAGCTGGACTCCAGCAATTGGCCCTGCCAAAATTTACTTAAAAAAAAAAATGTATAGTCATATTCAGGTCATTGTGATATTACTAGATGGGATTCCCTCATCGGGCCAATTAATAATGCCTGCTCTGACTCTGGCCATAAATTTGAGCTTTTTTCTATAACTCAAGTTCAATCAGAGCAACAAGAAAAATTTCAGCAAAGGAGGAAAAATCTCCCACAATTATGAGATGGATTTATATAGATAACACCAGAATATGGTAATTTAGGCTTAAAGTCCCCTCTGTTACCATCTGTGTTACCATCTCTGTGTTGGAAACAATTAAATCATACTAAGGACAATCAATCTAGTAACACTAGAAAACTGTACCTTATATAGACGGTGCTAATATATAATCTCCCTGGAAGATAAAGATTCTACAGAGCAGACTAAGTCAGATGACCTGAGATATACTGGGCTACATCTAATGGAAGCTCTGAAGTCTTACTTGTGACTTTACTAATACTGCTGGCTATATTATTTGTATTTCACCTGTTTTATAAAATTACTGTTTCTTACACTGTCAAATATGTGTCTGAGGCCTCTAATAGAATAATATATAGTCCCATATGAGATCGATGATGGTAACAGTGTAACTCTAGATATGGGAAGGAGCAAGGAGAGGGAATATTTTCCTGGACCAAGAGGCTAGTAAGACAGGTGGTCCAGAGAATTTTGGATACTGTTTTATGGCCTAGTCCAGTAACAGCACATTGAGTGGCCTGTCAACAAAATCTTTGCTAAACCTGAGAATGGACATTCTCACACCATGGGATAAAATGGTCATGAGATTCTCCCCCTCAAAATCATGGTCAAGTTTATGAACAAAAAGGGGTTCTGCCAACTGAAGACTGACACTTGCCATCTACATCTACAAAGATCAAATCATGGCCACTGCAACTGCTGACTTTCAATGCCCCTGAAAGGCTTTCAGGGTGAAACTCAGGAATGAGGCACTTTGTGCTCTGGGAAAAACTGGCAGAACAGGCCTTCAGATAGTTGAGATTTTTTTCAGGAGAAGATTTTATGCGGCCCAATTCTTGCATCTTCTCATACCTAGAGAAACTGACATCATTAATGAAGTTTACAATTAAAAAGTCAAAATTAGAGTAGCTATGGTTCTGATATCCTGGGAAATAACTGGGTAATGCTATGCATGTACTCTCAGATTAGACCTTGTATTGCTAAATACTTGAGTTTTCTGAGTCGTGTCAGGCTTGGATGCCACCATTCTAAAAACAATGTCTGCTGGAAGCTAGTAACTGCAACCTTACTTTTTTATAAAACTAGGCAACTGGCTACTGGCTACAAGTCTCCCTGAAGTGACAGGTCCAGACTCGGTTTCAGGCCTATTCTTCTAAAATAAACGAAATTTATTTTGTCTGCTAAATTCCAGTTATCACTCCTCCAACTACTTCTAATTGGGTCTGTTACACCAAAATGACAGACCAAGGGATTGAGATTTTAATCATACAAAACTCAGATCTAGAACTTGGAACTCAGAAATACTTCCAATTCAGTGTCTATACTCCAAGCTGAGACAGTCTTATGCTCTATTTTGACAGGAAGTTATCACAGTCATAGCTGCCTAGTTCTCTAAATTAAAACTGAGTAGAACTCTGTAGGGCTCTGGAGTAGAGATCTGTTTTGTGTTCTTCATTTCTCTTCTGCAGGATATAGGCTTCATCCAGCCTCCTTGACCTCCCCTGAGTTCCAAAGGGTGGATTCAAACAATTGCTAATCAGGGAAGGGAGGGGATACAGAAACAGGAGAAACAATCTAAGCTTGGTACAGCCTCCAGACAGAGTCTTGGTTCCTACTCAAAGAAATATGCATAACAATGTCTTTGAGCCCCAACCCTGGTGGAGGGTGGTAACTTCAGACTGAAGACAAGATTCCTGGAGCACAGCTCTGTTGACTCACCTCCAACCAATCAAAAAGGGTCACAAACCCTGCAACCCTCACCCCAAATGTTGCCTTCTGTTTCAGAGGTGACCATCCTTTTAGGTCTCCTGTTTGGCCCCTGTCTATTTCATCTCTGAGAGGGGCCAACGGTTTCAAACTAAGTTGCTATTATTATAAGGGTGAATGCTGATTTCAGGCAAAAAAAATACCTTGACTTAGATCTGGTAGAGATAGACTTCTGCTCTGCTAAGCAGGCCTATGCCCATGCACAGCAGGAAGAAAGAGACCTCCGCCCCATTCCCAAGAAGTATCTTGAGTATGAAGGCTCTCAGGGGGGAGTTGTTAGGGGAAGCACACTGACTGAAACTGCCCACCCTGGCCAGGCACCATAGTAACCATTTGCATGAGTTGTTTTAAGACAGGAAATCCTGATAAGGAGTATGGAACTAATAAGCTACCACCAGCCGGAAGAGTTTGGGAAAGGTTGAAAGGAGACTCCATGTGTCCGTCCACTTCCCAGAATCTCTCTCACTAGCATCCATCTTGGCTGAGTGATGTGTGTACCATCAGGAAAGACTCTGAATTAGATTGGCCAAAGACCACGTGGAAACTAATCCCATCACCATAAAACCTGAAACTGCAAGCCACGCAGCAGAGCAGTTCTCCTGGGTTCCCTTACCCTACTGCTCTCCACCCTGGTGCCCTTTCCCAATAAAATCTCTTGCTTTGTCAGCACATGTGTCTCCTCGGAAAATTCATTTCCAAGTGTTAGGCAAGAGCCCAGTTTTGGGCACTGGAAGGGGTCCGCCTTCCCGCAACAACTTCCTTTAGGATGGACTGGTTGGATCTCCTTGCAGTCCAAGGGACTCAGAGTTTTCTCCAGCACCACAATTCAAAAGCATCTATTCTTTCATGCTCAGTCTTCTTTATTATGGTCCAACTCTCATATGTGTACATAACTGTTGGAGGAAGAGGGACTCCTTCCAGGGCCCGAAACTGGGCTCTTGTTTAACACGCAGAAATGAATTGTCCGAGGAGACACATGTGCTGACAAAGCAAGAGATTTAAATGGGAAAGAGCACCTGGGTGGAGAGCAGTAGGGTAAGGAAACCCAGAGAATTGCTCTGCCACGTGGCTCACAGTCTTGGGTTTTACGGTGATGGGATTAGTTTCCGGGTAGTCCTTGGATAGTCATTCTAATTTAGAGTCTTTCCTGGTGGTGCACACATCGCTCAGCCAAGATGGATGCTAGCGAGAGGGATTTCGGAAAGTAACGGATATGCAGTGTCTCCTTTTGACCTTTCCTGAACTCTTCCTGTTGGGGGTGGCTTATTAGTTCCGTATTCCTTATCAGGATCTCCTGTCATAATACAACTCATGCAAATGGTTACTATGGTGCCTGGACAGGGTGGGCGGTTTCAATCAGTGTGCTTCCACTAACATAACTACTGCAAAAACAATCAGTTCATTTTAGTCACTCAGTTGTGTCTTACTCTTTGCGAACCCATGAATCGCAGCATGCCAGGTCTCCCTGTCCATCACCATCTCCCAGAGTTCGCAGCATGCCAGGTCTCCCTGTCCATCACCATCTCCCGGAGTTCACTCAGACTCATGTCCATCGAGTCCGTGATACCATCCAGCCATCTCATCCTCGGTCGTCCCCTTTTCCTCCTGGCCCCCAATCCATCCCAGCATCAAAGTCTTTTCCAATGAGTCAACTGTTCTCATGAGGTGACCAAAGTACTGGAGTTTCAGCTTTAGCATCATTCCTTCCAAAGAAATTGCAGGGTTGATCTCCTTCAGAATGGACTGGTTGGATCTCCTTGCAATCCAAGGGACTCTCAAGAGTTTTCTCCAAGACCACATTTCAAAAGCATCAATTCATTGGTGCTCAGCCTTCTTCACAGTCCAACTCTCACATCCATAGGTGACCACAGGAAAAACTATAGCCTTGACTAGATGGACCTTGGTTGGCAAAGTAATGTCTCTGCTTTTGAATATACTATCTAGGTTGGTCATAACTTTCCTTCCAAGGACTAAGCAGTCACCATCTTTTAAGTCACCATCTGCAGTGATTTTGGAGCCCCCTCCCCCCCAAATAAAGTCTGACACTGTTTCCACTGTTTCCCCATCTATTTCCTGTGAAGTGATGGGACGGGATGCCATGATCTTCGTTTTCTGAAAGTTGAGCTTTAAGCCAACTTTTTCGCTCTCCTCTTTCACTTTCATCAAGAGGCTTTTTAGCTCCTCTTTACTTTCTGCCATAAGGGTGGTGTCATCTGCATATCTGAGGAGATGGATATTTCTCCTGGCAATCTTGATTCCAGCTTCTATTTCTTCCAGTCCAGCATTTTTCATGATGTACTCTGCATAGAAGTTAAATAAGCAGGGTGACAATATACAGCCTTGACGTACTCCTTTTCC
>SJYV01015131.1:28975-66357 GCA_006410875.1 Neotragus pygmaeus
GATTCCCTGGAGGAGGGCATAGCAACCCACTCCAGTATTCTTGCCTGGAGAATCCATGGACAGAGAGGTCTGGTGGGCTACAATCCATAGTGTTGCAAAGACTCAGACATGACTGAACAACTTAGAGGGGATGAAATAAAAAAGACTCACAATGTAAGATGTTGCCAAGCTTATAGAACAACTCAAATTCTCATATATTGCTTGTGGGATTGTACATGGTACAATCACTAGAGAAAATAACTTGACAGTTTCTGCCAAAGTATTTGTATGATCTAGCAGTTCCACTCTTAGGTATTTACCTAAGAAAAATGAAAAAATGTTCACACAAAGACTTGTCCACAAAGGTTCATAGCAGTCATATTCTGTGATAGGCATCTTCTAACATGGGTCCCAATGAGCCCCATCTCTTAGAATTCACACCTTTGTTCATACTATCTCCTGGACTGTGGGCTGAAACTATGACTTACCTCTAACAAAGAGAATAAGGCTGCAGCAACGTGGACGGGCCTGGAGATTATCATAATTAAGTCAAACAGAGATAGGCAAATATTATATGATATTGCTTATATGTGGAGCTTTAAAAAATGATACAAATGAACTTATTTATAAAACAGAGACCATAGACATAGAAAACAAACTTATGGTTCAGTTCAGTTCAGTTCAGTTAAGTCACTCAGTCGTGTCTGACTCTGCGACCCCATGAATGGCTGCATGCCAGGCCTCCCTGTCCATCACCAACTCCCAGAGTTCACTCATATTCACGTCCATCGAGTTGGTGATGCCATCCAGCCTTCTCATCCTCTGTCGTCCCCTTCTCCTCCTGCGCCCAATCCCTCCCAGCATCAGAGTCTTTTCCAATNTTTGCCACCTCTTCTTAATATCTTCTGCTTCTGTTAGGCCCAGACAATTTCTGTCCTTTATCTAGTCCATTTTTGCATGAAGTGTTCCCTTTGTTTCTGTAATTTTAGCTTTGGCTATATGGGCCTTTGTTGGCAAAGTGATGTCTCTTCTTTCTATTACACTGTCTAGGTTTGTCATAGCTTTTCTTCCAAGGAGCAACCGTCTTTTAATTTCATGGCTGCAGTCAATATCCACAATAAATTTGGAGTCCGAGAAAATAAAAATGTCACTGTTTCTACTTTTCCCACTTTTATTTGCCATGAAGTTGGGAGGGTAACAGGTAGGAAGGCTAGGTGACCCCAAGTGGAGGAAACAAACTGCAATTGGCAGACTTTTTTTTCCCTCTTCTCTCTACAAAATTAAAAGGAGCTTTCTTTTAAATTCTTTGTTGTTATGATAACACCTTGTTCCCCCTAAACTTAACTTTTCTCAAACCTAGAGCTAACCAATGCTTTTTTCTTATGGAAATGTTTTTCTTAAGCTATTTTTATGAACTATGTATTTGCCTTGGAATCTGCCTTTCTTCTAAAAGGTTCAGCCTAAGACTCAAACCTTGAACGGAAAATGGCCCNAACTTAACTTTTCTCAAACCTAGAGCTAACCAATGCTTTTTTCTTATGGAAATGTTTTTCTTAAGCTATTTTTATGAACTATGTATTTGCCTTGGAATCTGCCTTTCTTCTAAAAGGTTCAGCCTAAGACTCAAACCTTGAACGGAAAATGGCCCAACAAACCAGTATGTCTTACTCATGGAAATGTTCTCTTAAGGTATGCTAATGAAGCTATGTATTTGATTGGAAATCTGCCTTTCTTTAAGATTCATGTCAATTGTTTTATGGTGGGGAGACTAACATTATGCCAATGGTATCTCAAAATGCGTGCTATATGAGAGGGGCCTGGTGTAACTCTTTCAGTTTTGAGGTGATTTTTTATTTGATTAGCAATTTGCTAACAGATATATAACTCCTTGCTAAAAAGAAAATAGCAAGAGGGGCACTCTTTCTGCCCCCTTCTGATATCTGTATCAGAAGCTTCCTCTGTCTCTTTAATACTTTAATAAAACTTTGTTACACAAAAGCTTTCAGTGATCAAGCCTCCTTTCTGGCCCTGGATCAAAATCCTCTCCTCTGGAGGTCACGAGTCCTTGTGTAGCTCATGGCTCGCAGCCAAACCTTTCAAAGTGATGGGACTGGATGCCATGATCTTAGTCTTTTGAATGTTGAGTTTTAAGCCAGGTTTTTCAGTCTCCTCTTTCATCCTAATTAAGAAGTCCTCTAATGCTTCTTCACTTTCTGCCATTAGAGTGGTATCACCTGCGTATCTGAGGTTGTTGATATTTTCCCCTGTTATCTTGATTCCAGCTTGGGATTCATCCTGCCCAGAGTTTTAAGTAATGTATTCTGCATATAAATAAGCAGGGTGACAATATACAGCCTTAAAGTACTCCTGTGCCAATTTTGAACCCGTCAGTTGTTTCATGTAATATTCTCACTGTTGCTTCTTGACCTGCACATAGGTTTCTTGGGAGACAAGTATGGCAGTCTGNGTATTCTGCATATAAATAAGCAGGGTGACAATATACAGCCTTAAAGTACTCCTGTGCCAATTTTGAACCCGTCAGTTGTTTCATGTAATATTCTCACTGTTGCTTCTTGACCTGCACATAGGTTTCTTGGGAGACAAGTATGGCAGTCTGGTTTTCTCATCTCTAAGAATTTCCCAGTTTGTTGTGATCCACACAGTCAAAGGCTTTATTATAGTCAATGAAGCAGAAGAAGATATTTTTCTAGAATTCCTTTGCTTTTTCTATGATTCAGCAGTTGTTGGCAACCTGATCTCTGGTTCCTCTGCCTTTTCTAAATCCAGCTTTTACCTTTCCCTGGTTTAGAATCAGTTAAAATTTTGAGGTTTTACTCTCATTGTCCAGTAGGTGATGATATAGCAATTGCAAATTGCTTCTGCTTGAACTGCCTCTGTTCATTGTTCTGCTCTTCTCACCTTCCATCGCCTGTATCAGAGATGTCATCCTGAGACTTAGTTATTGCTTCTTGTGTCTCTGAGATTGTTGGTATCTTGCTGCTGACAGTGTGGCTGGCGTGTTGCCTGGTACTCTGGGTGGGTAGATTTTCTGGTGCACCTGGGAACTCCTGGGACACAGGCTATGATTCCGTAAGGGCAGACTGATGGTAGGTGGTGGAGCTGGGTTTATAAGGGTGCTATGGCATGTTCCTGGTGGCTCAGATGATAAAGAATGCATCTGCAATGCAGGAGACTCAGGTTTGACCCCTAGGTAGGGAAGATCCCCTGGAGAAGGAAATGGCTACCCACTCCAGTGTTCTTGCCTGGAGAATTCCATGGAAAGAGGAGCCTGGTGGCTATAGTCCATCGGGTCACAAAGAGTCAAACAGACTGAAGCGACTTAGCATGCACACACATGACATATTCAGTGTGGTAAGATTCAACAACCACGGTCACTGCAGGTGTGGAAATAGGAGGAAGAGTCATGGAACCCTAGGTGGCTACGGGAATGGGATCCCATGCCTCATGGCCACCTGTACTCACACCTAATTAGAGATGATGTANCCTGCCCCAGAGGAGGGTCTTGAGGGGGCCTTGTCCTGTCGCCAGATGGATGCAAGGGGTAGAAGGCTTCTCCCCTCACTCTGACACAGCACAGGGCTTGGTGGGCTCCTGGGCACAAGGCTTTTCTGTGTTCCTCGTTTCTGTGATTGTAGGAAACAGCCTCCCCTGAGTTCCCACAGGCAGATTCAAGCAGTTGCTAATTAGGGAAAGGAGGGGTTGGAGACCAGGGTGAAACAGTCAAGAGCAGCCTTGGGGCAAGGTCCTATTTCTCCATCAACAGGCACACAAGACGATATCTTTGAGCTTTTCTGAAGTGAAGTGAAGTAGCTCAGTCATGTCCTACTCTTTGCGACCCATGGACTGTAGCCCACCAAGCTCCTCCGTCCATAGGATTCTCCAGGCAAGAATACTGGAGTGGGTTGCCATTTCCTTCTCTAGGGGATCTTCCCGACCCAGGGATTGAACCCAGGTCTCCCACATTGCAGGCAGACACTTTAACCTCTGCACCACCAGGGAAGCTTTTCTACATACATACTAAAACTCCTCCAAGCGGGAGGAGTTAATGGTATGCTGCCCACAAGCCCGTAGACCCCTGATCAGTTCAACCTGAAGGTTGATGCTGATTCCCACTTACCTCACCACTAAGCCATCAGAAGAATGTCTATGAGCTGATCACATCCTCTTTGAACAATTACTATAAAATGTCTATTTTCCCCAAGTTGGGACATGTAGTTTTGAGGGCATTAGCTTGCTGTGTCCCCCTTGACCTGGCAAAGCAATAAAGTTATTCTTTTCTACTTAACCCAAACCTGTCTCTGAGATTCGGCACGGAGATACAGAGAAGCTGAGCTTTCAGCATCAACTCCTTCTCTTATCACCTCAGGACTTCTGTTTTGGTTTCCTGATTGCTACCCTGGTCAACAAAAAGGGGACAACAGGATGAGATGGTTGGATGGCATCACCAACTTGATGGACATGACGAATTTGAGCAAGCTCCAGGAGTTAGTGATGGACTGGGAAGCCTGGCGTGCTGCAGTCCATGGGGCTGCAAAGAGTCAGACACGACTGAGTGACTGAACTGAACTGAATCCTGGTCAGCACCCATAGCGCAGCCTGAGTCTCCCCGACACGTGACATCCTTCTTCCTCTAGTAAGGGCAGGAAGGGCTCTGGCTCTCTATGTAAGGGACCACTTGGAACCACACTGCCCCCTGGTGGGTACCATTCTTCCTGCATGAACATCCCTGCAGCCAGCCAGCCCCTCCCTAAGCTTAGTAACCAAATACCTCCTCAAATGGGGATTAAACTATGATTTGCCACACCTGTAAAAATCATAATTAGAACTGTGGGATATTCCTGAATAGTGTGCCAACTGATAAATTTTGTAGGCTTTTTACAAGTTGGACTATTAAACACTGTAATAATTAAAACTTAATGATGTATAGACAAAATTAACTTACATTAAAAACAAAGGCCATAAATACTCAAAACATCACTTTTTCATAATCTTACTAAATTTTAATATTTTCTATTTTTGTGAGTTACTTATATCTATTGTTATCTGGATGGTGGAAATTACTCCACCTGTCTCTTATACACATCTAGATGTGTATAAGAGACAGCCTCTGGGNCCATAAATACTCAAAACATCACTTTTTCATAATCTTACTAAATTTTAATATTTTCTATTTTTGTGAGTTACTTATATCTATTGTTATCTGGATGGTGGAAATTACTCCACTTATCAAATCATGGTTGAACTGCAGCCATAGGTTGGCTATGGATATAAGGGTTCAGCACAAACGAGCGAAAGCATTCAGTGAGAATCAGCTGGCTATATGGAATTTAAAATAAAGAGTATTGCATATTTTATTATTGTTTATAAGTCGTGTGCTACAAACCCTTTATATCAGTAAAGTTTATAAACTGATATAATTTTTATTCGGAGAGTTATTCAAAGTATTGAAATGGGCCAGTTCTAGAGGCCCATTAATTCTCCTAGTTCTGCAAATGTCCTGCTGCTGACTTTGAGAACTGGCTGGACGGTGGGACGCTGATGCCCCAACTCTTCCTGATTGACCTTGTCCAGGGGGACGGATGTCATTAGCATAACACACCTGGCCTCTTCAGATTCCTGACCCATCCCTCCCCGGGGGAGGTGAACCGACTTCCCTCGGGGGAGAGTTTAGGAGGAGAAAGAAATCATGCTTGGCCTGGCTCCTGCTTCTGTTCCTCTTCTTAGAAGCCACCCAGAGAGGGCATCTCCCTCCACCTAAGGAAGCCTGCCATATTCTGGTATTGCCTGAGGCTGAAGAGTAAGTTGGTCAAATTCTGGAGTTTGGTATTAAGAACCCTACTTGTTCAAAGATAGAAGCCATGCTCACAGAATGTCTTGGGGTTGTGCCCATCTGTATCGGTTCACATAAGCCTTTTCTAAAGATGAGAAAACTGGACTGGCAAATTTATTTGATTTCCTTTTAATACCTACATGTGCATGTGGAATGACATTGCTTACACAGTTGAGCACAATATGCCAGATATTGTACATACTCGATAAGTGAAAGTGGAAGTGAAGTCGCTCAGTCGTGTCCGACTCTTTGCGACCCCATGGACTGTAGCCTACCAGGCTCCTCTGTCCGTGGGATTTTCCAGGCAATAGTACTGGAGTGGATTGCCATTTCCTTCTCCAGGGGATCTTCCCGACCCAGGGATCAAACCCAGGTCTCCCGCATTGTAGACAGACGCTTTACCATCTAAGCCACCAGGGAAGTCCGCATACCCAGCATGGAAAACAAATACTAATGACCTGGAGTGTTTAAGTAACTTTCCCAAGGGCACAGAGTAATAAGCTAATTGTCTGATTCCAACGCCCGTGCTCTTTCCAGCACGTTTTCCCTCATTCCCCTTTCNGGAAGTCCGCATACCCAGCATGGAAAACAAATACTAATGACCTGGAGTGTTTAAGTAACTTTCCCAAGGGCACAGAGTAATAAGCTAATTGTCTGATTCCAACGCCCGTGCTCTTTCCAGCACGTTTTCCCTCATTCCCCTTTCCTTTCTCTCTCCTCCCGCCCCCGTCCTCTGGGCTTCCCTCCTTTCCTTTCCTCTCTCTCCTCCTCTCTCTCCCCCATCCTGCCACCGCTACCTTCCCCCACTGCCACGTTTTCTAGCCCTTGAACACTACAGAAAATCTGAAATATCATAGGTTTTTATACATACATATACTTTAAGAATTTATATGTAATATATATAAGCTGTATATTATATAAAAATTCTAAATATTAATAAATAAATGCATCAAAATTCTACAACATCTTATCCCAACAGCTGGGCTCTCAAGAAACTTGGCAACAGGCAGTAGGAAAACTGTGGCTGTCTTGTGAGTGTCCGCCTTGGGTTTCTCATGAGGAATGGCTAGTGTCCCGTTCAAGATCCTGGAGGAGGAGATCATGAGGGAGTGTGAGTCGAGAGGGCCCACAGGACTGCATCAAACCAGGGTCTGTGCAGGCTTGACCTGGGGGCTGGGCTCGCTGCGGAAATGTGGCCTTTCCTCAAATAGACTGCTTCCTGTTACTGCCACAGCAAGGTTTCTTGCTCGGGGGCCAATGGTTGTGTAAGAGGTTCAGAGACTGAGCAGTTTAGAAATTATTCAGGGAATGATTATGGGAAGGGGGAGGAAAGACTATATGCAAATTAGATATATTAATCAAATGCATTCTCACTTAGCATAGTATCCTCAAGGGGGTGAAAATTGGTTCTCAAGGGAGGGGATGAAAAAAAACCTCTTTTTACTTATAATGCATAGATAATACTTACATACGTATAAAACTTAAACAAATACACTATATGTCTTGGGTATTAAAATTTCATGAAGGGGATATTTAGAAAAACACTAAATGACTCCTTAGGGGAGCGATAGTTTTTTTTAATGGTTGAAAAATAGTGATGTCTATACAGACCCTAGCAGATTATGGGACACATGGTAGGTATTCAGAACATGAGAACTATAGGTGCTATTATCATGGCTGGTTTTCCTTATGTTGGTCCTACACACTAACTAGAGAGCTAGGCCATTCCATCATGATTAGGGTGGAAAAGGGGATATTATGGCCAGTTCCCAGATGAAGTTAGCTGAGGATGGGGCCTGTATGAGCCAGAGGCCCAAACTGCCCAGAGTTCTGGAAAAAGAGCAGATTCTTCTCTGGGATGCTCAGGAACACGTGGGCAGGACAATATTAGAATCCAAAGAACAAGGCCCAGCACAGATGTTTGTGAGCAGTGCAGAGCCCACCCCAATGCCCCCACAGTCCTCTGGTGAAAGGACGCGTGTCCAAATTCAGTTTCTTCCTGGCTGAGAACTCCACCACCGAGTTGTGTGCACCTGCCTCTGCTTCTCCTTAGAGAACCTTGCTTCTAGGGGGCACTCGATATTTGAGTTAGTACAAGGCTGGAGTAAATGTTGAGCAGCCTCTCAAGCCTGCTGCACGTGCTCTGCAGGTTCTAGGAAAATGAAATTACCCAATGATTATTCTTAAAGTCTGTATTTGTGTTACTTTCAATATACAAAGTGTTTTCATAAATAGTATCTTATTAAATCATCATCATAACCTAGAAAGGTCAGTATTCTATTACCACTTAAAGGATAAAGAAGCTGAGGCTTGGAAAGTTGACTGACTACTTGCTTTAGTTATTGCACTCTTTTTTATTTTTTAGGCCATGCTGCATGGCATGCAGGATCCTAGTTCCCCGACCAGAGATCAAACCCATGCTCCCTGAAGTGGCATGGAGTCCTAACCATTGGATGTCCAGGGAAGCCCAGTTATCTGTCCTCTTTGTGTGCTAAGTCACTTCAGTAGTGTCCAGCTCTTTGCAATCCCATGGGCTGTAGCCTGCCAGGCTCCTCTGTCCATGGGATTCTCCAAGCAAGAATACTGGAGTGGATTGCCATGCCCTCCTGCAGGGGAACTTCCCAACCCAGGGATCGAACCTGTGCCTCTTACGTCTTCTGCATNAGCCTGCCAGGCTCCTCTGTCCATGGGATTCTCCAAGCAAGAATACTGGAGTGGATTGCCATGCCCTCCTGCAGGGGAACTTCCCAACCCAGGGATCGAACCTGTGCCTCTTACGTCTTCTGCATTGGCGGGCGGGTTCTTTACCACTAGCGCCACCTGGAAAGCCGAGTGTCCTCTTTAGCGGCCCAGCAACAAGTGGCAGAGCAAGCCTCCTTTCTACTACTCTGCACCACCTCTGACATTCCTTTCCCACAGAGGATGGTGAAGCTATGGAGGAAAAGTCATACACTGGAATTCTGGGACTCCCAGCGAGGGATACGGTAATGTCTGAATTGACACAATCAAGCCGTGCCGGAAGGGGAGTTATCTTCATGGAATATGAATCTAGCATATGGCAGAGCCTGCTGAGGCTGGTCAAACTATCAACTGCCAAGTTACAGGGAAATGAAAAGCCATCAAAACAGCGTATGGAAGCATCTCAAGATGCTGTGAAATTTGGAACACAAAAGACTTAGGGCACAATGCAGAGAATAAAAATATGATACAAGACAAAAATGAATGACTGGGTACACGGTGCAAATTTTCACTTCAGGGCTACAGCGTCAGATGTAGGAATGATGGATATTTGACTAAGAATCGAGAACATTTTTCAAAGACTGAAAAGAATGTGTTTAGTCAGAGACCAACTCATCTGGCCAAAAGGGCTGTAAATGGAAAACAGATGGGAAGGGAGAGAAAAAAACAAAACAAAACACCTAGATAAAATGAAATGGGTTTCCATGGATGACATGAAGGAGGGCCTGGGAAGGATTTCAACAGTAGGGGAAACAGTGAGGGAGGCGCTGAGTGATTCAATGAGAAAACAATTGGGAAGGACATCAGAAACAAAACGTAGGCAGCAGATGTCCAGATAGCATACCCAGAACATAGTAAGTAACCTTGAGATTACAGCACAGCGTGACAAACAAGACCTCACAGATACTGGGAGAGTTGGCGGGGTGGAACCGGTCCATGGCAACATAGTGATAGAAGGGTGTGCTGTGCACAAAAGACTCATGGAGAGGAGACAGAGCAGCATTGTAGGCTGCAAGAACAATAGAAGCAGAGGAATCCCTGAACACTTGGATGAAGATGAAAGGAGAAAGGAACAGAAGTGAGGTTTTTATGGAAACTGAGCTGAAACCCATGGGGGAAAGCCACAGAATTGGCAGAACATACACACTGGGGATAACACTCTGGATATTTCATTCAGATAAAATCAGAGTTTTTCACTTGCCTTCCCAACAATTTCACATCCTAGATGGTAGAGGAAGGAATAAAAATAACTCTGCTCTGACTGATTCCAACCAGTGGGAAGAAGCCATTTGTCAGAGAGGAAGGGATGAGACCCTGGGAGACTATGTCATCTTCAAGGGAAGACAAGGATAAGCTAGATAAAATGTGGATAGCAGACTTTAGGAAGCTCGACTTTAAAACATTTTTTTTTTTTAAAAGCATAATTCCACAAGTTTCCAAAAGAAGATGGTACAAGGAAGTGCTCTGAAGCGTGACTTGGAGCAATTCCAAGGAAGAGAAGAGAGGCGGGGAGATTCTTAAACAAATTAAGAGTGATGGCACAGAACCCTTTAAACTAGAATATAGAAGGAACATTCGAAAAGATGAAGGCAAGTGATAACTCTACGAAAGTGACACAGAACTACACAAATTGTAACAGAATGTTAAAGTCTTGGAGCAATCAAAGCATGCAAAACTGGTAAGGACCACAGAACGTGTTATGGGACCAAAGGAGCTGTGATAACGGATGGCAGAAATGATGTACTCTTCCTCAAGGTTTTCTTTTGGGCCATGAAAAAGATTGTAATTGTGGGGCTGAAAAGACAGAAATGGATCAGTATATGCTGAAATCCAAGTTTGGGGAAGATGTTACTGATCCCTTTTGGAATCTGATCTGGCATCAAACTTGGTTGCCTATGGTCTGTGGATCAAGTGGCATTCTTTGACCTATCCAAACACTTTCTTTCTTCTTCCTAAGTTATCAAGTTGATCTTCAGATTCTTCTAGGAGATTGGGGATATTATTGTCTTGAATCAGAAGAATTGATTCCATTTGGGTCATCTGCATACTCTATCAGAGTGTTTCTAACTATTAAAATACGTCTAATTCAAGATTTTAAAACTAGCAAACTAATTACAGCAGGATGGTTTCTAACATCCTTAGCAGGATACTGTTTATACTTTGAGGCCAAGAAATCTTACTTAAGGTATTCCACCTTTACCAACACAAACTGAAGTGTTTTGGAGTTTTGTAAGAGTCTAGAGTGGTTTCTCTTGAAAGAACTTAGAAAAATGAGTGTAACTGTCTTCTGTAAAAATAATGGTGTTCCCTCATAGTCAATACATCATTTTACGGAATTATAAAACAGGCAAAACTGATCTGCAGGGAGAGAAATCATAATAGAGGTTGCCAGGATGGACAGGGGCAGGGAGAGAAGGGAAGAGACCACAGTGAACCTTGTAGGGTGAAGGTATACTCAGCTGCAGTATGGGTTATATGGATATCTACATTTGTCAAAACTCATGGAATTGTCACTGGTATGCAATTATGCTTCTATAAATATATATATAAATATATAATAAATCTGGGCAGTGATATACAGTGAAAGAAGAATGACATTCTCCCATGACTTGACAGCAATCAAATGAAGTTAAGAACATCAAGGAATCACAGAAAAGCAGTGTCAGAACTATGGATTAGCAGGGCTCTATCAGTAGATTTAGTGAAATCAGTCTTAGCAACACTTTGACTTGTTAATTTCCTATCGGCAAAGATCTCTATAGCTACCACTACCCTTTTTCCTTGCTACACTGGAACCAAGTACCCCTGGTTCCCAAACTTCCGTGCACATAAATATCATCTTGGATGCTTGTTAAAAGTGCAGACTCTGACTTCATACCTGGAGATTTTGATAGAGTAAATCCAGGTTAGTGTTTAAGAACCTCCATCTTAGTGAACATCCTTAGTGAGACTGATATAGGTAGTCAGTGGACTCATACTTTGAGAAATATTTTAAATAATCAAGTCATAACACTAGTAACTACTTCCTCTAATTTCAGGTTCTCCAGGCAACCTTCTGATAATATAGCCTTTTCCCATGACTTCACAAAGAAAAGACATTGCTTATGTCCATACATGTATTCCAGCCCATCTGACAGAACTATCATTCTAAATAATAAATAGTCATTGGTCTTATACCTCAAAATAATGGTTTGCCTCTTATAAATGGATATGCTAACCGTGTGAAAAACCATACTTTTGGCACTGAGGGATAGAAACATGCCAAATTTATGCCAAATTTAAATAAAGGGTATTTACAAAATTTCCTCCTTAAAGAAATTCTATGCCTGACATCATTATGGTTGCTCTGTTCTTTTTTTAAAAAATAGTGAACTTAGTTTTTAGAGTAGTTGTAGGCTCACAGCAAAATTGAATGGGAAGTACAGAGTTCTCATGTATCCCCTGTCCTCTCCCACATACAACTTTCCCATTATGGACATTCTGTACTACAGAGGTACACTTGTTATGATCAATAAAACTACATGGACACATCATTATCACCCAAAGTACACGGTATAAATCAGGGTGCACTCTGTGTTATCTACTCTATGGGTTTTAAACAAGTACTGTGCTCTAAGAAATTAAGCTTAACAACAAACATGGAAGTATAATATTTTCATTTTAAACTTAACTCGCAGATGTTCAAATAATTTGTGTCGTGGTTTATTTTTCTAATTCTAAATAAAGGTTCTTTATTGAAATTTTGGAAAAATGAAAACACATGTATAAATTGCAAGTTATTACCCTGGGTCACTGTGAACATTCCGGCTCTTTTCTTTTCCTCAAGTCATCGTTCCATCTTTATGTGCATGTATTTATTGCAGTGGTGGTGATGCCGGTTGTTTATTTCCTTACAAAACCAGGACTGTAATACATAAATTATATGTATATATTTTCCTAACACTGTATCATTGCATCATATTTTGATGGTATCACTTGTGCTTTTGCTTATTGCTGTCCATATCGTTTGGCAAACTTTCTATTAGACTATTTAACTTTTTCTTATCAGTTTGTAAGTGTGCTCTATTAACTAGAGATATTAACAGAATGCACGGTTTCTTTTTGTCTTCATTTGAATTCTGCTCTATCTTTTTAAGAGTGAAGTACAGCTGGAGCACTGGCCCCTTTCTATAACTACAGTACAAATTTACTATTATTGAAACATCCTTCTCCCATTGATCTGAGATGGTCACTTTGATCACATTCTGTTTATATAGACTAGTGGTTAACAGTGAAAACCCTGGGATCAGACGGCTGCTGTTCTCTTCGCCGTCATTTTCTGTGAGGTTGTGAGTGAACGGGGGCAATGGCCTTCAATATGTAGTAAATGGTGCAAAAGTGACAGCTGTTATTATTACACTAGCTAAATGCTCTCTCCTGTTGTGTTTTTTTTTTGTTTTCACATCCTGCTTCATTTGGTGAGATCTCAGGAAGCTTTAGCTTTTGTTCTTTGAATATTTTCAACTACTTACCTCCCTAGAAACAGTTTGAAAACTCTCTCAAGATAAATGGAGCTCTCCAAATTATTTGCTCCACCAAAGAATGGGTTGCTCAACCCCCCCCCCCCCCCCCCCCCGCAACCCTTAAAAAATTGCCAAACATTCCATCCTCTTTCCTGGGATGTTAGGGATACCGCAGGTGGTTACTGTGAAAGTGACATGCTGGACTTTTCTTGACATGATCAATTCACCATGGTAACCTGAAGGGGCAATGCAGCCATGAAANCCCCCCCCCCCGCCCCGCCCCCGCAACCCTTAAAAAATTGCCAAACATTCCATCCTCTTTCCTGGGATGTTAGGGATACCGCAGGTGGTTACTGTGAAAGTGACATGCTGGACTTTTCTTGACATGATCAATTCACCATGGTAACCTGAAGGGGCAATGCAGCCATGAAACTCTATATTGTCCAATCCAGGAGCTGGCAAATTCCACCCTCAGCTAGCATACCTTTGCCAAGTCAAGGCTCCAACATCCTGAGGTCCTTCAGTTCACAACCCCACCCAATTCTTTGCATGTCAAGGCTAACTCGTTTCTTTTTTTGTTTTTTGTTTTTTTTCCCAAGGCTAACTCTTGATAGCATTGCCTCTGCTCTGAGCTTGGGACTCATAGAAAAATCTGTGTTTGTTTCTGTCAGTCCATTTCCAGATGCTATAGATACAAAATCCATGTGTCACAGGCTTAGATACAAAATGGTCCAGCACCACTCTTGGGATTCTGTTGGCCAAAGTCCAGCTTCAATATGGGAGGGGAACCATACAAGGACCTGAATACCAATGAGCCAGTTCACTGGGAACATTTTTGTGTAACCATCACACCACCTTCTTGGTTTTCCAGGACTCTTATGTTTGCCTTTTTAAAAAAACTGGATTATTTTAAAAAGATTTCAAGGAGAAAAAAAATGATGAATTCTTAGTTATAGTTCATCGTCTTCAAAATGGAAGTTAAGTATTTGTTTTGAAGGTGGCTATGGAAATTATTTTTGCTATTTACGTCACTCTCTTTTTATATATATGTATTATGGAATACAACATTTATAATAATTTACTGATTCTCCAATCCTCTCAATATCACTTAATTGGAAGAATAACTTTTTTGACCATGAGATCCTTCAGAATAAGTATATATTTAATTCCTTAATTTAATAAACATTTAAAAAATGCCAATTATGTGCTAGGTTCTACAATAAGGTGCAGACAGAATAATACTTTTGATTCAATAGTCAGGAACCACAAAGCTTTTTTTTTTAAGTGCATTAAGCTCTTGTTAAATGCCTGGTACCATAAGGGATATAAAGGATTATAAGACAGTGCTGTCCTCAAAGAGTCTTAGGAAAACCATCAAATGTAATAAAAATGAATATCTAACATCCTCATGCAAAAGAATGAAACTGGACTCTTACCTAACACCATATACAATTAACTCAAAATGGATCAAAGACCAAAATGTAAGATCTAAATCTATAAAACTTTTAGAACAGGGGAAAGCTTTATGACACTGGATTTCATGGTTTCTTGGATATGCCACCAAAAGCAGAGTCTACAAAACAAAAAATAGACAAACTGGATGTCATTAAAATTTTAAAAATTTGGTACATCAAAGGACACTGTTATGGTCTGAATGTCTGTGTCCCCTCAAAATTCGTATGTTGATCCAAACCCATAAGGTGATGATATTACTAGAAGGTGGGCCTTTGGGAGGTGATGGGGTCATGAGGGCACATGACTCAGATCAGTACCCTTACAGAGATCCCTTCCCTCCCCACGTGAGGACACAGGAAGAAGATGCCATCTATGAACCAGGAAGTGGGCCCTCCCCAGACACTGAAGCTGCTTGACCCTTGAAGTCCTTCCCAGCCTCCAGAGTGGTGATATACAAATTTCTGTTGCTTGTAAACCACTCAGCTTATGGTAATTTTGTTACAATAGTCCAAATCGACTCAGACAGACACTATTACTAGAATAAAAAGACAACTCACAGGGGAAAATATTTGCTCTCACTTATCTGACAAGGGATTAACATCCAGAGTATACAGGGACCGCTCAGAATGCAATGACAAAAAAACAAACAACCCAACTCAAAAATGGGTGAAGACATATTGGACAGACATTTTTCTGAAGAAGATATACAAATGGTCAGAAAGCACGTGATTAAGATGTTCAGCGTCTCTAATCATTAAGGAACTGCAACTCAAAACCACAGTGTGATACCACTTCAAACCCATTACGATGTCTATTATTAAAAAAAAAAGTTTTTGCCAGAATGTGGAGAAGTTGGAACGCTAGTGCATTGCTGATGAAAATGTAAAATGGTGCATGAAATACAGTATGCAGTTCTTAAAAAAAAAACCAAATATATAACTACCATTTGATCCAGTGATTCCACTTCTGATTTATCCCCAAAAGGACTCAAAGCAGAGATTTGAACTGATATTTGCACACCTATGTTCACTGCATTATTTACAACAGACAAACCCAGAAACAACCCAAATGTCCCTTGGCAAATGAATAGATAAACAAAATGTGGTATATACAAATAATGGAATATTGTTGTTTTTCAGTCGCTCAGTCACGTCTGACTCTGTGACTCCATGGACTGCAGCACACCAGGCTTCCCTGTCCTTCACCATCTCCTGGAGCTTGCTCAAGCTCATGTCCGTTGAATCGGTGATGCCAACNATACAAATAATGGAATATTGTTGTTTTTCAGTCGCTCAGTCACGTCTGACTCTGTGACTCCATGGACTGCAGCACACCAGGCTTCCCTGTCCTTCACCATCTCCTGGAGCTTGCTCAAGCTCATGTCCGTTGAATCGGTGATGCCAACCAACCATCTCATCCTCTGTCATCCCCTTCTCCTCCTGCCTTCAATCTTTTCCAGCATCAGGGTCTTTTCCAATGAAATATTACTCAAACTTAAAAGGGAAGGAAATTCGGGTACATACTGCAACATAGATGAACATTGAAGAAATTATCCTAAGTGAAATAAAGCAAACACAGAAGGACAATACTGTATGGTTTCATTTAAATGAGGTACCTAGAGTAGTCAACTAAAAAGCCTCTTGATGAAAGTGAAAGAGGAGAGTGAAAAAGTTGGCTTAAAGCTCAACATTCAGAAAACTAAGATCATGGCATCTGGTCCCATCACTTCATGGGAAATAGATGGGGAAACAGTGGAAACAGTGGCTGACTGTATTTTTGGGGGCTACAAAATCNGAGGACGGGCCAGCATCCTGCAGCGAGAAGTAGGGCCCTCTAGGGAGCACTTACCAGAACCTGGAAGGGCAGTCACAGAGAAGGCCATACAGAAGCAATATCCTGTATCAAGGGCACTGCCAACTACACACCTAACTTCACTCTCCTCCCTCAGTCCTCTCCCGCCAGGACTCCCCGAGAAGCCAACTGTGGAAGCCCATTCAGGGTAGTCCTCTTGGGACCAATTGCTGGGTGAAGAAGGGGTAAGAAAGAAGATGGGGGAGGGGGACTTCCCTGGCAGTCCAGTGGTTAAGAATCTGTCTCACCATGCAGGAGGGCTTCCCAAATGGTTCAGATGGTAAATCTGCTGTCAATGTGAGAGACCTGGGTTCAATCCCTAGGTCAGGAAGATCCCCTGGAGAAGGAAATGGCATCCCGCTCCAGCATTCTTGCCTGGAGAATTTCATGGATAGAAGAGCCTGCTGCTGCTGCTGCTAAGTTGCTTCAGTCATGTCTGACTCTGTGTGACCCCACAGACAGCAGCCCACCAGGCTCCCCCGTCCCTGGGATTCTCCAGGCAAGAATACTGGAGTGGGTTGCCATTTCCTTCTTCAATGCATGAAAGTGAAAAGTGAAAGTGAAGTCACTCTGTTGTGTCCAACTCTTTGCGATCCCATGGACTGCAACCTACAGGCTCCTCTGCCCATGGGATTTTCCAGGTGAGTACTGGAGTGGGGTGCCATTGCCTTCTCTGATAGAAGAGCCTCAGTTCAGTTCAGTCGCTAGGGGACTATATAGTCCACGGGGTCCCAAGGAGTCAGCCACGACTGAACAACGAACACCGAAACGGACTGACTTGCAATGCAGGGGCCGTGGGTCTGGCCCCTGGTTGGGGAACTAAGACCCCACATGCCACAGTGAAGCCTGCGTGCTGCAACTACTGAGTCCATGAGCTACAACTACAGAGTCCTTGTGTCACAGTGAAAGATCCTGCATGATGAAATGAAGATCCTGCGTGCTGCAGTTAAGACCTGATGCAGCCGAAAACATTTTTTTTAAAAAGAAGGTGAGGGAGGGGAATGAAAAATAGCTGGCACATTCTCTAGCAAGTATATCTTTTTTTTAGCACTCTTGACCTTCATGTTCTTAAAAAAAATAATACTTATCAGTACCCCCATCTCTTACAATATTGATTTTTAGTTTATTATCTATTATTCCACTAGAATACAAACTCCATGAGGGCAGGGACTTTGCTCCCTATTGTATCCTGAGCACGTAGAACAGTTTCTGGCATGGAGAGTCTCAAGAATTACTTGATGAGTGAATGAATGGCTTGGACTCTGGCATTTTCTACCCCAGTATTTTCTAAGTCAGTAGCTGTTGCATCTCTGCTTGCTCATCTTCTTCCCTGAAATCATTTAACCAACTTCCAAAAATGCAAGTAAAATTCCCTGGCTTGTTATCAAGTATTTGGAAGTAATGACATCCTTCTATCTTTATATTTTGGCTCAATAGCTCCTGAAGAAGCTCAAGGCCTATCCTACAAGGTTTTGCTCATAAGCACCCTCACCTTGGTGGCCTTTGCCCTGGTGAGTTGGAGGGGGCCCCATCATTTGTTATGTGAACTGTGGGACTCTAGGCAAACACACCTATATCAGACATGGAGGCATACAGCCTGCCCAACTTGTACTATTTAGCCAAGATAATAAAAAATAATAATAATTTCAGGTAGAGCCATGAAAAAATTTAAACAAGGGTCCTATTGTAGATGGAATTTGACTGTATGGATCACAACAAACTTCGGAAAATTCTTCAAGAGATGGGAATACTAGACCATCTCACCTGCCTCCTGAGAAATCTGTATGCAGGTCAAGAAGCAACAGAACCAGACACGGAACAATGGACTGGTTCCAAATTGGGAAATGAGTACGTCAAGGCTGTATATTGTCACCCTGTTTATTTAACTGATATGCAGAGTACATTGTGTGAAATGTTGGGCCAAATGAAGCTCAAGCTGGAATCAAGATTGCTGGGAGAAATCTCAATAACCTCAGATATGCAGATGATACCACCTTTATGACAGAAAGCAAAAAACTAAAGAGCCACTTGATGAAAGTGAAAGAAGAGAATGAAAAAGCTGGCTTAAAAGTGAACATTGAGAAAACTAAGATCAGGGCATCTGGTCCCATCATTTCATGGGAAATAGATGGGGAAACAATGGAAACAGTGACTTTATTTTCTTGGGCCCCAAAATCACTGCAGATGGTGACTATAGCCATCAAATTAAAAGATACTTGCTCCTTGGAAGAAAAGCTACAACAAACCTGGACAGCATATTAAAAAGCAGACTTCACTTTGCCGACAAAGGTCCATCTTGTCAAACCTATGGTTTTTCTAGTACTCATGTATGGATGTGAGAGTTGGACCATAAAGAAAGCTGAGCGCCAAAGAACTAATGCTTTTGAACTGTGGTGTTGAAGAAGACTCTTGAGAGTCCCTTGGACTGCAAGAAGATCAAACCAGTAAATCCTAAAGGACATCCATCCTGAATAGTCATTAGAGGGACAGATGCTGAAGCTGAAGCTCCTATACTTTGGTCACCTGATACAAAGAACTGACTCACTGGAAAAGACTGATGCTGGTAAATATTGAAGGCGGGAGGAGAAGGGAACAACAGAGGATGAGATGGTTGGATGGCATCACTGACTCAATGGACATGAGTTTGAGCAAGCTCCAGGAGTTGGTGATGGACAAGGAAGCCTGGTGTGCTGCAGTCCCTGGGATTGCCAAGAGTTGGACACGACTGAGTGATTAAACTGAATTGTAGATGGGCTTCCCAGGTGGCCCTAGTGACAAATAAACCACCTGCCAATACAGAATACATGAGACACAGGGTCGATCTTTGGGTAGGGGGCATCCCCTGGATGATGGCATGGCAACGTACTCCAGTATTCTTGCCTGGAGAGTCCCATGGACAGAGAAGCCTGGCAGGCTATAGTCCATAGGGTAACACAGAGTCAGACATGCCTGAAGTGACTTTGCCTGCACTCACTCCTGCTGCAGATATCACATCGCTGGGTGGGGCTCAGATATCAGGTTCTATAGAAAGTGCCTTGAATGGTGCCTTGCCTAAAGGGTTTATGTATGTTTATTATATATTATTAAACTTGCTGGAGAAATCTGAGAAAGTAAATTCTGACTTGGGCCCTGAATGATGAAAAGTTAGTCATTCAAAGATCTGGGAAGAGAATTTCAAGCTGAAATAAACTCAAATGCAAAGGCCAATAGATTAGTACCAGCCTGGCCTGTTCAGGGTATGAAAGAAAGGTGGTGCAGAGGGATGACGATGAACGAGAGGGAGAAGGGAAGAGATAAGGCCAGAGAGTTTGGCAGATCATGTGAACTCCCCAAGGTCAGGTCAGTCCAGTTCAGTCGCTCAGTCCTGACTCTTTGCGACCCCAGGGACTGCAGCACACCACACTTCCTTGTCCATCACCAACTCCCAGAGCTTGCTCAAACTCATGTCCATTGAGTCAGTGATGCCATCCAATCATCTCATCCTCTGTCATCCCCTTCTCCTCCTGCCTTCAATCTTTCCCAGCATCGAGGTCTTTTCTAATGAGTCAGTTCTTTGTATCAGGTGACCAAAGTATTGCAGCTTTAACTTCAGCATCAGTCCTTCCAATGAATATTTGGGGTTGATTTCCTTTAGGATGGACTGGACTGATTTTCTTGCAGTCCAAGGGACTCTCGAGTCTTCTCCAACACCAGAGTTCAAAAGCATCAATTCTTCGGCGCTCAGCTTTCTTTATAGTCCAACTCTCACATGCACACATGACTACTGGAAAAACCATAGCCTTGACTAGACGGAACTTTGTTGGCAAAGTAACGTCTCTGCTTTTTAATATGCTGTCCAAGTTGGTCATAACTTTTATCCCAGGGAGTAAGTGTCTTAATTTCATGGTTGTAGTCACCAACTGCAGTGATTTTGGAGCCCCCTAAAATAAAGTCTGCTGCTATTTCCACTGTTTCTCCATCTATTTGCCATGAACTGATGGGACTGGATGCCATGATCTTAGTTTTCTGAATGTTGAGCTTTAAGCCAGCTTTTGCACTCTCCTCTTTCACTTTCATCAAGAGGCTTTTTAGTTCTTCACTTTCTGCCATAAGGGTGGTATCATCTGCATATCTGAGGTTATTGATATTTCTCGCAGCAATCTTGGTTCCAGCTTATGCTTCATCCAGCCCAGCATTTTTCATGATGTAGTCTGCATACAAGTTAAAGAAGCAGGGTGAATATACAGCCTTGACGTACTCCTTTTCTTATCTGGAACCAGTCTGTTGTTCTACGTCCAGTTCTAACGGTTGCTTCCTGACCTGCTGAGAAATGGTGAGAAATGGCTGACTTGGGGATATAAGTTGGAGAATAAAGTTGATAGGATGTGATAATAGAATAGATGTGGTGGCTGGTGTGGGGAAGAAGAGAGGAAAGAGACTTATCAGGCATGATGACTAGATTTTTGGTTTGAGCATGTGAGTAGATGGCGGTGCCATGAACTATGATGGGGGAAAACTGGGAGAACAGGATTCAGGGGGAAGGGAGGCCCAGAAGGGGTCAATGGCTCTGTTTGGCCATGATAAGTCTCAGAGGCTAATTATATTTCAAGTCAAGATATTGTGTTGGGACTTCCCTGGTGGCCCAGTGGTTAAGAATCTGCCTTCCAAATGAGGGGGTGAGTTCGATCTCTGATCTGGGAAACTTATATTCCACATGCTACAGAGCAACTAAGCCTGTGCACTGCAACGAAAGATCCCATGTGCCGCAGCTAAGAACCAGCACAGCTAAATACATAAATATTTTTTAAAAAGATACTGGGCCGGCAATCAGCTAATGATAGCTAAGGGGCAAAGTCCAGGAGAGAGGTATTTCAAAACAAGAGATAAGACGAGATCACCCAGTGACTAACAATAGATATAGGGAAAGACAGAGGGTGGAGGGTTAGATGCTGAATTACAATACAGGGAGACAGGAAAACAGGAGGTTAGTGGAGGAATTAGATGTGAGCTCCTAGAATCCACAGAAAACCAAGCAGTGACATTTTACCAGTGAGGATGCTGGTACAGTGGGGGTAATTTGCAATTAGTCATAGACCTAACTGTAACTTTGCATTTGAATTACTTTAAGTTAAATGTGCAGCCGAACCCAAGGCTCATGAATTGTGGGCGGATTCTTTACCAGCTGAGCCAGAAGGGAAGCCTAAGAATAACGGAGTGGGTAGCCTATCCCTTCTCCAGGGGATATTCCTAACCCAGGAATCGAACCTTGATCTCCCACATTGCAGGCAGATTCTTTTACCGCTTGAGCTATCAGGGAAGCCCCTAAATATGCAGCAGGGTACGTAATTAAGAGAGAGGAATGCCAGGCACCTAGGAGCATGGACTTTGGAGTCATTCCACTTGGATTCAGATTCTGGACCTGCAGGTGGGTGACTCCAGGTACCTTACTCATCATCTCTTTACTTCAGTTTTCTTATCTGATATGGGTATACTACAAACAGCTATCTACTTATGGGCTGCTAACTCTGTGCGTTCCTGGTACAAAGATTTTACAAACATTATTCAACACTCCCGTCCAAAAATCAGTGAAGTTGAGTGCTATTATTATTCCCATTTAACTGATGAGAAACCAAGAGCACATTCATGGATTCCAAAAATATTTACTGTGCCTGCATTACACGCCAGGCATGTTTCTTCGTGCTAGGGGTGCATCACCCGACACAACAAAATCTTTGCCTTTGTGCAGCTTGCCTGTGATTTACTGAAGGGAGAAAGATGATAAGCCCAATAAATATGTATTAATGGGACGACAGAGGATGAGATGGTTGGATGGCATCACCGACCCGATAGACTTGAGTTTGAGTAAGCTCCGGGAGTTGGTGATGGACTGGGAAGCCTGGAGTGCTGCAGTCCATGGGGTCACAGCGAGTCGGACACGACTGAGCGACTGAACTGAAGTGCTACAGAAACCACAGCAGGGTAACGGAACTAGGAAAGTTGCTGTTTTAAGTCGGGTATCCAGAGTCGATCTCCCTGAGAAGGCGACATCTGAGCAAAGATTGGAAGGAAGTGAGAAGTCGAGCCACCCAGATATGGAGGAAAAGAGGACTCGAAGCGGAAACAGCCAGGGTGAAGGTAGACTCTCAGGTTGAGACGAGTTGCTGAACATCCAGCAACAACGTCTAGTGCAAGCCGAGAGAATACGATGTAAGAGGTAGGGACTGTGTACCCAGCTCTAGGTTTGACTTTTACTCACGAGATGGGGTGCCATTGGACAGATCTGCCTGGGGAAGTGATATAACTTGATCTCATATTTAGGCGCAAGGTCTACTAACGTGGTCTGGCGCTGCAGTCAGTGTTCTCAGGGTAAATGAATCCCAGCACAAGGGTTCAGCCACCTAGCAAGCGCCCTGCAAGCGCTGGCCCACTACGCTGGTTGCCCGCAACCCTTTCACTTAAACCTCGCCCCGACCTACCGCCCTCTAGTTCCCCAGTTCCAAGGCTCGCCAGCCACTCTGTCCTGTCTCCACGTAGCGCTTCCCCGGCTACGGATTGCGCAACTCAGGCAGCCGGGCGGAGTCTGCACGTAGGCGGGGCGACGGCGGGCGGGAGAAGGCCCCAGAAACAGACGCGACGAGGAAGCCCTGAGCGCCCCCACAACGAGACGCACCCCCCCCGCCGCGGGACTGCGCCTGCGCACGCGCCATCCAGGCGACCGACATTCCAGAGCGGCCTGCCGCCCCGCCCCAATTCCAAGGCGGAGCTCCTGCCTGCGCCTGCGCACAGCCTCGCCGCACCCTACGCCTGCGCGCTCCGCCATCCCGGCCCCATCCCCCCCGGTTTTTAGGGTGGTGGGGGGAGGGCGCGTCTCGGCGAGTCACGATGATGGCGGCCACCAGCCTGTGGTGAGCTAGCGGATTCTCTGCTGCTCTCGCAGAGCCCCTCGCGCTTCCTACAGACCCAGTGGCTGGTAGCCGGGCGCGGGAGGAAGCACGGCGGCCCGAGCTCGCGAGGAAGGCCGCAGTCGCGGAGGCAGCGGCGCGGCCGGGGGCCAGGGCCGGGGGAGAGGCCGCTCTGCAGGGCGAATGTGACAAGCCCCCACCCCCACCGCCTTCCTCCCGAGTGCGCGAGGAGCGCGGGCGACCCCGGGGCCCCGCCAGGCCACAGACCCCGCCCAGCGGCCAGCACCCGGAGCAGGCCCGGCGGCCGAGCTGCGCGACGGCACCATGCTGGTCACCCTGAAGACCCTCCAGCAGCAGACCTTCAAGATCGACATCGACCCCGACGAGACGGTGAGCGCGGCGGGGCGCGCTGGGCCCGGCCCGGAGCGGGGGGGTCCGCGCGAGGGCCCGGGAGGGCCTGGGCTGGGGGTGGCGCGGCGGGACCGCGTGCGGGGCCCCGACCGCAGCTTCGAGCTGAGCCTGAGCGGGTAGAGCCGCGCTGCACCCGAGAGGGCATGGCGAGCGGGGGGTCTAGGGACCCGGGCGCCTGTGAGGCCTGCGGGCTCCGGGCGCGGGTAGGGCCGGGCACCCGGCAGCGTGCGGCCCACTGGACCTTCAGGGTGGGCTGTGGGCTTTGTGGCAGGAGTGCAGGGAAGCAGTGGTCGGACACCGAAGCCCGGGTGGCATATGGCGTGAAGCACGCGTTAGCGGGGCGCCGGAGGCCTCGGCCTGGGCGCTCTCGGTGGAGGGGCCAGAGGGGGAGGGGAGGTCAGGGTGGCCTGGGCGGTCGAGCTGCGCTCTGGCGTGTGGGTGCACAGGTTAGGGCGGGAGAGGTAGGCGTCGCCACTATCCCTGCGTGGACCTGGTTAGGCGCTGAGGTCTTGGAGGTGGCAACTGGAGATAATGAGCCGTAAATAAAATGGTAGCAGGTTCCGTCAGCCGCAGAGTGTGAGTGTGAGGGGTGGTGAAAATGCATTTTTTGCCCTCTTCGCCGCAGAATTGGTGACCTTTTATTTGCTTAAATCTTGAGTCGTTTCGCAGCAGTTCTCCCGCCACCCAGCCCACACCCATACGTAGATTGCACTTCGAGGCCTTTTTGGTGGTGAAGGTTGTTGCATTAGAGCCCTTCCAATAAATCCAGGCGCAAACTTAACTCCAGATTAGCAAGTTCCCTGTGTTAGAAGCCTTGAAATTGTAGGATCGGAATCTGCACCCAGCCCCCAAATAATAGCTTTTCGGAGGAGAAATAAAGAAAAACTCTGAATCTCTTCTGTAAACTCTTGAACGACTCGAACTTCACGTGTTAAATTCTCATGTCATCCTCTGTATTTGTGACTGCAAAAAGCCACTGTGTTGAAATCAGTACAACTTTATGCCAAGATCTAAAAATTGCCATTCAGTGTAAACTTACTTCTTGTGTTCTGGAAGTGTGAGTCTGTACACCTTTGAGGTTGTCACAGTGCTGTATTTACAGCAGCAACTTTCTGCCCGTCTGTATTTTCAAAATAATTGATTCAGTTTTGGTGGATGTCGGAGATCTTCAGTTCAGTCGCTTAGTCGTTTCCGACTCTGCGACCCTGTGGACCGCAGCATGCCAGGCCTCCCTGTCCGGAGCTTACTTATTTAAAACTCATGTCCGTTGAGTCGGTGATGCCATCCAACCATCTCATCCTCTGTTTTCCCCTTCTCCTCCTGCCTTCAGTCTTTCCCAGCATCAGGGTCTTTTCCAGCTGTCTCTTATACACATCTCACCCGGAGCAGGCCCGGCGGCCGAGCTGCGCGACGGCACCATGCTGGTCACCCTGAAGACCCTCCAGCAGCAGACCTTCAAGATCGACATCGACCCCGACGAGACGGTGAGCGCGGCGGGGCGCGCTGGGCCCGGCCCGGAGCGGGGGGGTCCGCGCGAGGGCCCGGGAGGGCCTGGGCTGGGGGTGGCGCGGCGGGACCGCGTGCGGGGCCCCGACCGCAGCTTCGAGCGGAGCCTGAGCGGGTAGAGCCGCGCTGCACCCGAGAGGGCATGGCGAGCGGGGGGTCTAGGGACCCGGGCGCCTGTGAGGCCTGCGGGCTCCGGGCGCGGGTAGGGCCGGGCACCCGGCAGCGTGCGGCCCACTGGACCTTCAGGGTGGGCTGTGGGCTTTGTGGCAGGAGTGCAGGGAAGCAGTGGTCGGACACCGAAGCCCGGGTGGCATATGGCGTGAAGCACGCGTTAGCGGGGCGCCGGAGGCCTCGGCCTGGGCGCTCTCGGTGGAGGGGCCAGAGGGGGAGGGGAGGTCAGGGTGGCCTGGGCGGTCGAGCTGCGCTCTGGCGTGTGGGTGCACAGGTTAGGGCGGGAGAGGTAGGCGTCGCCACTATCCCTGCGTGGACCTGGTTAGGCGCTGAGGTCTTGGAGGTGGCAACTGGAGATAATGAGCCGTAAATAAAATGGTAGCAGGTTCCGTCAGCCGCAGAGTGTGAGTGTGAGGGGTGGTGAAAATGCATTTTTTGCCCTCTTCGCCGCAGAATTGGTGACCTTTTATTTGCTTAAATCTTGAGTCGTTTCGCAGCAGTTCTCCCGCCACCCAGCCCACACCCATACGTAGATTGCACTTCGAGGCCTTTTTGGTGGTGAAGGTTGTTGCATTAGAGCCCTTCCAATAAATCCAGGCGCAAACTTAACTCCAGATTAGCAAGTTCCCTGTGTTAGAAGCCTTGAAATTGTAGGATCGGAATCTGCACCCAGCCCCCAAATAATAGCTTTTCGGAGGAGAAATAAAGAAAAACTCTGAATCTCTTCTGTAAACTCTTGAACGACTCGAACTTCACGTGTTAAATTCTCATGTCATCCTCTGTATTTGTGACTGCAAAAAGCCACTGTGTTGAAATCAGTACAACTTTATGCCAAGATCTAAAAATTGCCATTCAGTGTAAACTTACTTCTTGTGTTCTGGAAGTGTGAGTCTGTACACCTTTGAGGTTGTCACAGTGCTGTATTTACAGCAGCAACTTTCTGCCCGTCTGTATTTTCAAAATAATTGATTCAGTTTTGGTGGATGTCGGAGATCTTCAGTTCAGTCGCTTAGTCGTTTCCGACTCTGCGACCCTGTGGACCGCAGCATGCCAGGCCTCCCTGTCCGGAGCTTACTTATTTAAAACTCATGTCCGTTGAGTCGGTGATGCCATCCAACCATCTCATCCTCTGTTTTCCCCTTCTCCTCCTGCCTTCAGTCTTTCCCAGCATCAGGGTCTTTTCCAGTGAGTCATTTCTTCGCTTCAAGCGGCCAAATATTGGAGTTTCAGCTTCAGCATCAGTCCATACACTGATATTCAGGACTGATTTCCTTTAGGATGGACTGGACTCTAAAGAATCTTCTCCAACACCACACTTCAAAAGCATCAATTCTTCGGCGCTCGGCTTTCTTTATAGTCCAGCTCTCACGTCCACACGGGACTAGTTGGTGTTGGTTAGTTAAATAAACCTGAGCTCCCATTTGCGGCTCTAACTTAATTTGCTATGTACCTGTTTTACAAAGATGTGAAGATTAAACAGTATTTAAATTGGTGGTCAGTAAATGAATGAATTATTAATCAATGGGTACCTTTGAGTGAGGAAGTTTTCTATGTCTTGAATTATTTTAAAAATGTAGTTCCCAAGCTTTTTGAAATTGTGGCACAAAATGATTTTAGTTCAGGGCACTTAATTATATGTGTAAATATGCTACATGATAAATTCTTAAAAGGTGCAAGAGATACCAAGTTTCAGTGAGAAATTCAGTGTCCTCAAAATTGACAACACCTGTGGATTGCTAGTACTAACATCAAATTCCTTCTGAATATTCCTTTACTGCTTATTGTGTACTTATAAGTTAAAGGATGGAAGTGAAAATGCAGCTGTTTAATGTTTCCAGCCAAAATTTTCCATAAAATAGCTATTGACTTTAGTTTTTTGTAATGTTGGTGCTGCAGGAACTTTACCAACTGGTATTCACAATTAGTTCCAGAATTATTGAAACCTAAAGTTTTGGGAGGGGTGTGTGTGTGTGTGTGTGTGTGTTTTATATTTCTGGGTTTATTGAAGATATGCAGTGACTTTCTACAGCTCCACTGAAATATTTATGTTCTACTAGATTTGTATTGCTCTTTAGGCATTTTATGCATTCATTATCTTAGAGCCAATATTGTGTTTGTATAGATAATTAGCTTTGTTACTGTTTGTGTTTCTATAGATAATTAGCTACGTTGCTATTTTCCAGTTTATTTGTATGAATTATAAACATACTTCTGGAGGTAAATTTTCAGAAAGCTTAGTTACAGAGTTGCTTCTTCAATTTTTTGTTGCTGTTTGTCTAAGTATGATTTTGCTGCTGTTTATATAAATGTAAAACCTAACATTGTTAGTCTGGGATAAGAAATGAAAACATTTAATCAGGATATTCTGGAACATTTACTTTAAAATGACTTGTGGGTTTTTACTTTAATGGACTTAAATTTCAGAAATGGGGCAAACATTAGAGCTATTTTAATTGCATCTTTATAGTGATTTTTAAATTAACGTTTATTTTTAATACCATATTTGAGAGCATTCCAGTAAGAAAAGGAGCAATAAAAATTAATAATTATCGGCACACTGTAAGTATCCTGTTTGTGAAAACTAGATAGCCAAGGATATTAGGAAAATAAATCTAAAATAAAGAGGAAAAAATAGGATTTTAGGGAGATTCACATAAAATTAACAGATTTTGGTCTCTGCAACCTCTATATTGGCCACTCAGAGGTTTGATTTTTTACCTAGAAGTAACTAAGGAACCTTAAATTACTTAAGTAACTTGAAATGGGTGGTGTAGAAACTCCGGTGAGCTTGAGAGGAGTAGGAGCGAAAATGAGTGAAAGAGGACTGAGAAATAAGAGGAATCATGGGAGTGATTCATTTGCTCAACAAGTAAATGTTCAGTAAGCTTTGACTGGCAGAACCAGAGGAATGCAAGGACACGGGAGACATGGTCTGGGGCTTTTGGGTTTACATAGTTTTAGCTCAGTCGGTGGCTATAGCTTAGGAGACGGACACAGTAGAAAAAGCAAAAGGATTTGTTTTTAAGATGTTCATAATTTGCTTTAGTTTTTGAATGTTGAAAGTCCTCCCCTGCCTTTTTTTTTTTAAACCAGTGAAACTTTCTTAACATTGCCATTTTGTACCATTTATTTGACCATTACCTTGCACTGCCTTTAGTGTTAACCATTACAGAAGTCTTTTTATTATTACAATAATAATTCATCCCCTCTTATAACCGGGGGAGAAACAACAGTAAGTTGGAGGTGAGACATTAAGTGCACAAGCTGAAATACTACATAAGTCACAACAAAGCTATGTGTATACATTGAAAGTTCTTGATAAGACAGTTGCTAAAGTACGGTAGTTTTAATTAGTATAGACAGTGTATTTGATGTTCTGTACAGTAATCTGCAAAGAATTATCTCACTTTGTGATACATTTGTGCTGCAAAATACTGCTTGAGTACTAGTTTTGTATATAGGATTTACTAGCCATCATTTTTTAGCACATTGTTCCCATCGTGACTGATTGTATTATAATAGAGTTGTGCTAGAGTTAGTGCCTTATTATGAAAGTTTCCTAGATTATTAAAACCTTTAAGTAGTTAACATATTAAAATACTATATCACAGAGGTAAAACTAAGGTATTGTGGTAAAACAGAATACTGGAAGTACCTGGGAAACCTGGCATGGCCTGCCTCGGACCTTTGGCTGTCTCTGTGCTTAGCACACAGGAAGCATTTACGGGAGCTTTCCAGGTGGCTTAGTGGTGGAGAATCCATCTGCTAATGCAGCTGATGTAGGTTCGACCCCTGAGTCGGTCAGATCCCCTGGAGAAGGAAATGGCAACCCCTTTCAGTATCCTTGCCTGGGAAATCCCTGGACAGAGGAGCCTACAGTCCATTGGGTTCCAAAGAGTTGGATATGACTTAGAGACTAAACAACAGCAACAAGAATTAGGTAAAGGTCTTTTGAATGAACTAAATACATTTTTTGGTGAATTGCCAAGTCAGTGATCCCTCAATCTTTGCATGTTAATTTATTTGATATTGGTTGACTGCTGACTAAAAATGTCAGGTCCTGCTGTCATGGTGCATACGTTATAGTGGGATAAATCAGTTGAAAAACAAGTTTTCAAAACCAGATAATAGTAAGAGTTATGTAGAGAATTGAAATAGGGTGAGGTAATGTGATAGTGCATGACTAGGTGGCTACTTTTAAATTGACTGGTCACAGAAGACCTTTCTAAACAAGGTGACATTTAAACTGAGATCTGAATAATAAGCACCCAGAGATGGGGAGAGTGTTTTCCTTAGGGAAAGACTTTTCAGGGGTGTGCTTTGGGAATGAAAAAAGGCCTGTTTTGTAGGTGAGGAAATCAAAAAGTAGGTGGGAATCAAAAAAGGCCTGTTTTGTTCTAGTAGGTGAGGGGAAGGAGAGGTGAGGGATTAGAGTTAGGCAAGAGGCCAGGGCTTGTAGGGCTTTGTAATAAGCTGGAGATTTTCATTGTAAAATAGGAAGCCTTTGGGGGCTTTTAAGCAGAGCAGAAAAAATATTTCTTTTATGATCTGGAAAGGTTACTTTGCTGTCTGGAGAACAGATAGTACGAAGAGCAGTGAGGCTTGCACAACAGTTTCAGGAGTTTTGACCAGGGAAGTAAGAGTAGAGATATAAAGATAATTGAAGGGATTTGCGATATGGTTGGAAGCATAGAGCTGATGATGGGTTGTAGTGGGGGAAGTAGGGAAATCAAAGATTAAGTATAGGTTTTAGTTGTAAAACTTGTGTGAACACCATGTTCTTTGCTGAGACATGGAGGGTTGGGAGAGGAGCAGGTTTAGGGATTGGGGTGGGAACTCAAAGACTTAAATTTAAGATGCCTACTAAACATTCAGGTGGAAATGGCAAGATTTGCTATGAATTTCAACTTCAGAGGGAAATTTGGCTGGGGTTAGAGACATGACATGGAGAAGGCGATGGCACCCCACTCCAGTACTCTTGCCTGGAAAATCCCATGGACGGAGGAGCCTGGTGGGCTGCAGTCCTTGGGGTCGCTAAGAGTCGGACACAACTGAGCAACTTCACTTTCACTTTTCACTTTCATGCATTGGAGAAGGAAATGGCAACCCACTCCAGTGTTCTTGCCTGGAGAATCCCAGGGACGGGGGAGCCTGGTGGGGTCGCGCAGAGTCGGACACGACTGAAGTGACTTAGCAGCAGCAGAGACATGACAAGCCACATGTGTGTTTGACCTCAGTCCACGGGAATGGATGAGATCATCTTGCCTCAACCTTTTTCAGTGCCCATTCTTGATGAAATTGAGCCCAAGTGCCTAAATTATCCCTTATATGCTGCTAGAATGGAGGAATTTGGTGAGAATGGAATGGAATGGGGCTTAGGGCTGAAACCTGGGGTACTATATATACCATGTGAAGACTGAGTAGTGAAAAGGTCAGGCAGTCAAGGAGCAACCTTTGAAGTAGGAAGAATCCAAGAGAAGAAAAAAGTTTCAAAGACAAGGAAAGGGTCAAGTGTATCTGCTACTTGCAAAAAAGTAAGAGGAAAACAAGGAACATGACTTGGTTTGGGCAACTTGGAGGTCATAAGTGACCCGGGTGAGTAGTCTGCTTGAAGCGGTGGGGCCAGAAGTTAGATTTGAGTGAATTGACAAGTGCATGGGAGACACGTGAAAACAATCGCAGTAATTCTGAGTGTCACAGTCTGTGGTAGGCATTGTTTGAAAAAACAAAAACCAGAATTGTGAAAAATATGTAATGATGTGTGTTTTAAGAAGAATTGGAGAGCAGCATGATTAGTAACTTGTCTGGGGTCACAGTCCATGGCCTTGGTAGTTTCACTGGCTTCGAATGATGGTCTTGCCCACAGTCTGATCTCCATTCATTAATTGCACATCTAGTGAGTTTTCCTTCTACTTAACTCATTTATTCAGACCCAGGAGTGGTAACTAGCTCTTATCACAGCAAGTAACTGGAGCTCTTCCTCTTGTCCACAGTAATCTGTTTTTGGTACCTCACTTTCACTTTCCTCTGTTTCCAGTTCTTATGAGACTTAAATCCGTTTGATCCATACTGCTTTTCTCTGGCCCTCCCCTCTGGGCTTCCACTTTTGACCAGCTAAAAAAGAGCCAGTGGTTATAATCACTCCCTTGCCAGGGTCAAGTGTAGCATGTCTCTTGAGCCAGGCTGCCTAGCTTTCAATCCTGCCCGTAGCACTTGCCATGTGACGTGACCTTTGGCAAGTTACCCAGTTTTGTGCCTGTTTCCTCATCAGTAAAGTTGAGAGTACAGACACAGAAATACTGACGTCTCAGGATTGTTTGATGCTTGTGTGAGTTTGAGATAATATACAGTATGCTTGGTGACAGTGCTTGACAGCACGGCCCCACTCTCACTCCGTTGTTCTTGTTTGAAAAACCCCAGGTGCCATGAAGTCTGTGCCTGTGCTTGCCCCTGTACTACTGGAGACCGAACACGTGGGCTCCTTGTCTCAAATTCCTGAACAATAATTATCATCAAGCCCTTTGTACTCGCAGTTGTACATTTTACTGGTCAATTCATTTTTCTGGTGTCATAGGCAGATTTCATATCATCTCCACTCTTTGTTTTCAGTTGATGACCCTAGATCTGAGATTTTATTGAGAACATAGAAACAGGACAGAACTTGCTCAAGATCCTAGCTGAGTTCCCTGCCCGACAGCCTGTCTTTATTATGGAGATAGCTTTGTGTTGTGGATAGTGCTCTCTAAGGTCAGTTCCTTCACTTTCCCACGACATCCTAAACTCTCATTTATAAAGGACATCACTCCATCGGTTCTCCTTTTCTTCACTGATTTTTCCATTTCTAGAGCTTTCTAAACATTGTCCTCGTTTTAGTAAAACCCTCCCTTGTCTCCACATTTGTCTGCTGTCCCGTTTCCCCCTCTCCTTACAGCAGAACCCAAGAGTAGCTCTTGAATCTGTTTGCCTTTTTTTTTTAAACCTTGCTCTTTGAAATACATCATACCGTTCCTAAGAGGAGAGCTTTTTCCCACTTTGTAGTTGCCTTGTATCTTTGAGTGTGGTATAGTACTTAAATGTGTTTTCTCATGGGGAAAATGGGAGTAATAGTAATTTACCTGCCTTCCTCATAGAGTTGGTGTGAAAATCAGATGAGATCATGGATCTGAAAATTTGGGTAAATTGTGAAATCAGAAATCTATGCAATTAAAAAAACAAACAAGTCCTGTCTTTATCAGTTTTCCATTCATTGTGATCAGTGTTTTTTTTTCACTGTCCTTTTATGAGATGTCTTTATTTTCTCAGCTTGATGTCGTCAGCAGCTTCAGTGTTGAGAGCAGTATTCTGCCATTTTAGGCTTGGAAATTGAGATTATTTGATAGACAGTGTATAAAGTTTCTGTTGCTTTTGGAAAGAAATGTTATAAATTTAAACTTGGTATAGAACAGTGAATCCTGCTGAAGGACACCACACGTCTGTTCCCTGTAAGTTTGGATAAATACATTCCTTGTATTTGGCTCTCCGACAGCTAATTTTATAGTGGAATGAACTTTATAAACCCTTTAACATTATGTATACCTATTCCAGCAGAGGAAGTAGACGAGCTACAAATGACTAGGATGTGTGAATAGGTCCTTGACGCTTGAGCAGGCGGATAACAGTTGTTGTCTCTCCCTCTGTCCTGTCCTCTGCATGTCTGGTTGTATTAGGTGGATGGCTTTTTTTGTAGTGTATTAGATCCGTTCTCTGCCTGTATAGGAACTTTAAAATTTACAAGTAACTTGGGAGTTTCTGCCTTACTGTCTTCAAAGTCTGTCTGTTTTGATCTTGATGAGACCATACTGTTAGGAATGTATTTATAATATTGTAGAATAGATTAAACTGGCATAAATAGATAGGCTTTTTTATTTTAAGAAAAGAAATTAGTGGCTGCTGTTGGTTACCAGGGGCTTCCCTGATGGCTCAGACAGTAAAAAGTCTGCCTGCAATGCTGAAGACCCAGACTGGGAAGATCCCCCTGGAGAAGGGAATGGCTGCCCACTCCAGTATTCTTGCCTGGAGAATTCCACGGACAGAGGAGCCTGGAGGGCTGCAATTCAGCAGCTCTCAGTTGTAGAGCTGAGCACAGCTGAGTGACTAACACTTTGAGTACTTTGGCTTTAGGAGCCTAATCATCATAGTTTCTGTTGGGGGAGGATGGAGTATGAATTTCGAATTATACTTAAAATAGTAACTTCTAGATCGTAACCCTAATTTGAGAATGAGGGTTACTGCGTTTGTTTACTGTTATCCACACATTGTTAATACTGTAATCTGAATTATTTTTTCAGTTAAAAAAAAAAAAAGATAGTGCCACATTTTTTCATTCCTTTGGTCCAGTGGGAAGATTTTTCCTGTTGCATTAATGTCAGCTGACATCTTCATAGTCAGTTCTGTGTTTAGAATTACCTGAAACCTGCTTTGTGGGAAAGAGCCAGGAAATAACTCCTTGGTGCCTGCACTAGTTTCTCAAATGGAAGGATACCGCCCAAGGAACCAAAAAGGAAAAAGTTTTGCCCATAGTGTAAATGTATGAAATCCTTTTGTAAACATATTTTGCTTTGGGTCCCTGTTTCCTTTTGCTACTGGGGGCTTCCCTGGTGGCTCAGATGGTAAAGAATCTGCCTGCAATGTGGGAGACCCAGGTTCGATCCCTGGATTGGGAAGATACCCTGGAGAAGGGAATGGCAACCCATTCCAGTACTGTTTTTAGAGAATTCCATGGACAGAGGAGCCTGGCAGGCTACTCCCCCTGGCAGTTCATGGGGTTGCAGAATCAGACTCGACTAAGTGACTTAACACATACATAATGGTTAATGGCTATAACTTACTTGCTGTTACTAATTTTTTAATTTGCTAGGCTATGTAGTGTTCGAACTACTACCAGAATTTTCTGCTTTAGTGAGATCTCATAAATTGCAGTGTATTCTTGTGTAATATTAGTAATGGTTGGAAGAGGGTATCATGAGGTGATTTTTCTTTTAAACTATTTAAATTTCCCCTCATTACTAAAAACAATCGAGACTTGTTATGGTAAGTAAAGTGTATAAAGAGCAAAAGGCTTTAGGCCCCTGGTCTAAGTAACCACTGTTCAATTCTATATATGCTGCTTGTCTTTTTCTTTTCTTTTTCTTTTCAGAAAACTATGTGCATATAATACGTAAAAACAACACTATGTATTTAAAAATCCATTGCTTTTGTCCTTAAAAATAATTGTAAATATTTCTTCCAGTCATTTTAATGTACATGCATTCTGTGAATTTCTTTATATAGTGACTGTTCTTACTGTATTGTATAATTATACAGCTGTATGCATGAGCAATAATATATTTTACCATTTCACCATTGATGGATATTTAGGGTTGTTTGTAGTATTACAATAAGTAGTATACTACCCATATTTTGTTCATGTATCTTTGAAGTATTTATGTGAACATCCCTTTAGTATTGATTCTTAGAGGTGAAATTTTTGGGTCAAAGGATGGCAGATTGCCTCAAAAATGCCTGCATCAGTATTCACAAATCTCAACAGTATTTGTTGTTTTCAAATACCGTCTGAATAACCAGCCAGGATTCAAATAGAGATCTAACACAAGAGTAAACGAGTTAAATATTGTGAGGCTCTTTGTACACTGCCTGACACATGGTAAGTATTAGCACCCATGAACTAAGTGATGTGTAGGAAGACTGACTTGCAAAACATCATACTTCTATGGAGATAAGATTTAAAAGACATTACTTTTATATCTGAAACATTCAACTTAAATTCGTGGAAATAACTACTTATTAATGGTGGCTGGCCTGAACTAAGATAGTGTCATGGGATATAATATAGTGTTCACATTGGAAAGTAGTTAGATGAGAAGTTGGAACCACTGGATTTAATATAAGGAATACTGGAGAAGTGAGAGCCGACTACCTCAGAACAGAATGGGATGAAAAGGATAACTGATCTGGTTTAGCATTGGCTTTTTTCAATGCTAAACTATTTTTTAAACTATTATGGTTGTCTCCCTTTTGGGTAAAAAAAGCGATGTTAGCTATATTTAGTAGAAGGTGTTGAGTATGTTTTTCTTTTAAAATGCATGATTTCATAAAAGAGAAGTATGTGGCTAAGAAAAAAAAATAGATTTCTTGAGTCTTAACCATATTCTGTCTCTAATCAGTGATAAACTACCATCCTTTATCTAGGGGGAAATAAGCAGCAAAATGAAAGTATAGTTCCATATCCCTGCTTCAGCCAGGAGAAACTTGTTTATTCTGATCGAAGTGCTTAGTATTAGGCCCATCCTTTTGAGATGACTTATTGGAAGCATCGACATGGGGCTAGCACAGTTCAGTTCAGTTCAGTTGTTCAGTCATGTCTTATTCTTTATGACCCCATGGACTGCAGCATGCCAGGCTTTCCTGTCCTTCACTAACTCCCAGAGCTTGCTCAAACTCATGTCCATCAAGTTGGTGATGCCATCCAACCATCTCATCCTCTGCCATCCCCTTCTCCTGCCTTCAGTCTTTCCCAGCATCAGGGTCTTTCTCAGTGAGTCATTTCTTTGCATCAGGTGGCCAAAGTATTGGAGCTTCAATTTCAGCATCGCTCCTTCCAATGAATATTCAGGACTNAACAGACCCCATCTCATCCTCTGCCATCCCCTTCTCCTGCCTTCAGTCTTTCCCAGCATCAGGGTCTTTCTCAGTGAGTCATTTCTTTGCATCAGGTGGCCAAAGTATTGGAGCTTCAATTTCAGCATCGCTCCTTCCAATGAATATTCAGGACTGCTTTCTGTTAGGATGGACTGGTTTGCTCTCTTTGTAGTACAGGGGACTCTCGAGTCTTTTCCAGCACCACAGTTCAAAAGCATCAATTCTTCAGCGCTCAGCTTTCTTTATGGTCCAACTTTCACATTCATATGTGACTGTTGGAAAAACCATAGCTTTGACTAGATGGACCATTGCTGGCAAAGTAATGTCTCTGCTTTTTAATATTCTGTCTAGGTTGATCATAGCTTTTCTTTCAAGGAGCAAGTGTCTATTAATTTCATGGCTGCAGTCAGCATCTGCAGTGATTTTGGAGCCCAAGACAACACAGTCTCTCACTGTTCCCACTGTCTCCCCATCTGTTTGCCATGAAGTGATGGGACTGGATGCCATGATCTTAGTTTTTTGACTGTTGACTTTTAAGCCAGCTTTTTCGCTCTTCCTCTTGCACTTTCATCAAGAGGCTCTTTATTTCCTCTTCACTTTCTGCCATAAGAGTGGTGTCGCCTGCATATCTGAGGTTATTGATATTTCTCCTGACAATCTTGATTCCAGCTTGTACTTCATCCAACCCAACATTTTGTACAACGTACTCTGCATATCAGTTAAATAAGCAGAGTGACAATATACAGCCTTGCCATACTTCTTTTCCTATTTGGAACCAGTCTGTTGTTCCATGTCCAGTTCTAACTGTTGCTTCTTGACCTGCATGCAGATTTCTCAGGAGGCAGGTAAGGTGGTCTGGTATTCCCATCTCTTGAAGAATTTTCCACATTTTGTTGTGATCCGCACAGTCAAAGGCTTTAGTGTAGTCAGTGAAGCAGAAGTAGGTGTTTTTCTGGAATTCTTTTGCTTTTTCCATGATCCAGAGGATGTTGGCAATTTGATCTCTGATTCTTCTGCCTTTTCTAAATCCAGCTTGAACATCTGAAAGTTCATGGTTCGTGTACTGTTGAAGCCTGGCTTGGAGAATTTTGAGCATAACTTTGCTAGCGTGTGAGATGAGTGCAATTGTGCGGTAGTTTGAGCATTCTTTGGCATTGCCTTTCTTTGGGATTGGAATGAAAACTGACCTTTTCCAGTCCTGTGGCCACTGCTGAGTTTTCCAAATTTGCTGGCATATTGAGTACATCACTTTCACAGCATCATCTTTCAGGATTTGAAACAGCTCAACTGGAATTCCATCTCCTCCAGCAGCTTTGTTTGTAGTGATGCTTTCTAAGGCCCACTTGACTTCACATTCCA
>SJYV01015132.1:0-13991 GCA_006410875.1 Neotragus pygmaeus
TGGCGTGCTGCAATTCATGGGGTCACAGAGTCGGACATGACTGAGTGACTGAACTGAACTGAACTGATGATATAGTCTTTTTGTATCTTGTCCATAATTTGCCCCAACTGCCCATGCACAGTTATTTTTAGCCCCTTATAGTTTATTTGTATTTTGTTGCTTGAGACATTTGTCCAAGTGCAAGTATTGCAGCAAAGGGTCCCAAGTCACAGCCTCAAGTGTACACACATGAGGAGACACACTTAAATAGAACCCAGAGAGGTGCCCTGACCATCAAAGAGCCACAGCGGTGCATCTGTGTTTGCTTCGAGGTCTAGGCTATTTTTTAAGGTTTATAAATTGGCTATAAAAATGTATTTATGGATTTTCAGGCTCAGCCTGAGACAAAATTTTTATTTTTAAATTCAGGCTTACCATTCCAAAACTCATTGTGGCACTTTCTTAGGGCTTGATAAATTGTTCCAAATATGTTTATTGCTTTTAAGTCTCTGTTTTATTGCCAATCTCGTAATATGTAAACTGCTTTGAATTTTGTTAAGACGTGAATGATTAGGTAGTGACAAAACTTTAAAACAGAAAACAGAGAAGAGATTTAACAGGATTAAGAGAGAAGAACAGTACATTTTATGTAGTTAGGCTGTTTCTAAGAATTAAAATATGCCTCCTCTTGGTATGTGTTTCCATCATGTAATATAATAAGAGAGCTCCAAAAATACCACTGTGTTCTTTGAATAAAGAGTAACAGTTTGTTCTGTATCAACAGCAATATTGTGTATTTCAAACAGCTTTCAGCTAGGATCTCCAAGTTCTGTACAAATATTATCCAAACCATGTAATTCGGAATAGATGTTGCCATGGTTGATTGCTAATGAGAGTAGTAGGTTGAAAGCTACATCCCCTGGAAGCTGGCTCGATTTCTTATGACCGGAAGTCAAATGGCTCAGAACATCTGGGTGCTTTTCAGGCCAAGAGCCTCTTAAACTGCCAAACTCATTGTCAAGTATCTGATTGGCTTCAAAAATCACAGCTATTCCCGAGGTGGTGCAGTGGTAAAGAATTCACCTTCAATGCAGGAAACTCAGGTTTAATCCCCTGGCTTCCCCTAGAGTAGGAAATGGCAAACCCACTCCAGTATTTCTTGCCTGGAAAATCCCATGTTCAGAGGAGCCTGGTGGGCTACAGTCCATGGGGTGGCAAAGAGTTGGACACGACTAAGCACACGCACACACACACACACACNAAGTAAAGACCTGCTGCCTGCGTGGTGGAGCAGCTTGTAGACCAGCGAGCCAGGCTTCAGAGCGCTCGCCCGACTGGGGCGGTTCTGGAAGTTCGGCGAGACGCCCAGTGGCTGAACTTACGTTTCTTAGGAAAAGTTCAGTAGATGATTGGGACCTGTGGGACAAAGAGGAGAGCGCTTTCTTTCCGCCTATAAGTGATCCCGTTCAGGGGATTCTTCTGCTAGGACTGGCCTGAAAGGAGGTGGCCAGCGACCTCCTGTCTCACTAAGTCATTCCTCTATGTAACCCGTATCCCTTTGGCTTAGTGAGTTTAAAAAACTCTCCAGACTGACTTGGAGGGTTTCTCCCTAAAGTTCCTTGTTACTTACAACACTCGTAACAGTCCTTATGCTCACGGGTTCGTTTCTTTTTACGTGTTTTTAATGACTCTATTCTGTCTATTGAGAGTTGACTCTTACAGTTTGTCAAAATGTAAAACATATCAGCATTTTTATTGTCATTTTATGCTAACTTTGGGGGCCAAGAAGTACCAGAGCTGGGGAGCCCTGGGGTCAGGTTTACGCTCTTTGTTGTGAGCCGAAGAGAAACCAGGTTTTCTGGGTTTCTATTGTCCAACAACTGCTGACTTCAGTCCCGGGCCTTAGAGAGGGTGGCTGGCGGGTGGCTGGCGGGTAGGCGCAGAGCCGCCAGGAAGTGCCACCTGTCACCTTCTGCCCATCGGGGTCCGTCCAGCCGTGGGAAGTACGAGAAATGCGCTGACACCTGACGCTGAGACCAGATGGGTCCTAAAGGTTGTGTTGTAGATTTGTTTTTCTAGCAAAAGGAATTATGTTAACCTGCCTTATGTACACTGATAATCTTGTCATTTAATCACCTTAAGCTAGGAGTGGGAAAAATGTCCTTAATGAGAGGAAATAGGATGTAACCAAACCCTGGGTAACAGTGAGTGGCCTCTACGGTGTTCTGTTCACGTTAGCCTTTCCCCTGTGTGCTCACTTAGCGTTTCTGGAAGAAGGCATTCATTTCTGCAGAAAATTTATTCATTTGAGAAGTTTTTAAAATATATTCAGTTTAACCATACATGTTAAGCTTTATTCATCTGTTAAATTTTCTTCTGTCAGCAGTGGACACAGGAACCCTGCAGCGTTTTATTATTTACTGCATTTTACAATTTCTGGAAATCTAAACTTGCTCAGAGTGGAAGCCCCAGACTCACAGCCCCATGCCCTGGGGGGCTCCCCTCCCCGCCGTCATTCTCCCTGTAACTAATGCCTGGTGCTGCTCGGGACGGCCCCCGCTCCGTGAGCCCCTTTGTGGAGAGCAGGGCCGGGCAAGGCCGCTATTTCCTGAGCACGCCTTCAAGTTCAGGGGCTGCAGGTGACAGTCAAGTATATGTGTTCTGATGAGTTTTTCCTCACTTTTATTATTTCCCACCTTTAGTTTTTTTTCTGATCATGAATAAGGAGAAAAAGTGATCTCACTTATTTTACATGTTCGTCCTAGGAGGTATGTATTATTAAATATGTTCTGCCATCTTTACAAGTAAAGGCAGCTGGGCAGAAAGAGGGTCCCACAGACACCGAGTTAAGAGGCGGGGGTCAGGCTCTGGGGTCTCCCCATCTCACCCGAACGTCCCAGCCCCACCCGGGACCCTTCACTTCCCGACACCTGCTTCCTGGGGCCGTCTTCCCCTGTGAGGTCAGTGGCTGGTGAGAGGATCCAGGCGGGAGCTTGGGATGTGTCTCCACACAGAGACATCTCACATTCGTGCCGAGCAGGGATTCCGGCTCTGGGGCCTGGCGCTCCAGGAGCACACAGTTGCCGTGGGAAACGTGTCCTGCCCTGACTCAGGAGCCGGCTTTGGGGAGCGGCCTTTTCACAGGCTGGGCCGGCCCCCACCTAGTCATCCGGTCTAGCGTGAGTGACTAATAAGTCAACACTTGATGTTTTGTGTTCAGCCAGCCTTGTCGGTGAGATCACTGGGCTTTGCTTACCTGTCGGGCTCATTTCACACGTTATATTTTTACTGGGTCTGTTCTTGCCATATAGGTAGTTTCGTGGCTTTATTTTAAGGAGGTTGGACAATGCTGTGTTTGCAGTCTTTGTCAACCTGAAGTGTGTCTTCACTTTCTCTGGAGGAGAGGGGCCCAAAGCCCGAGACCACCCTATATGGAGGGTTAGAGGTCAGTCTCTGTGGAGGGCAAACCAGGACCTGGGCTGAGTCAAGGAGGCAGATTCTGCCTCAAGATCAGGAATAACATTCTAGCCCTTGAGCGAGGTTTAAAAATGCAAAGATCTGCCTTGTGGCAAATCATCCAAACGTGTATTCACACTGCTGCCCCTGGTGTCGGGACAGCCGGCGTCGGGACGGGCAGCGTCGGGAGCTGAGCAGGCTTAAGCTTGCGGGGAGGGCGGAAGCCTGCCTGCGTTGTGGGAAGGAGCCTTGTAGCCCCTGGACCTGGGCTTTGGTGCAAGGCAGCCGTGTTGTAGCAGAAGTTCATTCTCCTGTTTTCTTTCTTTCTTTTCCTACTTTGGACTGAGCGGCTTTGCCAGGATGCCCCTCCCACCCTGCTCCCGCGTCCTGGAAGGGCCGACTGTCCTTGCCGTCCCAGGACCTGCCCCTTGAGGCAGGGCAGCTGGGGCTTTCGGGAGCTTTCGCATGGATGTGCCCATCTGCAGGCACGGGTCTGGCTGTGACCCTGGGGATGTGGCTCTGGCCCCTGGGGACACGTCCACACAGTGTGTCCTCTCCGGCTGCTGCAGACACGCCGGCCTGACCTTTCTGGCCTCCAAGTATCCTGGTCCCAGGATCTCCCCACCTGTCTCTGCCTCTGCCTCTTGCAGCCTGGCGCCTCCCGCTTCCTTCCCCGGTTCAGCCCACCTCACTGCTGACCTGGGCACTGCCCGCCCGGTGGGCAGGCCTCCTCCCCAGGACTCCCCTGGGTGCTCAGACACACGGGGCCCTCGGGGCCTCGCACAGCGCCGTCTGCTGCCAGTGTCTCCCCGGCCGGGGGAAGCCCCCCGAGCGCTGTGCTGGCCGCCCAGCCTCGCTTGAGGGCAGCCCGGGCTGCAGCCCCTCACGCCGCTGCTGACAAGGTCCTGTCGTTTAGCGGCTCGTCCGTGTCGCTGTTTGCTCCCTCCTCTGTGCGGCGGCTTCAGGGCTGTCCTCGGCCCCCGGCACAGCAGTCGCGCAGGACGTGTCTGTCGAGTGAGCGTGCAGCCAAGGTGCTTTCTGTGCGGCAGCGCAGCCAGGGCCTGGGGGCTCAGTGAGACCTGCGCTAGGCTGTTAGGGTGGTGCCCTTCTTAGCAATACCCTCTTAAAAAGCCAGGCAAGCTCGGTAGAATATGTTCTGTAAACGAACAGCAGACGGGTCCTCTGGACTCGCGGGGGTAGCCCACCCTCTGGCGATGCTCCGGCTTCCAGGGCGAGGGACCCGAGGCAGCCGGCTTCCACGGGGACACCTGCAGTTTCCCTTGGCCTTCTCCAGAAGCCGCAGTTTCCCACGTCTGACTAACAGACAAGTGGTTTGGGGGTAGCTTGTGAGCTCCGTGCCATAAACGAATCAGCAGTATTTTGTAACATTTCTGATTATTGTTCTAACAGAAACTGGGCCTTCAGAAATCAGGAAGAATACCTGAGAGCAGAGACGTGCATCCTCCAGCTCTTGTTTGTTTTCTGAACAGAGACGTTCTTTGCGTTTGTGTATACCCCCTGCCCTGTCCTCTCCGTCTGCCTCTTTCCAACGAAGCGCAGCTTTGGTCAAGCGATAGGGAGTGAGGAAGGGGCTGGCAGGTTAGAAGAGGCTGAGAAGGCCGCCCCGTGGGCCTCCGTGGCCCCCGGCACCTGAGGAGCCTGGCCGCCCAGCCCGGGGTGTCGCCCAGTGAGGGGTGCCGGCATTGGCCCGGTGAGCTGGGCCTGGCCTGGGCCAGCGCGGTCCCGGGGCCCAGGACGCGGGGAGGGGCCGAGGTCTGGGGGCACCGCGTGCTGACCCGTTCCTTTGTACCTGGTGGCTGAGCGCTGTGCTAGCTGGTTAGGACCGTTGGTGGTTGTGGTCCATGTGGAGTGCGGCTGGGTGTATCGGGTTAAGCCAACGATGCTTTTGGTAACCGGGACCCTGTCGTAAGCTTGGGCTGTGAGAGGCCCGCGGAGGAAAGCAGGTTGGGGTGAGCTCAGCGCCCTGCGTCCTGCTCGCTGCCCACCTGTGGACGTCATCTTGACTCACCTTCGATACCAGCAGCCTCTTCCTGCACAAGGCTTTCTTTTTCCCTTTTCAAAATTGTTTTATTTTGCTTTTTTCCAGCTTTACGGGGGTGTAATTGATAGAAGATTGTGTGTTTAGGTGTAGGATGTTATGTGCTGATATACATACACATGGCGGCCGAATGACTGCAATGAAGCTGATTAACACCCTTGCTACCACACGCGGTACCTGCTGTGTGTGATGCGGGCCCACCGAGGCCGAATGTCCTTGCAGACAAGTGTAAAACACCGTGGTTAATTGTAGCCACCACACCGCAGGTCCTCCTCTCGCAGCGGAAGCTCTGATCCCTCGGCCTGCATCTCCCCGTCCCCCGCCCCAGCCCCTGGCAACCGCTGTCCTGCCTGCTGCTTCAGNCACCGAGGCCGAATGTCCTTGCAGACAAGTGTAAAACACCGTGGTTAATTGTAGCCACCACACCGCAGGTCCTCCTCTCGCAGCGGAAGCTCTGATCCCTCGGCCTGCATCTCCCCGTCCCCCGCCCCAGCCCCTGGCAACCGCTGTCCTGCCTGCTGCTTCAGTGAATCTGGGTGGTGTCGTTTCCACACAGACAGGAGAGCGTGCACTGTTTGTCCTTCTGTGTCGGCGTTGTATTGTAGCACGTCCTCCAGATTTATCTATGCTGTTGCACAGGCAGGATTCCCTTCTTTTTAAAGACTGAATAATATTCCTGTAATGGAATATTGGAAAGGAATATTATAGTGGCATCATCTCCTCATCCACTCATCTGTGGACACCGATGTTGTTTCCGTATCTTGACCATTGTGGGTAATGTTGCAGTCAGCCTGGTGACACAGGTATCTTTTGAGATTCTGTTTCATTTGAGTGAATGCCCAGGAATGGAATTTCTGGATCACATAGCCGTTCTAGTTTTAATTTTTTTGAGGAACTTTGCTACTGTTTTCCACAGCGGCTGCACCCGTGACCATTCCCACCAGCAGTGTTGGAGGTTCCCTTTTCTCCTCACACTCTTCAGAGTTCATCTCTTGTCCGCTTGATAACACTAATGGGTGTGAGGTGACGCCTCGTGGTGATTCCGCTTTGCATTTCCTCAAGACTGCTGACATTGAGCGTCTCTTCATGCACATGTCGGCCATTTGCATGTCTTGTTTGTCAAAGCATATGTTCAACTCGGGTTTTTTGCTTATCATTAACCTGAGTATTTGGGTTTTTGTTATTGAGTTGTATGAGTTCCTTGTATATTTTGGATACTAATCTTTTTTTCAGATAGGTTTGCAAGCCTTCAGAAGGAATCCTTGTTGGGAGCCGCGTGAGGCATTACTGATGAGATAGAGGCACGGCCCTAACCCCCTCCCTTTGTCCCGCTGGCGTGGACCCGGGATGAAGGAGTCAGGCTTTGTGATTCTGACTTGTTTTTTCCTCTCCTCAGCTGAGTTGCCTGAAAAAAATATTAAGATGCTTATTGTTCTTGAGAGGAGCATGAGAAAACAAAGCCTTCTGCAGCTGTGCTCAGAGAATAATTCATAAAGTTAACCTCTGACGTTTGTTCAACACTCTTTTTACAAAAGAATGTTCCAGGGTGAGCACGCAGGCCGCAGCTTGAGGCCATGGGAGGGATTGGTATCTGAAGCCTTTGTGAGGGAAGTGTTTATGGCAAAAGAGTTTGCTGAATTTAGGGCTTAGTAAAGTCACTCAGTCGTGTCTGACTCTTCGCGACCCCATGGACTGTAGCCTATCAGGCTCTTCTGTCCGTGGGATTTTCCAGGCAAGAGTGCTGGAGTGGGTTGCCATTTTCTTCTCCAGAGGATCTGCCCCACCCAGGGATTGAACCTGGGTCTCCTGCGTCATAGGCAGATGCCTTTACCATCTGAGCAGAAGCTAAAGATTTAAAGAATGTTGTAATGTTAACATATTCTACTATAGCTTATAAAAATTAGGGACTTTAGAGATATTATTAGCTAGAAGCCCTTTCTAAAAAATAGTGAACTTAGGATACTAGGGGCAAACAAGACGTAGAAAGATAAGAAATAAACTGAGAAATGTGATATACAACCCAGACATTAACATGAGTTACAGTGTATTCACAAAGACACCTAAAAAGAAAATCACTGAGGCAGAAACTCCTTTTGAGGGGCAACAATGATTTATGGAGAAAACAAATCTGAGTCAGTGAGAACTGAAAATATCAAACCTCTGACCTAATGCTTTTGTAAAAGAATAAAAGAGAATCATAAGCTTGAAATAAACAGGCAGTCCAGAAACGCTGAGAGGCTGCCTCAGCTTCTCGCTGACACCGCCCGTCCCTTCAGGCTGACTTGCTGGCTGCTGGAGCTGGACTCCGCACATCCTGGCCGCGCTGCCACCGCGAAGCAGTTCAGACACTCAGCTTCTTTACCGTGTCCCCACCCCGGCCAGCCTCCAGGAGCCTGGCAGTGCTGGGTTCCCTTTTTTGGGAAGGTGTGTCAGCTGTATTGCAAGGCAATTCTCTTGTAGACGTGATTTCCTGTGTCATTAGTTTGATTTTTCAGATGCACCTTGTCCCCACCTTTTTTTTTTTTTGGCTTTTTAGTCATTTTGCAGCAACGTTGATTCTGTCCTCAGTCTCCTCGTCTCTGCGTTTCCCCCTTTCTCTCATGGAGCATATTTTCCCTTCGCTTTCGTTGTCGTTCAGTCGCTCAGTCGTGTCTTGACTCTTTGTGACCCCTGGACTGCAGCTCACCAGGCTCCGCTGTCCTTCACCATCTCCCAGAGCCTGCTCAAATTCATGTCCATTGAGCGGGTGATGCCATCCAGCCATCTCGTCCTCTGTTGCCCCTTTCTCTTCCCGCCTTCAGTCTTTCTCAGCTCAGGGTCTTTCTCATGAGTTGGCTCTTCGCATCAGGTGACCAAAGTATTGGAGCTTCACCTTCAGCATCAGTCCTTCCAATGAACACTCAGGACTGATTTCCTTTAGGATTGTCTTGTTTGATCTCCTTGTAGTCCAAGGGACTCTCTAGAATCTTCTCCAACACCACAGTTCAAAAGCATCAATTTGTTGGTGCTCAGCCTTCTTTATGGTCCACCCCTCACATCCATACATGACTACTGGAAGAACTATAGCTTTGACTAGACAGAACTTTGTTGACAAAAAATGATGTCTCTGCTCTTTAATATGCTGTCTTTTTAATACACTTTTCCCCTTCTATTAGCATGGAGTGATGGGACTGGATGCCATGATCTTAGTTATTTAAATGTTATGTTTGAAGCTGGTTTTTTCACTTTCCTCTTTCAACCTCTTCAAGAGGCTCTTTAGTTCCTCTTTCTGCCATTAAAGTGATATCATCTACGTATCTGAGGTTATTGATATTTCTCCCAGAAATCTGGATTCCAGCTTGTGATTCATCCAGCCCGGCATTTTGCATGATGAACTTGGCATAGAAGTTAAATAAACAGGGTGACAATATACAGCCTTGTCATACTCCTTTCCCAATTTTGAGCCAGTCCATTGATCCATGTTCAGTTCTAACTATTGCTTCTTGACCCATATATAGGTTTCTCAGGAGACAGGTAAGGTGGTCTGATATTCCTTGTCTCTTTAAAAATTTCTAAAGTTCTTTAGGCTATGTTTTCTTCCAGACCAGACTTTGTGTTTGCTTTTTGCATATAATATACCTTCTTTTATCTGTCGGCTCACCCATCCATCCACCCATCCATTCACTTACTCATCCATCCATCCATCCATCCTTCCTTCCACTTACCCATCTATCCAGTTATCCACCCATTCATCCACCCACTTATTCATCCCTCCATCCACCGTTCATCCACTTACCCATATATCCACCCATCCATCCACGTACTCATCCATCAATCTGTCCGCTTACCCATCCATCATCCATCCACTTATCCATCCATCCATTCTCCCATCCATCCGTCCATCCACCTGTCCACCCACCTGTCACCCATCTGTCAGCCCGTCCTCCCGTCCATGGATGTGAGCAGGCCCCACAGCCCCTGTCACTGTGCTTTCTGGCACAGACATTCTTGAGCCCAGAGAGACCACAGCGCTGAGCTCCTGTCTTTCCTGCCTCAGCCAGCCCCTCAGCACAGCTGGGCTCTACGCACAAAGGCGTGTCCTTGACTTTCCCCATCATCCCTGTTCTCTTGCCGTGATTGGGATGCTTAGAGTTTTGTTGGTGTACCTTGCTCCCCAGGACGCCTGCCAAGGGCGCGGGGGTGGGTCAGACGCAGAGCCTGTCAGAACCTTCTTATGTTTTACCTTTTCTTGGTGTTTTTCCCCTTTTCTCTTTTCATTGTTTGAAGCTAATGGCCTCAGACCATGCCCTCTGTTTTGCTAGATCAGTGGCTGATCGTAGTCCGTCTGCACCGGCCCTCCGGTGCTGGCTGCCAGGAAGCAGTCTGGGTCTTCTTCAGGTGCCCACACTCACCCGGGGGGCTGCTGGCTGCTGGTTTGTTTGGTCTTGTCTTGAAATGATGTTCAGTAGGAAGCGGAAAAGGACAGTGGGTGGTCACGAGTGGCGCTCCCGGTCCTCCTGTCCTCCCACTCCTCCAGGAGCCACATGGTGAGTGTCCCGGGCTGAGTGCTTGCAGGGCCTAGGTCCTCCCCAAAGAGCTTATACATGCCTGGCCGGGACTGCACCCAGCTCAGGGGCCTGGCTGCTGGGCCCCGTCTGCCAGCGTTCTGCCCGCTCTGTGACCTGCGGGACACCCAGGGAACTGTGCTGAGCAGAATCTGGGTCAGATCTGACTGGGGGTCCCCGATCCCCTCCTCCAGGCTGGGGGTGCTTCCCGCCACCTGCCCAAGTCCAGCCCCGGCCCTCCACCCGCTCTCCCTGTGCCTTAAATTCACAGCAAACTGTGATTTCCAGAAGGGGCTCATTATTTCAGGTGCTGGGCTAGAGGGTCCTTCCTTTAACCCTGTCCCATGTGAGACACCAAGTCAATGCACAGAGGAGCTCCTGGTGCCTTTGGTCGTTTGCCAGAGAGGGCCGACTCCCCCGCAGCTCCTTGGTGGGCCAGCTGTCCCCCCAGCCCAGTGACAGCGGGCAGCGTTCCCGCACCTGGAGGGAAGCGCACAGGCTGGAGCCTCTGTCTGTGTCTGTCTCGGTCGTGGCATCTCCTCCCCTGCCCGGTGGTGGCGGGCGGCAGCAAGCCCTTTGGCCACGCTGCTTCCTGGCCTCTTGCGGCGGGCCTGGCAGTGAGGCCCGCATGCCTGTTAATAACTGAGGGAGTTAGACTGCCCCCTTCTTCAAAATGTCGGGTACTACAGCCTCTCGTGTTTTTGCAAATGAATTTGCATTCTCTAACATTGCAAAAGAGAAAGACTAATGTAAAGATTTCAGGGTAGTGCCATGGTAGGATTTGTGTAGAATTCTGGTGAACTCATATTTTCCTCGTCAGAAAAACAGTGCAGCCTAATTGCTCATTTTCAAAAATGTTTGCTAAATAGTAGAGATGGAATGGTAATTTGTAATTTGCTGTGTGAGAGGGGTTGTTTAAAGCAGACGTCTTTATTTTGGTTTAATATGTCACATTCCTTATGGTTTGCTTTGAACCTAAAAATTATACCCAGAGTAACATAGTGTATTTATAGGGTTTGAAGTACTAAGCATTTTGTAAACACGAGTCAGACTTAGATTTTCGTTTTTAGAAGCATGGAGTCTTGATTTCTGCCAAGATTCTTTGTAACGTGCTTATTTTTTTCCGGTTCTGCTAGAGAGTTTTTATTAGTAATTATTTATACTGTTTCCGGCAAACAGAAGTTCAGAAGTCATAAACCAGTGACCTCATACCTTTGCCCCAGAAGCCATGCTGGCTGACACTTGGGTGTGTTTGCCTGAGGCCTTTCTTGCGCAGCGCTGTAGTCACCGTGGAGATGGTCCCACTCCCCGTCCTTCCCCAGAGGCCCTGCCTGGACACAGGTGTGTGTCCCTCTGCTCCGAGGGATGGGCCATTTGATTCCTGAGGGGCGGCGTCTCGTAGGGAGCCATGGCTTGGGGAGCAGTGTGAGGACGGCTTAGTGGCCGCGTGGCCCGTCAGGGGCGATCGCCCTGAAGCCCTCCCACCGCACGCAGCGCGAGCTCCCCCCTTACACGAGTGCTCACTCAGGGTTCGGGTCCTTTCGGGGTACGTGTTCCACTTCAGTGAAGAGTTTACTAAAATAATTAATTTTGGTTTAAATGCCTGAAGGTTTCTACCCAAGAACCTTCAACGTGGTCTGACGTTTTTATTAGATTCACTCTCAGGAGAATACGTATGGCATTGTTGAGAGGAAGTGTCACACAGATTGGGTGGAAAATCTGATTTGCCCAAGTCATCGAGGGGAAGGGACCTAAAAGCTGACCCCGAGGTTGGGGAGGGCTCAGTGGCTTGTCTCCAGGCTCTCTGCTGGCGCTTTCGTGGTTGTGAGGAGAGGAGTGGGTGCCTCTGGATCTGCCTCCCCTACCTGTCAGGTTTTCTCTCTTGATGGTCTTCAGCAGCTCGACTATGAAGAGTCTTGGGTGGGTCTTGTGTGCCTGCCACTTGGGGTGCACTGAGGGTCAGATTGTTCATTCGTGTCCCGCTTTGGGGCTTGGGCTTTTCCTGCTGGCCACTGGGGCTTGCTCATTTTCAGCCTTTTTTCTTCTCCATATGCTTCATGTCTCAGTTTCTTTTGCTGTTGGTTCACCGATCTCTTCTTCTGCAGTGTTTAATATGCCGTTAGTCCCATCCTGTGGACTCTCACTGCAGAGGTTTGCTTTCTGTCTCCAGCAGTCCCTCTTTGACCTTATGTGACCCTTCACTTCTCTCCTCATATGTTTAAACTCTTGAGCGTGTTTACAGCATCTCAGAGTGTCTTCAAGTCTGTATCTGCTGACTCATTCTTGCTGTCCTTTGTGGGTCTGTTCTGCTGACTGATTTTTCCCCTGGGCGTGGCTCTCATTTCTGCCTCTTTCCTTGGCTAGTGATTTTCCAGTGGGTGTTCGATTTTGGTATCCTCCTTTGAAGAGTGTGGGGGTTTGATTCAGGCTACTTGGGGATTGGCTTTATCCCTTTGAGGCTTGTTTTTAGGCTTTTTAAAAGGACAGATTAAAGTAGCTTTCACTCTAAGCTTAGCCCCACTACTTACGGCTGATACAGGTGGAGTCTCCTTCGAAGGCCAGCTATTCAGCCAGAGCTACTGGGGACTCAGAAATCTCACAACCCTGGCCGCGTTCTGGGAGCACCAAGCCTGCAGCTCGCAGCTTTGCTCTTCCTGGCCTCCCGGGGTTGCATCCTGTGTGTGCACGGCTTAGAATTCAGCAGCAGACTCGGATCTCCCAGATTGCTTTCTCCACTGCCTCTTTCCTCCCGGCACCTGCGAATCCAGTGACCCTGGCCTGGCCTAACCCTACTTTCTGGTCTCTTCTGCTGAGTGAAGAGCTGTGATCTCTGTGAGTTCCCCTTCCCTGTGTGGACATGTGGAAAGTGCCTCCTGCCAGAGAGCCGGGCAGCTCAAGGCTCGCCATGTTGATTTCCACCAGAAACCAGAGTCCAGACTTTGAAAGCCATCGCCACACGTATCTTGCCTTGTTTTGTAGTGACATGTCCCCGGCAGGAGGGGAAGTCCTGTCTCAGTTTCTCTGTCTTAGCCAGAAACAGAATTCTCCTGACAGCCTGTAAAATTCAGAGCAAACCTCAGGTCATGACACTCCCTTGCACAAAGAGCTTCAGTGACTTCCCGTTACCTGTAGTGTAAGAGCAAGCCTAGCCACCCAGAGAAGCCAGGCCTGTGCCCACAGCCCGTCCTTGGCATGTCCGCCGCCCAGCTCGGCACTGAGCAGCCGCAATGAGCACACGCCCCGTGAGCTCCGAGCGTCTGCGGGCCGGCGCTGGCGAGCCGCCGTGTCGCCCTCCCGGAGGCAGAGCTCGGGCACNCCTGTGCCCACAGCCCGTCCTTGGCATGTCCGCCGCCCAGCTCGGCACTGAGCAGCCGCAATGAGCACACGCCCCGTGAGCTCCGAGCGTCTGCGGGCCGGCGCTGGCGAGCCGCCGTGTCGCCCTCCCGGAGGCAGAGCTCGGGCACAGCCCCGGACGACGGCAGGCCCTCAGCCCCTGGCAGCCAGGGCAGCCGCCCCGCCTGCAGCCGCTCGGCCCTGCTGCTGCTGCGGCTTTCACAGTGAGCGCTGGAGTCTCCCAGAATACGGAGGAGCGGTCTCTCCAGAGACCCCAGGGGGCCCAGGAAGTGCCCTTCCTCTGACGGGAGGGACCTGGGGGCCTGCCCCCTCGGGGGGTTTCTGGCTTGCCCAGCACCGTGTGGAGAGAACAGGGGCGTAGTTAGGTGCTGGGCTGGTCTGTGGGTGGTGATGCTGAGGTGTGAGGACTCCGGCAATGCCAGGCTGTGGTCACGAGCTCTCAGGACGCCTCACACCCCATCATCCTGCTTCCTCACTGCGGCTGGAGCCCTGTGGCTCCAGGCTCCTGCTGGCCCAGGAGAGAGCTGGTCCTCTCTCCCGTCCCCGTGTGAGGCGCTCAGAGCTTCCATTCGAAGGTTTCAGAGCAGCAAAGCCTGACA
>SJYV01015134.1:0-10603 GCA_006410875.1 Neotragus pygmaeus
TTGACGTACTCCTTTTCCTATTTGGAACCAGTCTGTTATTATTGAAGATAATAGGCTATCTTTATGGGTTTTGCTACTACAGGAATAGTGTAAGAGGTCAAGAAACACTGTTTACAAAAATGAGCTTTTTTCTCCATTCAGGATCGAGGAGTAGTCTGCTTAATACTATGCAGGAACACTTCCTGACTGCACAATGAGGGCATTGTGTCTACTCTAGGGAAACAGCAGAATAAGGACCTCTCCAAAATTGGTAGATTTTTTAATGACTTCAGTAACTGAGATCGCTAAGAATAAAGAAGATTGGAAAGAGAGACATAGCTGCAAACTTCAAATACTGAAGCTCTGACATAAGGAAGAACAGTTGTATTTATTTTGTTTAGACCCAGAGGACAGAACCATGACTAACTGGGAAGGAGTTATAGGCAGTCTCGGATTCAACACACAAAGAACTTTCTAATCTCTGGAAATGGACAGTTTATAAAGTAATCTCCACCAGTGGGAATGCTCTGTAACTGAGCAAATAAAGTCTCTATCCCTCAGTTTCCCAGTCTATAAGATGTGGATTATATTTTTAAGGTGTTGTGAAAACCGGATGAGCTAATATGTACACAGCATTTTAAATACTGAGGGCACACAATTATCATCCAGCAGGCAGTAGCCATCATGTAACTGTCCTGTAGAGATGGAGAGAGGCAGGTGTTATTATTCCTTTTATGATGGATAAGGAAATTAGACCAGTTATTAAGCAACCTTGTCTACTCTCAGACAACTGATCAAAATGACAACCAGAATTACCTCAACTGTCACTTCAGCATTCCACTGGTGTGTCTCACAGCAACATCTGTCCCTGTGATCTTGGTTCTTAGGGTCATAATCTATACTGTATATGTTTTGGGAGATTTTCCAGCAAACAGTGAGTTTTCAATAAGTGGTGCCTGTTGTCTAAATATATACATCAGTGCCTTCTCATAGAAAGTGTATTGATTTATGTTCTATAGTTCCAACCATCTCCACATCCCTCTCTAATCAGCATCAGTATAAGCCACAGTATAAATGGGCTCCAGACAGTCATTTAACATTTTTTTCCGAACTCAACAGTCACTGCAATTTAACTTGCTTGAATACAACATGGGTTTAATTGGAACATAGCTGCAAATTGAGAGCAAAGAATCCTTACAACTGACTGCTCTTTAAATATAGTTTAGCTCAGCAAGTTAATAGCTCTTCTTTGGAGAGGCCATGCTGGGGTAGACATTAAATTGTGGTTCAAATAGCAAAACAAATAGTGTTTGGGTTTCTCAGTATTTATTGTGATTATGCTATATGAGTAATAAGTAATATTTGAGGACATTAGTCATTATTGGCTTTGCATACTTCTTAAGCAGTCAGTCCTAGAGCCAGGATAAACAAACCCCAGGATGCCACCCCCCACCTCTATTTTAGCATGTGCTCATATGTAAGTGCTACAGAGAGTTATCACCTCTCCAGACATTTGCTAGGAGCTAGGAGAAAATGACATATTTGTGCAAGTATTAGACTTACCATTATGAGACAGCTTGTCTTCTCACAAAAATATAAAAATCTGCAGGGGATATGGTCACATAGTCCTTATGACAGATACAGGGGTTGAAAGGAGAGGAGAGAGGAGCTATTTCCCGTTTGCTTTGAAACATCTTTTTCATGGTTTCCTTAGACATTTTGTGTAGGTGGTGAGGACATCAGGGAGGATCTCCCAAAGTAGGAAGACATAATCAGATTTGTTTTCTTTTTTTTGAAAATTAATTTTGGCAACACAGTCTTAAATAATGAAGACTGGGTTAAAAAGGAAGAAAGCTGGTAAAGAGAAATGTCAGGAATTCTATTGAAATAATACATATATAAGATGGAGAAGCTGTAATAATACTTTTTTTCAAAACTGGCAATGAGAGAATACCAAATTCTAGACACAGACATAAGGTAGAAACAATAAGTTTTTTGGTCCATCGGTTGTGATAAATGGAATATTACCTACCATATCAGTAAACAAAGGATATCATAGTCATCACTGATTGCAATCACAGTGTATGATAAGCTGGTGAGCCCTAAAGGAACTCAGGAAGGAAATAATACCTTCCATCTCCATCTAGTTAAAACAATGGTTTTTCCAATAGTCATGTATGGATGTGAAAGTTGGACCATAAAGAAAGTTGAGTACCAAAGAACTGATGCTTTTGAACTGTGGTGTTGGAGAAGACTTAAGAGTCCCTTGGACTGCAGGGAGATCAAACCAGTCAATCCTAAAGGAAATCAGTCCTGAATATTCTTTGGAATGACTGAAGCTGAAGCTAAAGCTCCAATACTTTGGCCACCTGATGTGAAGAACTGACTCACTGGGGAATAAAAAAAAAACAACAACAACAAACCTGATGCTGGGAAAGATTTAAGGTAGGCAGAGAAGGGGACAANTCTTTGGAATGACTGAAGCTGAAGCTAAAGCTCCAATACTTTGGCCACCTGATGTGAAGAACTGACTCACTGGGGAATAAAAAAAAAAACAACAACAACAAACCTGATGCTGGGAAAGATTTAAGGTAGGCAGAGAAGGGGACAACAGAGGATGAGATGGTTGGATGACATCACTGACTTGATGGACATGAGTTTGAGCAAGCTCTGGGAGTTGGTGACAGACAGGGAAGCCTGGCGTGCTGCAGTCTATGGGGTTGCAAAGAGTCGGACAGGACTGAGCGACTAATTGAACTGGATGGATCTAGTGGCCTTCAGACAACAGCCACTCCCTAGGATGAGCCCCAAGGAAAATCAGGATGTGAAAACACAGGGTACTAGCCCCAGATAGATGAGGTACATATCAAAGGAATGATTTCACTAAGCCAGATTCTTGAATCCCCCCGTATATAAAGAAGTGCTAAATGGTTTTCTTTAATTAACAGCAATCTTATGACATTCAGATTACTTACACTTTGTTGTAAAACTTCTATGTAACCTGGCTCCCCACATTTTTCTCCTCAGAGAAGTTTGCTACTTGAAATGCTGCCTCCTGACCTTGAAGCCCTAAAAATTCCCACCAAATAAAATATAACNACCATAGATGTGGGATTTGTACCTTTACATGGAGAAGGAAATGGCAACCCACTCCAGTATTCTTGCCTGGGAAATCCCACGGACAGAGCCTGGTGGGCTACAGTCCACGGGGTCGCAAGAGTCGGACATGACTTAGCAACTAAACAATAAGAGCAGCACCTTTAAAACACAAGATCGTCAGGCTTTGCAGGCAGCCATTCGTCATGTTAAAGAAATACTGCCGCATAAGAAAAAAACAGTATGTTCTCAAAATTCTACCTTCATCATATATAGATTTGACTTAAAGGAAAACAGTATAAACAAAGGCTGAATTCTAGTTTTAAACACTTCAGCAGGCATCTCCTTCTAGATCTCCTTAGAGGTAAACTATACTGATGCCTGCAACTTACTTTGAAATGCAACAAAACAATAACCTGGAACTGGTGAGTGAACAGAGGGGTACATAGCTGGATGTAGATGTGATGAAGTCGCCATAGGAAAATGATGTCTAAGGGGTTAGTAGCAATGAGTCTAAGTAGCATGAGTCTAAGGGGTTAGTAGCAATGGCAACCCAGTCCAGTACTCTTGCCTGGAAGATCCCATGGACAGAGGAGCCTGGGAGGCTGCAGTCCATGGTGTCGCTAAGAGTCAGACACGACTGAGTGACTTCACTTTCACTTTTATGCATTGGAGAAGGAAATGGCAACCCACTCCAGTGTTCTTGCCTGGAGAATCCCAGGGACGGGGGAGCCTGGTGGGCTGCCATCTATGGGGTCGCACAGAGTCGGACACGACTGAAGCGACTTAGCAGCAGTAGCAGCAGCAACGGGTTAGTATGTGGGTGTTCAAATGTACTTCTCAGCTTTTCTTGTATGCTCGAAATTTTTCACAGTAAAATGTTGGAAAGATGTTCTTACCAGAGAGAAGTTTCTCTTTAAAAGACAGTACATACACCCAGGACACAGACACAAGATTTTCAATCTTTTTGATTATGTTATTTCAAAAAAGCCTCACTGTGAGGGCTTGTCTTTGATATTCTTCGCCTGTTTCTTTTGTCTCACCTGCCTTTTGCTTTCTGGCAGTCTAGGACAGCAGAAATATTGGCACTTGGTAAAGACATGTTTCATAACTACACCCCTGAAACTTAGGAAAAACTACACTATGCCATTGTTCTTGTAGCATATGCTAATTAGAGAAATCCTATGTCAACTAGGAATATTCTGTTTGACTACATGTGAAATGCACCTCTTCACCACAGTATTTGTGTTGCAGAAAAGACTGTTGGTATTCTGTGATAAAGTTTGTACACCCTATTTTAAAGCACATTAAAGGCATTCTCAATTCTGAGTATGGTTCCAGGTATTAATACTTTAAATCATTCCTAACTGTAGCTGACTCTCTGCAGTGACTGGGGGTTAGGAATTAGGAGGCAAGGAATAACTTCTTACCTATCTTTCTCATGCTCATCAAAAAAAAAAAAAAAGTTGCAAAATAGTGTTAGGCTACGACTATCTGAGATTCACCAAAACTAATCCCTGCCAATCTACTTTCATGATTGATTCTTTAATTTTTCAGATTATTTGCAGTTGTAAAGTTATCCTGGTAGTCTTTTTCAGCTATGTTATACTTATCTAGAATGTTGTAAGACACATCCATAGTGAAAAACTTGTCAATAATGAATTAGAATTTATCTAAAGAACTTATTTAAAAATACTATTATCATGTACATTCGATGACTTAAATAGAGTGTAAAGAGAAAATTTAATTTTAGAGAAATACTAAAGTTCAAGATTTTTAAGTTAGCAGCTCTAAATATTGCATCTTATTTGGTGGCAAAACAAGGGAATTTCAGTATCATCAAGCTCTTATACAAGACAGTCCTGGGGCACTCGCATCCTAACAAAATAAAACAAACCCCTTATTTTCCAAGCATATGAAGAACAAATACTTGAATCATTAAAACTATGTTTAAAATTTGCTATTTTATCAAGTGAATAAAATTAGTTTCTGATTCCCAAAAAAGTAACAAAAATCTGATCTCCAATCATTCTTAGAGAATTTGGGGATACCTGTTACTACTTATAACAGATTTATATACCAGTTTGCTCAATCAATGATTAATTACTCTGCTCCAGTTTTGACTATTGGAGAGCTTTAAAATGCCAAGAGGTTAAAACCTTGTGCAAAATATCAAGGCTATTTTTTTTTTTTTACTACAAAAGAAAACACTTGAGCATCTAGGCAGTGTAGGTTTGTGAAAAGTCCTTTTTCACTAAGAGCTAAGCTTCTTTTTCAAAAGATAAGCATAATAGGTTCAGTATTTAAAATGTGAGCTATCTCACAAAACAGTATGGTAACACAATTGATCTCCAGTGAATTGTTGCTATTTTTAAATTATGTCATATGTAAAATTGTTTCCCCCTTGCCTTTGAAAAGCCTTAAAATCTTGAATGTATTCAGAGAAAAGAAACAAAAACTACATTTAAATCACTTTTTAAAAACACCATGTTTTCTTTGTATTTAGAAAAAAGCACAGGAAAAAAGTTGTTTGTTATCCCACGGTTAATTAGAATAACAGTGAGTGGGGAAAAAGCACAACATAAAAAAACATATAGCTATTGAAACCAGACAACAAGGAACATCATCGACTGAAGAAACAATTAGAAACAGAACTTACCTCTTTCTGATGGGGGTAATGGATTAAGAAATACACCAGAGCTCCGAGTCTTCAGCCAAAACCTCATGATATTGGACAGGTACCTTTCAACCCTACCTTCCCCCAACCACCAGAGACTGCCATCCCAGAAACCCTATCTAGATAGTCAAACTGAACTCACTTGACCAGCAGGAGCCCACATACTATCTGCTAGTGAGAGTGAAATTCTACAAGTCCCTGCGCCTATTCAATGACTACAGTCTGTTCTCCACGGAGGCTTGAAGAGCCATGCCACGGCCCTGGGGTGGCACGATGGCCCTAGAGATGGAACCTGCAGCACTTGTTTAGGTGAAACTTCTGCTTGGAGAGCAAGCAGACACAAACAGCAACCAGTCAAGGACTGAAGCTTCATTGACTCACTCAGACTCACATGCTCTTTAAAAGGGGCTGCATCCAGTTATCCACTGGATGTCCCTTGAGCTTCTTTCAACCTGCGAAGTTTTTAACGTATCACCCCCGATTATAATCCTGGGCTCTCTAACCTGAAAGCAGACAGCATTTGTTTCAAAATAGAGACAAAGATGAAAACTTCATCTTGGCTGCATTGTTTAAACTCCTCTCCCAGAACAGAATCTTCCCTCCCTTCTGGTAAACACATGCTTGTATACATTAAAATTTAAAGGGTGTAAAAACAAGTCCATACTCTCTGATACCGAAGAATCAACCCCCATTCCACAACAGGCTCACCATCTCCCCAAATGGCCATTTGAGCTATAGACATTGGAAACACACACACACACACATACAAATGCAAACCCAACAAAAGAGACATTGAAACCTAGAATGTCGAGGTATCGCACACACTGCCTCATTTTTGTTCTGGAAGGAGAGCGATCACGGTTCCAGGCAGGGTGACATACCATCGGCATTAAAAGCATATAGTCAGTCTCAGCAAATTAGGTAAATTAGCGGTCATTTGATGGTATTCTATTGTTGCTATTGTAATCACAGTCATTTTCCCTGGTAGTGGTGCTTCGTGATGAAGTATAGTTCTCACAGGATAATTGTGAAAGATACTGAAAGATTCAGGCTCAGGGATGCCGCATCTGCTTTCAAAAGCTCTTCAGATTCAAATTGGCATTTTCCTTTATCTTGGAAATTGATTAGAGATTCAGATCATGCCGGTTTAAATGGAAAGGTGAAAGCACGGTAATTTCAATCTATGAATTATTCAGTCTCAGCCTGGTGCAATTGCCAACCAGGAGTGGATGCTCTGACGGTCCTTCGGAAGAGCCTCCATTATGCTTGTCATTTTTATTTCTTTATCTACGATCTCTTTCTCAGTTACCCAGCTTGTCCCTTAGGGCTCGGCTTCACAAACCCAAAGTATTTCAAATTGGCAGTAACCTAAAAGTGCGGCTGTCTCAAATCGCTGTCTCCACAGGCTGCCTTTTTTTTTTCCCCAAATCATTTTAAACGCACATACACACACATTTATGATGATATCTGTGAGGCTCTTTGATTCAATGAATTAAAACATACACATACACACACACCCCACACACACACACCCCACACACACACAAAGATGAGGGAATTGCTGCAAAGAAGAGTTATGTTCCACTAACATCACGAGAGGAGATAAAGTGATGCTTTCTGCTTCCTTCTTTGTTGTCGGTATGACCCATCCCAGTTGAATAACATCACGCAGGAAGGAGCCAGCTCTAAACAGGCTTGCCTGGCACCCTGATTTCCAACCAGCACAGATGAAGACTGCATGGAAGGCAGACTAATCCAGGCAACCGTACAACTTAGCAAGCACGATTATTTAGGAAAAATAAGAAGCCATCGGAGGACCGCAATCAAACTGTCAATCTCCCAGGCTCCACCTGCACCCCGATTGCAGCCACAAAGATTCTCCACTTGATGGCTGGCTGTGTCACTGCTAGTTGACAGCTTGTCCCCGAATCCAGAGAGGACTGGGATGGATTTAGGTCAGTGAGTCTGGTTTCTCCTTTAAATCGTGTTCTAACTGAGGAGCCGGGGATCTGGGCCAGTCCCTTGAGCCGCCCGAACTGGGAGCTTGGAACATCAGTGCGGTGGAGGAATCTGCCTGCCCAGGCCCTCGCCGGGCACACAGCATCAGCATCTTCTTTGTCCTAGCCTTTATCCCACAGGTAGGGCGCCATGGTTCGTGAGAAGCCCACAGACTATTCCCACAAGTGCCGGGGAGCCAGCCAGGCTCCACCCGGGGCGGTCTGGCCACCGGGCTCCGGGCAGTACCTGCTCTGCTGCAGACGCACGCTGCCAAGTGTGAAGCCATCGTGTGCATTCAGACTGCTTCTCTGCTCCTGGCTAAACACAGGTAAATGCTCCTCAAGGAAGAAATGCTAGGTAGCAGCAGGAACAGACCACTTTCAAACTGTCGCTTTTTTTTTTGTGCCTAGTTGTACGCCTTGTGACGAGGAACCGGCAGGAGCCCAGGGCTGGGGCAGAGCGGTGATGCAGAAAGCAGTAGCGATGACACAGCAGTCAGCTGACGCGCAGGGTGTGATTGCTCAACGTCCTCTACAGAAGCGGGTCAGTTTCCCGGGTGGCACCAGTCAGACGACCTTGACTGTTGAAGCGGACTTGCAGGAGGGCAGCACCTGGCGGGGCTACCCGCCCCCCCCAAACCCGCACCTGGCAGGGATACCTCCTATTGCGTGCCTCTCAGGCACAGTTTTTAACTCACAGCCTTCGGGACTTAACTGTTTCTGTCCTGCTTGCTGAGAAGGCAGGTGATTCTTGGGGTGACAGTCCCAGTGCAAACACAGGTGAAAGCCTTCACGGTTCCTATTGTTCAGGTTCATTTCAGCACCAAAAGGAGAATGGTGAGAGAGTTCTTGCCTGTGTTTTAGTTTTTAAAGCACATTGCTTTTCTTTTTTAGCAGGTAGAAATTGCCTTCAGCTACTGGTATGCTGTAATGAACTAGTAAATTGTACCTAACGGAATGGCACGAGCCATAGGAGAAAGCTCGCAGGTAACTCATCCAGCGGTTAGCCTTAAATCATGGTCCAGCTGCTATAAAGCAGTGTGCAGGGCTCTATTGCAAAAGGCAGGTTGTGCATCCCAATTAATGGACAATAGAGCAAACAGCCTTATATGGTATCACCCCAGTGATTTGAGGAATGCTAAAATAAGAAAGCCGTCATTACCAGGCATTTGTTTAATGACTGTAATCATACTGAATTAATTTAACTTGCTGCAGTGTGTAACAGAAAGTCAATTATAAATGTGCACTAAAAGAATAACAATACCAGTATCTGCATGGCACCTTCTTCTGACAGGACATGCCCTTAAGGAGATCTCACAGCCCCGACATTCAGAGAGCACTCAGGATGTGCTAAGTGCTCTAAAGAACAATCTGCGACCGGCCCCTCAGAGGACAGGCACTTAGGGGTCTACGCCACAAGGACACATATCGTACGGATTGCATACAGACGATCACCACCTTGACCCATGCCAGTTGTTCTGCAAAGACNCACTCAGGATGTGCTAAGTGCTCTAAAGAACAATCTGCGACCGGCCCCTCAGAGGACAGGCACTTAGGGGTCTACGCCACAAGGACACATATCGTACGGATTGTATACAGACGATCACCACCTTGACCCATGCCAGTTGTTCTGCAAAGACTGAGCCATTTTCCCCCTATTTGTGCCTTATGAATTTTATTTTTCTATTTGCTTCTTTTCTTACTGAATGCTTAAAAAAAAAATTTTTTTTTTTTGGCTGTGCCCATAGCATGTGGAATCTTAGTTCTCCAACCAGGATTGGACCTGCACCCCCAACAGTGGAAGCACAGAATCTTAACCACTAGACCATCAGGGAAGTCCTTCTGTTTGCTTTTTATTTGGTTCCTTTTTTTTTTTTCCCCTTTATTTGGTTCTCTTGACACAAATCCTGATTGAATAAGGAAGTTTTCCAATAACACACAGAGAGATCAAAACTGGAAGGAGTGGTCTTCCCGGGTGTGTGTGTGTGTCCTGTTGCTCAGTCGTGTCTGACTCTTTGTGACCCCATGGACTGTAGCCGGCCAGGCTCCCCCGTCCATGGGATTCTCCAGGCAAGAATACTGGAGCAGGATGCCATTTCCTTCTCTAGGGGATCTTTCCAACCCAGGGATCGAACCCATGTCTCTTGTGTCTCCTGCCTTGGCAGGTGAATTCTCTAAAACTGCACCACCTGGGAAGCTCGGGGTGGGGCAGAATTCACCTGCNTACTGGAGCAGGATGCCATTTCCTTCTCTAGGGGATCTTTCCAACCCAGGGATCGAACCCATGTCTCTTGTGTCTCCTGCCTTGGCAGGTGAATTCTCTAAAACTGCACCACCTGGGAAGCTCGGGGTGGGGCAGAATTCACCTGCTAATGCAGGAGACCAGGGTCTAATTCCTGGTCCTGGAAAATCCCACGTGCCAAAGAGCAACTAAGCCCGTGCACGACTACTGAGCCTGCGCTCTAGGGCGCAGGAGCCGCAACCGCACCTGAAGCCCACACGCTCCAGAGCCTGTGCTCTGCAGCAGGAGAAGCCACCGCAATGAGAAGCCCAAGCACCTCACCACCAGGGAGTGGTCCCCACTCGCCACAACTAGAGAAAGGCCTCACGCAACCAAGACCCAGCACAGTCAAACACAGTGAAAATGAAAGTTGTTCAGTCATGTCTGATGTTTTGCGACCCCTCTAGGCCAGGATACTGGAGAGGGTAGCCTTTCCCTTCTCTAGGGGATCTTCCCAACCCATGGATTGAATCCAGGTCACCCGCATTGCAAGTGGATTCTTTTCCAGCTGAGCCACAATGGAAGCCCAAGAATACTGGAGTGGGTAGCCTATCCCTTCTCCAGGGGATCTTC